>OW240923.1:100439984-100453608 GCA_933207985.1 Pelobates cultripes
TGCAAACATGCTCACAGAGACATACATTCACACACAAGGATACTCTCTGTCAGACACACTCTCAGGCACATACACAGGTAAACTGGGCATCAATGTGTATATGTGACACTTTTTTGTTAGTGGGGCCTCATGTTTGAGTTTCGCCTAAGGCCTCATAAAGTCTAGAAATGACAGGCAGAGGCAGGCCACCCCGCAGGGGCCGTCGTGGTCATGGTGCTGTGATTCCCTTTGGCCCTAGAATAATGCCCAGTGTTCAGAGGCCATGTACCCTGAACTCGAAAAGTTCTGAGGACATAGTTGACTGGCTAACACAGGACACCCAATCTTCTACAGCTTCCGTTTGGAACCTTGACGCACCTTGGCTTTTCCCTGGTTATTCTGAATTCTGGTTTCCCTGACTTGGCTTGTGTAAATGGTATTGTGTATTTTCTGGCTTCCTTGACCTCAGCTTTCCCTTTGACCATTCTCTGTCTCTAGCGTATTAGTCCGGCCATTCTAAGGTCCGGTTTATGCTCTGTCCTTTTATTTTCCTTTTCTTGCCTATGTATATGTTTACATAGTTTCTGCATGCTGGACTAGTAGTCGTGACATTGGGATTAAACTGATAAGAATAGTACTACTTAACAAACCACTCCTATCTGGTGGCACATTAGATTGCACGCGCAGTGCCCCAAATTTGAAGGAGGACCGACCAAGCATCTTTTTCCATCTCCCGGTTCCTAAAAATCGATGCCATATACACGTCCCCTGATAGGAGACGTAACAGGGATTAAACTGATAGGAATAGTACTACTTAACACACCTTATAATAATGCAGAGAGAGGCAATGCAGAGAGAGGAGTCTGAAGAAGAGGAGTCAGAGGAGGAAGGTGGCTTTGAGGAGGTGGAAGACCAAACACAGCAGGCATCCCAGGGGGCTTGTTGTCACCTTTTGGGGACCCTTGGTGTTGTACGTGGCTGGGTGGAGGAAGAGACCTTCAATGACATCAGTGAGGACAAGGAACGGGACATGGCTAGCTTGGTATCCAACCTTGTGCAAATGGGGAGTTTGCGGTTGTGCAAATGGACTGTTTGCGGTTGTTTGCGGTGCGTTAAACGGGGAGTTTGGTCTGTCACTGTGAAGCGGGCGTAACTCTTACACTACCTGATCGATACAACATCATACCTGATGTTTTAAAGCACGTTATGCCAAACAATTTAGGAATGTTAGGTGATTTACGCCCTTTATGGATTAAAACCAGACTCTGCATCAACTATGTAATTTTCCATGGGAGTTTTGCCATGGATGCCCCTCCGGCATGCCACAGTGTTAGTCCCCTTGAAACAACTTTTCTATCACTATTGTAGCCAGAAAGAGTCCCTGTGGGTTTTAAAATTCGCCTGCCTATTGAAGTCTATGGCGGTTCGCCCGGTTCGCCCGTTCGCGAAAATTTGCGGAAGTTCGCGTTCGCCGTTCGCGTACCGAAAATTTTATGTTCGCGACATCACTACTTAATGGTAGAAAAAGGTAAAAGGATCAGCATTATATTTGTATTGCACAACCCAATTTAACAAGAAAAAGTCTTCATATGTATAAGTCTGGAGAGATAGTAGTGGCTAACACACATAAATCACATCATTAGACAGAAAAAGTAACCATTGTAAAATTAAAAATTGTAAAATTATACTCTGAAATGCAACTGACCTCTTAACTACCATGCACATTCCCCCCAAAAAATAATATATGTATATATACATATATATAATGTATTTAAAAAAAAAATAAAAAAAAATATATATATTGGAAGGCTTGGCGTGAAGTTGTGGGAGGGGCTTATGGACCTTTAAAAGGGATTAGCCCCTTCCCTACCCTACCATGATTGGTCTGAAGAGATGCTGCCCCACCCTCCACTCTCTTTAATCGCCAAACTCTTCTAGTGTAGGCCCACTTTATTTACTGGCCTACAGCATACTTCAGTTTCGGCACACCTCAACCGACTTTTTCCTATCACAGGTTTGCTAACAATAATCTTACTTCATATTATAATCAATGTTGCCCAGGACACAAATATATATATATATAAAAATATAATATTTTTTTGGAACGTGCATGGTACGTTCCAAATATATAAAATCACCATAATCTAGGCATTGTAATGTCATAGGATGTAATGAGTACAATTAATCTTGTACACAGCATGCCTTTGTAGTACAATAACTGTCTGCAAAAAATAATTGTATGTTGTGGAATCAGAAACATATATAGAAATATTTTTTTTTTTAAATTTATTTATTCATGTTATGCAGAAATATTGCTGAGGGGAATAAAAAAAATTGCAGAAAACTTAACAATATTGTCTAGGTAGATGTATTAAAGTAAGATCTATAAACATGCAGTCAGACTGCATGCAGACTGTTAGGTGTTTTAATTGATATTTACCTATGTTTGGGAATGTACGTGCCCAGGCAGACAGCACATTGTGAAAAAAAATACATCAATCACATCAGACAGTTTGCTTTTCAGCATTTATGCGGAGGAACTGAATTTGCATACTGATCAATAGGTCAGTGCAACTTATATTTGATTATGTCTTTAAGGGGGGATGTTAAGCATTTATCTCAATTGATATGTATTTCAGTCGTCAGAAAAAGGAAACATTTGGCATTGGCTTTCACATTTGGCATTGGCTTGAGTTTGGAAAGATAACTTTTGTATTTCTATTTATAAAGTTAATGGATTGCATTATTGTGCTCACATATAACTACGTACATAAAACTAGCAATGTACATTTTATAAATAATTGGGGTATTTAGATCTTGTAAAATAGCTTTCCGAGTGCATCCTAACAAGTGGGAGTATTGTGACTTGACACTGGGAATTTTTCTGATATTCTAATATCACTCCACAATTGTGAGCACTTTAACCCCTTAAGGACGCAGCTTCAAAAACTGGACTTACCCTTAAGGACACAATCCATTTTTTTATTTTTTTGCTGTTTGCATTTAAATGCAATTTGCATCTTTGTCATTTATTACACCAACACATATTATATACTGTTTTTTAGAGGGCAAAAAGGGCTTTAATTTGATGTGACATATACATAGATAGATTCTCATTAATTATAAAATAAATACCTAAAAATGGGGAAAAAAAACAAAAAAATAAAAAAATTCACAGTTTTGACAATAATAGCGTGTGCATAATATGTCCAACTTAGAAAAAGTAATTAAAAATAAATTAATTTATGTGTCTTGATTTATAGAGTACCTAATATGTATAGGATTTCAGCTTATTTTGAAAGTTACAGGTCACAAAATAAAAGGACTAAAATACAATTTCAATGTGAAGCAATTTTAGAAGTTGGTATGTTTGTCTTGTAGGTTTACTAGCCATCACAGAAAACAAAATTTCCATACAAAAGTATATATTTATATAATGCAGACATCAAAGGCTCTTTACCTAAGGTTATTTTGGCACTTTTAATGTAGCCATTTCATCGCCAATCTTTGCTAAATATTGGAGTAAAATTGTGTTTTCTCTATTTTGGCATATACACATATAATAAGGTTTTTGTAATGTGTATTTCGTAAAGCTTGTGTGTGCTATCCCTGTACAGAACCCCATATTGTGTTCAACTTCATCTGCTGAGTATTACGACACCCCCATTGTATGCCTTTGGTACTATTCTGTGAAGCTACAATGCCATTTAAGAGACAAGGCCTTTTCAGTTTCTATCATTAGAATTTTCATTTTGGGTTATTTATATCAGTGTGAGTATTTAAATAACCCCACAAAAGGCTTCCATTTGATAAAGTAGACATCCAGGGGTATTTTATATGGCATATATTGTGCCTTAAGTTCACCATTTTTTCACTGATTTATGTCAATTATTTTGGTGAGAGGAAAAAGAATTGCATTTTTACATACATATTGCATTTTTGAGGAGTATTTCTTACACTTGATATGTACCATTGTCATAAAATCTCCCAAATTATGCTCAGTTACATCTTCTGAGTAAAACAATATGCACAATAGATGACCTAGACACTATTTTGTGAAGTTACAGTGCTGTAAAAGAGACGTGACAAGTTCAGGATTTTACGTGTGAATTTTCATGGAGGGTTTTTAAGTGTCCGTGTCCCACTTTGGAGCACTTGAGCAGGCTACATATTCCGGCTACACCATCAAGCATACCATTTCTTAAAGAAGACATCCCAGGGTATTTCAAAAGGCATATTTTGAACCATAGCGTGGGATCATATTTCCGCTAGCTTGTACCAAGTGTAGTGGTAATAAGCATTTTTTCTGCCTTTTTGACACACAAAGCGAGTTTGCACAGTATATTTTGCAAACCTTATGCATGCTACAACTATATAATACTTCATATGTTGCTCAGCTATGTCGTCTGAGTACAACAATACCCCCGTATGTACCTTTGCCAGGTTTTACTCTGTGTCCATGTTTCATTTTGGAGTAGTTTAGCTGGTTGGTTATTCAAACTTCCCCACAAACACATACTATTTTTTAAAGAAAACACCCCGGAATAATTCAAAAGGCATATTTTGAACCTTAGCATGGGATCATTTTTTCGCTAGTTTGGTCCAGGTGTAATGTATTTTTTTTACTTTTTAAAACTTTTTTACATTTTTATAAACTTTTTTTACTGTTAACCCCTAACTAGCAGTAAGCAGCACTAACAGTAAATTCCACAATTTCCCATAACTCCCACCCACCCCAGCTAGCAAAATATATCATTTTAAATTATTTAAATTAATTAAATAAATTGAACCCGTGAGGGTTAAAAAAAAAGTTACCTCTCAGGGGTTAAAAATAAATAAATCAAGGGTGGTGGAGTCAGCAGGGCAACGGAGCGGTCACATATCTCGGACCTCCGGTTTTTACTTACCTTAAAAAAGCTTTTTATGGTGGAATCCGGGGCTCAAAGACCCCACAAACCTCACTACAGCTGGCAGACACACTATGGGCCGCAAAACTTAAAAAGTTAAAGCGGACAGAAGCTCCCAAGGGAGGGATATCGGAGACATGCTGCAGAACTCGCAGCAGGCCGCGTGGTCCAAGATGGCTCTGGCCGACGACCTCACCTCCTACTCCTCGGAGGAGTTTACAGCAGACCTCCTGGACGGAACACCCTTTGGGCCCACACCAGACCACAAAACGGCACCGCAGAAAGCCGGGGACCCGGTCACTGCAGACCAAATTAAAATGATGCTGGCAGATCTCCGCAAAGACCTAGCGACTGACATAGCCTGCTATAAAGAGGCCATTGAAGGGGCCGCAACAAAAATCTCACAACTGGAGGCCTGCTCGAGCAACCACGAAACCAGAATCAGCAAGATGGAACAGCAGGTAGCAGACTTGGCACAGCAGCAACTAACCACATCAGATAGGCTGGATGCTATAGAGGATCAAAGAAGGCGATACAACCTAAAGGTCAGGGGGATCCTGGACTCGGTCGACATCGCCGACCTACCCCACTACATACGGTGCTTTATCTGAGGCTTGCTCCCACCAAAGTAGGTGAAATCCCTGAAGCTAGATGGTATGTTCCGGCTACCAAAGCCAGCTAGAGCGCCGGCATCAGCAACAGCCGACCTCGTCCTCAGATTTCAAACCCTCTCAGACAAAGCCTCACTCCTAGAGGCACTGTGAGGGAAAACTCCCATACCATTCGAGGGCTCCCTTCCCAGACCTCACCAGGAGCACCCTCACATGGCGGAAATCGCTACAACCCCTCCTGCAACACCTCCGTGCCAAAGAAATTCCCTACAGATGGGGAACACCACGAGTTGTCATATTTACACATTACGGGACTACCCACAGAGCACAGGGATACCAGGTGCTGGAAGCGCACCTACAATCAACGGGCATCTGGTGAGCCTTACTGCCGACGGGAACAGGACTGTCCAGGCTAAACCCGGCTACCATTCCGGAATTTACCCCGAGAGGCAAACAACTCACCTAACAGACCACCCACTTGAGGGAGCAGAGGCTGAACCGCCCAAGGGGACTTTGTATTCCACCATCATTACACACCGTGTCTACCACAGTTAGAAAATGTTTCATTTTAAATATATATATGTTATTATTTTTTTCGCTCTGCTTGTTGATCAACCCTATTTAACCTGCAAAGCCTAATAGCCTAGTATGCGACCACCCAAGCAGTTTCATAAATGAGCACTACAAATGCATAAAGAGAGGAAGTATTAGCACTTAGTAAGGGCTGCCAAACATACCGTAATGCCCAGTAACCACTCTCGCTCACCAATCCATACCCCCAACTCCTTCCGGGGAACCAACTTTAATAACCAACTCTAATACACTGCACACACAGTCTAGGGGAAGGAGGCAAAACCCTGTCATGGGTAACAGCAAACTGACTCACACTCTTACCACACCCACAAGGGGCTCACTGGCTGATTTCTCTTAAACAAGTCTTGTATAATGTACTTATAAAATATAAAATGTGCTATGTTAATGGATGCCAACAAATGTTTTCTAATGTTGAATGTTAAGCTAGCAACAGCTGTTGGGGCATTGCTTGCCTATTTGTACCCTACACGCATGATTAAATAAAGAATTAATAAAAAAAATCAGATCACAGTATAATACTGTGATCTGTGTTTTGATCACTGTAGGCAGTGATCAACTGGTAGGGAAAAGGATTATTTTTTTATTAAGACTGGGTAAGGGGGGGTGGGATTTAAAAACATTTTTTAAACTTTTTTAACTTTTTAAAGCGTTTTTAAAAAAAAATTTTTAACATAAACCCCTAGCTAGCCTAACACCAAATTCCCCAATTCCCCACTAACTTCCACCCACTACAGCTAGCTAAATATCTAATTTTAAAATATTTAAATTAATTAATAAAATAAATTTAACCCCTGAGGGTTAAAAAAAAATAAAACTTAATCCTCAGGGGGTAAAAAAATAAAATCAGATTACAGTAAAATGTAGTCCCTGCCAAATGATCACTGTAGTCATTTTTTGAAAGCAGGGGAAAGGGGGGTTGGGTTTAACTTTTTCATTTTTTTTTTTTATACAGGAAGAAGATCAGCAGCACTGATCCGTCTGCCTGTACTTCACATTGACCGCGGAAGCACAGGGAGGCGGATCATGAGTCCCTGCAGCACATGTGCTCGCTCTGACAGCCTGTCAGAGTGATCAGAGCTGCAGTGACAGTGCAATCGGGTGCTCCTGGTCTGCTTCGAATACCGAGGCTGACTGGAGGAGCGTTAACCCTGGGATCGCCGTGACCGCAGTGATCTGGGGTTAATTTTAGTGCATGACAGACCGGGTCCATCATCCGGTGTGAAGTGCTTCCCAAACATAACAGACCTGGTCTGTCACCCGGCATTAAGGGGTTAATAGGTCAGAATATTAGATTCTTAAAGACTAGTTAGTTAGCACAGAATGCTGTGAAACCTCACACTTACAAATTATACCCCAATCCCTCAAATGATGAAGGAGCCTGTCTTTCCTGTTCATTATAATTAATGCATTCCCTACAAATTCAGATTGTATCAGAATATGTAGACCTTGTACTGAGTCGCATTGGGAAGACGACTCATTTCTTTTACGGCACCAAATTGTTGAATAACCCAGGTTGATTTGCTAAATTGGATCAAAATGATTCATGTTTGAGGATAGTCTGATTGCTATACTTGCAAGAAGAGCTGGATACATTTTTAGTTATACACTACTGGAACTGAGTGAGCAGAATGTGTCAGTATAAAATTTGACTTTGTATTTACTTGACCACTGTCCTCCAAATCAGTGATTTCATCCCTCTATAAAGGAGTTGATATCTAATTGGTCCCTCATAAGACCATTGTCGGTAGACCCCAAGGTCATTTTTTTTTCCAATTTTGTTTTTTATTCAAAAAATAACAGATGTATGATGCTTTAAAATATTTCTTTCTATAAAATAGCACTAAAGATGAACATAGGTGTTTTCCCTACACCTTAATATAGATATTTCTAGCAAGATGATAAGGTTAAATTAATAAAAGAAGTACATAATATAAATAAAAATAAAATTACCCACCCAGTTTTCAGATTCAATGTATATAACATGCATTTTTTACATATAACATTTAATGCATGATATATACATTGCATCTGCAAATTGGGTGGTTTATTAAAATTTTTATGTATATTATGTACTTCTTTCATCAATTTAACCTTACTATCTCACTAGAAATATCAAGCCTGTGCCCTTTGGGCAGTTTGCCCACAACTAAAATGGCGACCTAACATGTTATAGAGGACACTATATATTGAGTAGCACAGAAATGATGCCGAATATGGAGACTGGAAATGACGATGAACTCCGCCAATCGGAAGTGACGTTGGACGCCATACTGATCAAGGGCAACCCAGATACAATCAATTGAGAAGTTAATCAGCTGGGTATTTATTACAGGGAACATACAGAACCAGACAGAGTCATTGAGAAAGACTATAATAGTCTAAACCCGTCTGAACTCTGCAAGGACTATTATTTGATTTTATTTTCACCTATGTCCACAGAACTACTAATTTAATTTAAAAAAATTGTCTATTAAATATATATTTTTTTCTTTATTGATCCTGGTGTTCCTGATATCTTACTGGATCCTGAAGTTGTCTGCAAGTGTTTATCCTTCGCCTTTTTAGGCAACGCTGGCCACAGTATACAGAGCCTGTTACGGCTCTACAATCCGTGAGTCCAACCATTAACTATCACTATATTCAGATATGTTTACAGTGTGCACTATGAGTTGTATTCTCTTATTGTTTCAGGCTCTACATCTAAATTATTCACAACAAGCCCATTAATAAGTATAATCCTATGTATGCACTATAAGGGTGGAGTTTACTTTGTGGTTTTTGTCACATTGTGTGACCTTTTGTGCAGTTTACAATTATTTGTTTTTTATTAGTTTTTGATAAAACATGGGAGAGGGGGTACAGAAATGACAACAAACTATGCAACAATGTGCAATGTCAATCAATGAAAAGGGCATTCATTCTCGGGTTGAGAATATAATTTTGCCTCTTTAAAAATCCCTGGTGAGACCACATATTGAATATGCTGTGCAATTTTGGGCACCTGTTCTAAAGAAGGATATTTTGGCGCTAGAAAAAGTGCAGAGGCGGGCTACAAAATTAATAAAAGGAATGGAACATATCAGCTATGAAGAAAGGTTAACAAATTTAAACCTCTTTAGTTTAGAAAAACATTGCCTGAGAGGGGATATGATAACATTATACAAATATATTCAGGGCCAATACAAACCATAGTGTGGAAATCTATTCACAAGCTGGATAATTTTATATATGTTTTAATTGCCGTTTGAGGTGGTCAGGTAAGTTTATAGGTAAGGCTTGTGTCCTATTTTGGTTGAGCTTATAATAGGACATTTTTCCGTATTGCCGTAGCAGTTCTAACAGTGCCGGCACTGAGACAGCTGAGTCTTTCGACGAGAACAGAATATCATCTGCGAACATGGAGAGGCGAAACTGTTGGTCTCCTATGTGTATGCTGGAGATAGCATCATGCTGACGTAATTTGTGTGCCAGTGGCTCTAATGATAAAATGAACAGTAGTGGGGAGAGAGGGCAGCCTTGTCTTGTTCCATTTGTGATGTGAAATAGTTTGGAGAGGAATCCCGAAATAGAGACTATCGCTTGTGGGTCATTGTATAGGGTTATGATCCCCGAGATGAGGGTAGTAGGGAAGCCAAATTTGTGGAGTACTTGTGTCGTGTATTGCCAGTTGAGTCTGTCAAAGGCCTTCTCTGCATCTAGAGCAAGTAGAAGGCCTCAGTCCTGAGTCTTGTGCATGTGTGTCATTATGTTTAGAATTTTCCGGGTGTTGTCCGAGCCTTGTCTGCCCTTGATGAACTCAAATTTGTCATTGTGTATGAATGTAGGTAGAATATGTATGGAGGGAGGGTCAGAACTGGTGTCATCTTTAATATTTTAGAGAGTGCTATAGTATGATGCAAACTCATCCAAAATGTCTTGTGGGTTGATCAATTTGCCCTTGTTGGTTGACCTTTAAGTCTTCTTTTATTGTGGTAACTGTTTCCTGATCTTTAAGTAGGGTGTTGTTAAGCTTCCATGTACCTTTGCCGAGTGAATGGAATTGTTCTTGGACTGTCAGTGTGATAAAGGCATGGTCTGACATGATATGAGGCCTATCGAGGCTGCCTGAATTTTGCCAGTCATTTGGCTGGGAATCAGGAAAAGGTCTATCCTCAAATAGGTATTGTGTATTGCAGAGTGAAAGGTGTAGTCGATTTCTGTGAGATGGAGAATTCTCCAGGGGTTGACATAGTTATGATGTAGGATAGTGTTAGACATTTTGGATGCTGTGGCTAGTTGTTGTTTTGTGGTGTGTGCTTGGACTGAATGGGTAGACGATGTATCAGTGGAGGCATTTAGGAGGAAGTTAATGTCTCCACCAAGGATCTCTTCTCCGAATTGGTTAAGTGAGATCAGGCTAAACATTTAACAAAGAATTTATGTTGGTTGTCATTTTGGGCCATAAACGTTAACCAGTGTATAGGGGGCATTGTTGATATAACATTACATTTCAGGTATCTGCCTTGTCTGTTGCCCACCTTCTTGATTAGTGAAAAGGAGACATCTCTGCTTATAAGTATAGACACTGCGCTTTTATTTGTTCTAAAGTAGGAGTGGAAGTCGTGGGAGAAAAGGGCAGGGCAGAATATGCCACCCGATTTAAAGTGGGTTTCTTGGAAGAAGGCCACTTGTTTTTGCTTCAGCTAGGCTATTCTTTTCTTGTTGGGCGAATTTAGGCCTTTAGTGTTTAAGCACAAAATAGCGAAGGTCATTGGTAATATGTGAGTCCCAGCCCTTGTACCCAACGAGGGAAGCCTGTTAGTATAGATTGTTGGTCAGGTTAATGGGGTTTGTTGTGTTAGTACACGGGGTCTTTTCAGAATGGCATTTGTTATGGGTATGGGAGGTAAATCAGCACATTTATACTCTTGGGTTACACAAGTCAGATATACACAGTGCAGGCAGGTTTTGTTGGTAGAGCATTTCAGTACACATAAAATTTTAGAACTTAAACATAAGGTAATGGATGTACCGACGGCATGTGTATGACTATGTGTAGCCTGGTGGGGGTAGGTGTAGGTGTTTTCTCCCCGCCGGAGACCATCGTTGTGTTGAGGTCTAAATGCATACTGCTTCTAGTGGGGTGTCAATGGCATTAATAGGGTGTGTGTTTAAACAAAATGACATGAAATAGTTAAGATATAAAACATAAGAGACTAGCAAATAGAGGTTAAGCATCAGTCTTTGGCAAGTGAATCAGGGGTAAGAATGCCCCGTGTGTGTGACAGACCTTTGCTGTTTGAGACAGAGTCACTTAACTGTGGTCATGGTATGCCAGTCTCTGGTGATTCTTGCTGGGGAGTGATGAGGTGCCTTCCACGCCAAGCTGTTGGATGGTGTGTTAGCTGTGATATTCCATTCTCAAAGCATTTTATGTCCCTCTTCTAGTGTGAAGATATGCTTTTCTGCTCCATTTCGCTAGATCATGAGCCTTGCTGGAAACCCCCATCTGTAGATTATGCCCGCTTCTTTAAGGGCTGTTGTTATGGGTGTTAAGGCCTTTCGTTTGAGGAGAGTAGCAGCGGAAAGGTCTGCGTATATCTTGATCCCAGAGTATTTGTCTGTTAAGGTCTGTAGAAGTCCGGAGGTTTTCATTATCTTCTCTTTAGGAGTGTAGTAGTGAAATTTTGTTATTACATCCCACAGAAGCAATGTTGGAAGTTGGCCTTGAGAGTCTTTGGATTCTGTCTAGCAGGAGTCTGGAGCCAGTGTTTGAAAGAGGTCTGCAGTGTATATATATATGTAAGTCCTTTGGAGCTATGTCCTCCGGTATCCCCCTCAGGCGTATATTGCTCCTTCTGTCTCAGTCTTCATAGTCAGCCACTTTATCTGTTAGTTGGTCCAGTCTGGCCGTAATTTCTGTATAAGCTTCTGCTAAGGTGTTGTGGGTGCTAATAATTTCATCAGTCTTGTCGTCCAAATGAGGAGTACATTCACCTAAGGCCTGTATATCTTCCTTGATGTTGCAGGCCAGTTTTGAGAATTCCAGCTGCATGGAGCATTTTAATTCAGACAGCATCTTATGGATCGATAGATCTGTCGCTAGGTTGCCCGCCGGCACAGAGATGGATGTGCTATTGCTTGTGTCTGAGTAGGATGCTGGTGAACTCGGGCCTTCGCGCCACCTTGGGTTCTCATGCGAGGCGAGGCCAGTGCCGATATTGACTTGGTTTATTGTTACTGAGACATGTAAGTGCATTTTTTCCAAATTCTTTTGCAGTGCTAATCTAACACTCATTCTATAGAAATGCAATGAAAGAAGAATCGATCACATTAAATCTGAATAGAAATCTGGGGTCTCATGAGAGCTAATACAATACCTTTAACTTTCCAATTTAAAAACTGCCTTTTCATTGACAATAACTAACTAAAATTCATGGGCTCATCTATATCTATCTATCTATAGTGATGTCGCGAACCCGAAATTTTCGGTTCGCGAACAGCGAACGCGAACTTCCGCAAATGTTCGCGAACCGGCGAACCGCCCGAAACGCCATTGACTTCAATGGGGAGGCGAATTTTAAAACACACGGGGACTCTTTCTGGCCACAATAGGGATGGAAAAGTTGTTTCAAGGGGACTAACACCTGGACTGTGGCATGCCGGAGGGGGATCCATGGCAAAACTCCCATGGAAAATTACACAGTTGATACAGAGTCTGGTTTTAATCCATAAAGGGCAGAAATCACCTAACATTCCTAAATCACAATCAATATGGATTGACACCTGACATATGACATATTGACACCTTGACATATGGATTGACACCTGTCCTCAGAGCCCCTGATGCACACGGACACAGAGCAGAATAGAGACTGGTCCCCCTACATGGGGTCACTTGGCAGATATGGATTGACACCTGTCCTAAGGATCCCTGATACACACTGACACAGAGCAGAATAGGGACTGTTCCCCCTGCATAGGGTCACTTGGCAGATATGGATTGACACCCGTCCTAAGGTTCCCTGATACACACTGACACAGAGCAGAATAGGGACTGGTCCCCCTACATCGGGTCACTTGGCAGATATGGATTGACACCTTGTTACAAACTGCTATTTGTAACGGGCCCTTTAAATGGTAAATTGCCCTGCTTCCCTGGGTTGTGGAGAAGCCTACTTGCCAGCCTCCTCCCGCATGACTATGGCCCCTGGGAGATTGTGAAAATGTATGCATTTTTATTTGGTGTGTATGGCCCTTTAAGACTGTCGGTGGGCATATTGGGGCTTATGGACTCTTTATGTGACTGCTGCTGGCCCTTTAAACACCTTTTTTGGGACATCAGGAAGATTGGGACACTGCCCCTTTAAGGCCGTGTCCCCAGACTTGTTGGGGACACGGCCCCTTTAAGACGTGTCCCCTGTGTCCCCAGACCTGGTGCAAACCCTTTGTGCCTGCCTTGCTATTTCCCACTTGGTTCAGTAAATGGGAAATTATTTCAGCTGCAGAGACTAAGTCCCATTCGGCGATGGGACTTAGTCTTTTTTTCAGCCG
>OW240923.1:100453708-100606897 GCA_933207985.1 Pelobates cultripes
AGCTTTGTGTCACCAGATCTAATTGGTGCACTGGTCACCGTATCCACTGTTAGCGTAACACACCCGCTTTAAGGACACTGACTGCTATTCAATCTATAACAGTAAAAAAAGTTTTTTGTTTTTAAATCCAAGCTATTGTGACACCAGATGTAATTGGTGGCACTGACTGGGGAAATGGGCACAGTATGCACTGTGAGCCTGACACAGTAGCTGGCAGCAGTGGCAGACAACTGACTGCTATTCAATCTATAACAGTGAAAAAAGTTTTTTGTTTTTAAATCCAAGCTATTGTGACACCAGATGTAATTGGTGGCACTGACTGGGGAAATGGGCACTGTGAGCCTGACACAGAAGCTGGCAGCAGTGGCAGACAACTAAGTGCATTTACATTACATAGAAAAAAAAAAAAAAAAGCATACCCTTATCCCTAACCTAGCTATGCTTTTCCCTATCTTATGAACAGCAGCTACACTTTCCCTCCTCTTACTAAGCATGCAGCTTGAGAATGAATCTAAAATGGATGCTGTCCAGTAGGTGGGAGGGTCTGCTAGGGAGGCTGTGCTGCTAATTGGCTGGAATGTGTCTGCTGACTGTGAGGTACAGGGTCAAAGTTTACTCAATGATGACGAATAGGGGGCGGGTCGAACCGCGCATATGTTCGCCCGCCGTGGCATATGTTCGCCGGGAACCGTTCGCAGGCGAACCGTTCGGTACATCACTATCTATCTATCTATCTATCTATCTGATACAGATAAACATATGATAATTCTTGCACACTTCCAGAATTCTGCTTGATAAAGTGCAAATTATCAGCCTGTGTGAGTCATTTATAATCTAGACAACATTTTATACCTCATGGCCTACTATTCTAGCATGTCTTTTGCTCATCTGGACAAATAAGACTCATTACTTTTTTTTCTATTTAAAGGGTAGACAGCAAAGTATTTGGTTTCAAAAACTGAATGCTGGCTGATTTAAAAGAGCAGTTAAAGTACCATAACCATTACATTCTGATAAGAGGATTATGGTTCCACAGTGTATGCCATCCCCTGGATTTCAGTCAAATCATTTTTAAGTGGTTTGATAAAAAAATAACCCTGCCACTTCTTGTGTTAGTTGACTTGTTCAAATAATGGGTCTATCTGGTGGCTTCTTTATAGACTTATGAATTTTGGGGAAATAATAAAATATATAAGTGCAGATTACAAAAAAAAAAAAAAGACCTTTATTTATGAATGACTAGTACCCTCTTGAAAAGTTTCATCTTAAAGTAACACTGTACTCACTGTAACACTGTAACTGTTTTTTAAAATGAAGTTATTATAGTGCCTACAGTTGTTCCACCCTTCGTAGTGGCCCTAAATTACATTATTTAATTAATTAGAAAACTTAGAAGTGTGGCTTCAAGTCTTAACTTTACGCCCTCTGGATATGAGAGCCAGGACTGTTACTTCCTGGCTCTCATACCCTTACTGTGATGTCACATGCACATGCGCAATGCCGTCATGGTTTTCCATAGATAAACGTGCAATGATTTCTAGGCGCATCAGGGTATGAATAACAGATATGTATTCCTAATGCTACAGTGTCCTTTAATTAATTCTATTGTATGAATATTAGATGAATCAGAAGTGAAACTTTTATAGAATGCTTTATAACCCAAAATATTCTCTACTACCTCCAGGTAATCTGTATAATTAATAAGTATTACCCCCCCTCCACTATCCACATTTCTTATCACAACTTTAGACATACTCTAAGCTCCTAGATAATTGTCTCAGTCATTAAATGGTATCAAAATATGGTTTAAATAGATAGACCTTTGCTTCCACTTCTGCATTAGCAGTCTGGTGAATAAGGGTCATGACTACCTTGACAATCCATGGTTTTCAAGAATCTCCCAAAAATGTTGGACAATCATTACCACTTCATTGGCATAAGAAAAGATCATCTTCACAAGCAGGTACAGAAACACAAATTATATGATAGGCAATCCTAGTATGAATTAAGGACTTACGAACAAGACATATTAGCTTTAAATATATCTGAGAACAAAAATGAAAGTATATAGATTTCAGCATATATTTGTCAGAAGTTTAAGAAGTCATGTTCCTACCATGCAACTTTGCATATTTTTGTAAATGATCAAGCACTAAAATTCAAAATTGCTAAATTGAGCTAGGAAATAAGAGGCTCTGTATGCAGATCTCAAATATGAAAAGCCTACCCTATAGCAGTATACAATATTTTCCTCATATAATTAAGTTTATGGGAAACAAAGATAAGAAAATAGGAACCTCGTCTACAGACAGTAGAAGAGATATCTGAGACTTGCAGAGGGACATCACTTTGAATTTGTAGATTCTTATTAAACTACGACAGTTTGCGTGGTTATGTGACATGGTGCCATATAACATTAAGCAGCTCCACTGTACTTAGTTCCATTAGACAAGAATTTGCATTTGACATTTCTCCTAAATGCTATTTCATGTCTGTGATATACCTTCATGCTGTCGTCATACTGTGCTTAACACTGACAGCTCTTTTTTCTGTTCATGGTTCTGACACATTTTTCAGGAAACATGGCTTTGTCACATAAAATACGCCTTTTGTTGAGCAGAAGACCCCATTTTAAAGTACTTCTCTATGCCTCCCATATTATTTTGTACAAAAGCTCTAGTTCGAGGGACATCAAAATGAGGATGAGTTATAACTAATTCCAAATATAAGAGAAAATACAGCAATTTAATAAGTGAATAGGTAAGTGCAGAAATGTACTAAGACAGTCTTGATATGAATTAGAGGTCGGTTGATTTTGATGAGGATGGTGTAGTGTATTCTATCCTGGGTTGCTTTAACATCTTCAGTATCAGCAGCTTACATATACATAGTTGGTTTCAATTTGTATGCCTTGCAGTGCAAAACAAATACACTAAAATAAATATGTACATTCACTCAACTCCAACACTGGGCCTTAGCCAGAGCTATCCTCCTACGTTGTGCAGAGATACAGCAAATGCTATTCGCCCTTTAGGAACAATATACTCTGATTAGCCATAAAATTAAAACCACTAACAGGTAAAGTGAAAAACATTGATTATATCATTACACTGTCACCTGTCAAGGTGTGAGATATATTAGGCAGCAAGTAAACAGTCGGTTCTTGAATTTCATATGTTGGAAACAAGACAAATAGGCCAGTGTAAATATCTGAGTCACTTTGACAAGGGTCAAATAGTGATGGTTAGACAACTAGGTCAGATCATCTCAAAATGCAATGTCTTATTGGGTGTTCCTAGCATGCAGTGTTTGGTACCATCACACATAAGAACTACTGTAGCTCAAATTGTTGAAAAACTTGGCCATGATTTAAAGGTAAAAAACAAAAAAAGAGTTACCTGCGCACTAGCCCAAATCCCTATGCATATTTAAATAAATGGAGGTTATTTAGTAACTCCAATGGCCATTAGAGGGATGCCCAACTGCCACATCAAGGCAAACCTCGAAGGCAGGGCCGGACTGGCCGACCGGGATACCATGAAATTTCCCGGTGGGCCGTCGGCACCTGGGGCCGGGCAGGCAGCTGGCTCTTCTTGCGGCCGCAGAGAGAGCTCTTTTGGCGGCCACAGTGGGAGCTGGCTGTTCTGTCTCTGCTCCCCCTCCCCAGCGCGCCGCTTAATGAGACTGGGGCCGGAATATATATATTCTCATTAAGCGGCGCGCTGGCGAGGGGGAGCAGAGACAGAACAGCCAGCTCCCCCTGCGGCCGCCAAAAGAGCTCTCTCTGCGGCCGCAAGAAGAGCCAGCTCCCCCATGCGGCCGCCATGAGAGCCTCCAGCACACAGGTAGCAATTATGTGTGTGTGTGAGTGTGTGTGTCTGTGTCATTTGTGTGTGTCTGTGTCATGGTGTGTCTGTCTGTGTCATGGTGTGTGCGTCTGTGTCATGGTGTGTGTGTGTGTCTGTCTGTGTCATGCACTGTGTGTCTGTGTCATGGTGTGTGTGTCTCTGCCTGTCATGGTGCGTGCGTCTGTCATGGTGTGTGTGTGTCTGTCTGTGTCATGCAATGTGTGTCTGTGTCATTGTGTGTGTCTGTGTGTGTCTCTGTCTGTCATAGTGCGTGCGTCTGTCTGTGTCATGTAATGTGTGTCTGTGTCATTGTGTGTGTGTGTCTGTGTCATGGTCTGTCTGTGTCATGTGTGTGTGTGTGTGTGTGTGTCTGTCTGTGTCATGTAATGTGTGTGTGTCTGTGTCTGTGTCACAGTCTCTCTGTGTCATGGTGTGTGTGTGTCTGTGTCATGGTGTGTGTGTCTGTCATGGTGTGTCTGTCTGTGTCATTGTGTGTGTCTGTCTGTGCCGCGGTGTGTGTCTGTGTGATGGTGTGTGCGTCTGTGTCAGGTGTGTGTGTGTGTGCGTGTCTGTCTGTGTCATGCAATGTGTCTGTGTCATTGTGTGTGTGTGTCTGTCATGTAATGTGTGTCTGTCTGTGTCACGGTCTGTGTGTGTCATGGTGTGTGTGTTTGTCTGTGTCATGTAATGTGTGTCTGTCTGTGTCACGGTGTGTGTGTGTCTGTGTCACAGTCTCTCTGTGTCGTGGTGTGTGTGTGTGTGTGTGTCAAGGTGTGTGTGTCTTTTTTAAGGTGTGTGTCTGTCATGGTGTGTGTGTGTCTGTCTGTGTCATGGTGTGTCTGTCTGTCATGGTGTGTGTGTGTTTCTGTCTGTGTCATGGTCTGTCTGTGTCATGGTGTGTGTCTGTCATGGTATGTGTGTTTTTACTCACCTTTTCCCCTCCCACGTCGTGCTGGTCTCCCCTCGATTGGCCCTGCCTCTACGGCTGAGATCATCAAGCTTGATGATCTCAGCCAATCCGCACTGACACAGGAAGCACCTCTAGTGACCGTCTGAGTGTCTGTCACTAGGAAGCAATGTAAACACTGCCTTTTCTCTAAAAAGTCAGTGTTTACATTGAAAAGCCTGCAGGGACAGGCTATAGACACCAGAGCCACTACATTAAGCTGTGTGTGTGTGTGCGCACCTGCTAGTGAGTGGGCTTGCTTGTGTGTGTATGTGTGTGTGTGCCTGCTACTGAGTGAGCTTGTGTTTTTATGTCAATTAGCTTATGTATATCAGTGAGATTGTTTGTCTATGAGGCTGAGTATCAATCAGCTTGTGTCAGTGAGATTGTATGTGTCTGCATGTAAGTATGCTTACTGTATAATTAAATTTTACTCTGAAAAGACCAATATTTTATATTGGAAAAAGATATATATATATATATATATATCATCTAGGGTGGCAAGACATAGCCTTACATATTGCATGAGACAATATATCGCACAATGACTTATGGGGCTGGCATAGATTTTTTTCCAGGGCTGCTTTGGTATCCCTAGTCCGACCCTGCTCGAAGGTCAGTCCTTCACTAACAATTCACCTTACTTGCTTGAGCTCCAGGCAAAGAAATCTCTACTTAGACAGAGAGGAGTATTTTTTATAAACCCCTACATACTTATTAACTCTTACTAGTGAACGCATGGGGTGGGTGGCAGCATTGTCACATAGCTGTGTGATACAAAAGTGAATACAAATACACAAAAATAAGTCCTGCGCTCAAACTCCCACTGCTCCTGGGTGGCAGCAATAACCATAGAACACGATCAGTCCCAATACATACAAAACAAGCAAAGAAAAAAAAAGAGTTACCTGCACACTAGTCCAAATCCCTATGTATATTTAAATGGATTCTCTAGTGCCTGGAAAACAAACTGCTTTTCTTGGCACTGTAAAATCCTTGAATGCCCCTCTCCCTCCTGCCCCCCATCCAACGTCGCTGAAGGGGTTAAAACCCCTTCAGTCACTTACTTGAATCCAGCGCCAATCCCCCTCGGTGATGGGTCAGTATCCGCCCACGCTGACATTATTCAATGTTTTTCTATAGGAATTCCAGCGATTCTAAAGTTTCTCATGCATAGCGTGAGGACGTCCAACGTCGTTTAGATGACCAAAAGTCGTCTAAGAACCCGGAAGTCCTTCTAGTGGCTGTCTGGTAGACAGCCACTAGAGGAGGACTTAACCCTGCAAGGTAATGATTGCAGTTTATTAAAACTGCAATAATTACACTTGCAGGGTTAAGGGTGATGGGAATTGTCACCCAGACCACTTCAAGTAGGCTGAAGTGGTCTGGGTGCCTACAGTGTCCTTTTAAATAAATGGAGGTTATTTAGTAACTCCAGTGCCCATTAGATGGAAGTCCACCTGCCACATCAAGGAAAACCTTGTAGTTGGGTCATAAAATAACAATTCACCTAGCTTCCATGAGCTTTAGGCAAAGAAATCTCTAATGAAACAGAATAGTGGGAGTTTGAGCGCATTACTTATTTTTGTGTATTTGTATTCACTTTTGCATCTAACAGTTATGTTACAATGCTGCAACCAATCCCATGTGTTCTTTATTAAAGGAGCACTATAGGCACCCAGACCACTTCAGCTCAATGAAAACATAGCAGTTTCAGAGAAAGTATTTAGAAAATTGACTAGATGGGCCGAATGATTCTTATCTGCCATCACATTCTATGTTTCTATGATTCATCAAATAATAAAATATAAACAGTATTTTCTAAAAAAAAAAAAAAAAAAACATCCCCGGTTTACAATATCTGTTTAGAAGTAATGTAAAGAAGGCAAGTATTTTAGATGCACTATAAGTAATTAAGTAACTTGTGATCAAGTAAGCTTCTTTTTAATCTCTTTCCATAATTGCAACATAAGGCGAGTTTTAAGTAGGTTGTAATATAAAGCATATCTAAAACATTCCTTATGGTGTAATTAGGAAAAGTAATAAAAAATCAACTCTATTTCATAGCAATAGATAAACACATTGCACTTCCATAAAATATATATCTTAGTGCTGTTTAACTTAGGAACTACAGATGTTTGTGGACTGCACTTTTCATCAAGCCCAGCCAACCTGCGGCACAGCAGAGCATCATGGGAAATATAGCCCACACATACAGTGAAAAAAATGCACCAAGTAATAAACCTAAACACTGCAATGTGACTATCAGAATTCATATTATGTTTACTGATTTAGGAAAACAATGTTTCATTTTGAGATAAGGTTCAAATACTTAAAGGAACACTATAAGGTCAGGAACACAAACATGTATTCTTGACCCTATAGCAGGGGTAGGCAACCTTTTAGCAGTACTGTGCCAAAGCAAGATATTAAAGTACCACACTTTTAGATACACTGACATAAACACACAAACACTGATTTGACACATCTGACAGACACACACAATCACTGACATACACACACAATGATGCAGTCACACACACAGTCACTCACTAACACTCACAGACACACACACTGACAGGCATACACAATCACTAAGACGCACACATTCACTGACAGACACACTCACTCACAGACACATACTGACAGACACACACAATCCCTCAGACATACAGGCTCCCTCACAGACACACACACTCACAGACACACTTACAGATAGACACACACAGACACACAGGTGCCCTCACAAACACACACAATCACTCAAACACACAGTCTCCCTTACAGACACACACTGACAGACATACTCACTCTCACTCACAGACACAAACACTCCCTCACAGACACACACTGACAGCCAGACACACACACTGCTAGCCAGCCAGACACACACACACACACACACTGCCAGCCAGCCAGACACAGACACACACACATTTTCCCCCCAACATTCACAGATTTTTTTTCATTTGAATTTAAATCTACACCTTGTGGAATGGACTGCACCATTATTCTTTTCATCTTTTATTGTCCCTCTCTGTATATACAGACATTTGAGAAACATAAGGATTACCATCCTTTGGCTCCAAAGACCAAGACCGAATTCAAGTACTATACATTAAGACTTTGTTCCATCCAGGACTATACAAATATATTTCTGCATTAGAAAATTCTTATTATCATATTGTGGCGCAGCCCAACTCTGTTTTTTCATTTCCTTGCTTACTTTCAAGGGTTTGAGGTAACCCTTGTTCAGGGTTGCTGCCTTATTCACCTTGTTCTGTTTTGATTTATTAGCGCTAACCCACAGTATTTTTTTTTTCTGAGCGGGCAGGTGACATATTATTTGTAAGATGGACAATAGCATGTAATCCAGATTGTGACTCCACCGCCTCGTGGAACAACTTGGTCACCTATTTAAGATACATCAATTACCTCTTTTTTGTATGGGAAGGCCCAGAGGACTCGCTTAATTCATTTATAAATGATCTCAATACTAATGACAGAGGAATCATTTTAACTAGTGAGCACAGTAGGACTACTATTCATTTGTTAGATATAGAGATTTTTATTAAAGATGGAATACTAAACACTAAAGTTTTTTTTTTGTGATGTGCAAAAATACAACAATTGACCAGTCCAGCTGTCAAGCCATGGCTGGAAAGTGCACCCAAAAGCCAATTTTTAAGATTATAGAGAAATTGTTCACAGATTGAGGATTTAAACCAACAAGTAGAATTAAACAAAAACTAATTTATTGAAAAAAAACTATTCTCTAGCTAATCTCAACAATACCATAGATGCTATCAAAATGAAAGAAAGGACTGATCTTTTAACTTAAAAAGATAACTTTAATGATAACCATCCCACTCTCCCTATCATTTTTGGTTTTAATAATAAAAGTAATCAAATTTAAAAAATAGTAAATAAACATTGGCATCGACTGAAACAAGATAATATCCTAAAAGATATAATACCGGAAAGACCAAAAATTGTTTTTAGAGAAGCTCCAAATTTTAAATCTATCCTAACCTCTAAGTTCACTAGTGAAAATACCCCAAAACCCTGATGTTCTTTTCTGTCCGGGACAAAAGGCTTCTTTAAGTGTAAACGATGCAAAGTGTATAAAAGTACCGACCCATCTACAAAATCCAAAACTACACAGTTTAAGTCCAATAGAACTAAAAAGACATATAATATGAAATACTTTATTGCCTGCAGCACCAAAAATGTAATCTATCTCCTAGAATGCCCTTGTGATCTGCAATATGTTGGAATGACCACAAGGAGTCTTAAAATAAGACTAGGCGAACATTGCCGCAACATTTTAAATGGATACCCAAACCGTTCGATATCCAAACACTTTATCACCCACAATAAAAATCCAAGCCAATTAAAATGCATTGGCATAAAACATGTATTACCCCATGGAGATGGAGTCACATAAAACATATTCTTGGCAAATGCTAAATGGAATGGGTTTTTAATTTGCAAACCTTAAACCCTAGTGGCCGCAATGCAGATTTTGACTTGTTTAACTTCATCTAATGCCACTTTTATAGAAACATAGAAACATAGAATGTGACGGCAGATAAACAACATTCGGCCCATCTAGTCTGCCCAATTTTCTTAATACTTTCATTAGTCCCTAGCCTTATCTTATAGTTAGGATAGCCTTATGCCTATTCCACGCATGCTTAAACTCCTTTACTGTGTTAACCTGTACCATTTCAGCTGGAAGGCTATTCCATGCATCCACTACTCTTTCAGTAAAGTAATACTTCCTGATATTATTTTTAAACCTTTGTCCCTCTAATTTAAGACTATGTCCTCTTGTTGTGGTACTTTTTCT
Organism: Pelobates cultripes; assembly: GCA_933207985.1. Lineage (NCBI taxonomy): Eukaryota > Metazoa > Chordata > Amphibia > Anura > Pelobatidae > Pelobates > Pelobates cultripes. Next base: position 100,463,355 of record OW240923.1, read on the forward strand.
TCTTTTAAATATAGTCTCCTCCTTTACTGTGTTGATTCCCTTTATATATTTAAATGTTTCTATCATATCCCCCGTGTCTCGTCTTTCCTCCAAGCTATACATGTTAAGATCCTTTAACCTTTCCTGGTAAGTTTTATCCCGCAATCCATGAACCAGTTTTGGTAGCCCTTCTCTGAACCCTCTCTAAGGTATCAATATCATTCTGAAGATACGGTCTCCAGTACTGTGTACAATACTCCAAGTGAGGTCTCACCAGTGTTCTGTACAATGGCATGAGCACTTCCCTCTTTCTACTGCTAATACCTCTCCATATACAACCAAGCTAGCATTTCCTGTTGCTCTATTACATTGTCTGCCTACCTTTAAGTCATCAGAAATAATCACCTCTAAATTCCTTTCCTCAATTGTTGAGGTTAGGACTCTATCAAATATTCTGTACTTTGCCCTTGGGTTTTTACGACCAAGATGCATTATCTTGCACTTATCCACATTAAATGTCAGTTGCCACAATTCTGACCATTTTTCTAGTTTACCTAAATCATTTGCCATTTGGCTTATCCCTCCTGGAACATCAACCCTGTTACATATCTTAGTATCATCAGCAAAAAGACATACCATACCATCAAGACCTTCTGCTATATCACTAATAAAAATATGAAAGAGATTCCCTTTCCATGTATTTTCTATTATATATGTATTTCTTATCATGTATGCCTTTTTATATGCATTTTTAATACCATTACTGCTGCATAATTTTAAGTTTATATAGAGTAGATATATTATTTTTAAATGTATCTCTTTATTATGTATTCATTTTTACTATATGTTTATTTTATTTACATGCCCTCTCTTTTATCTATTTATTTTTTATATTTTTTATATATCCAATTTACCACATTCTATTTTATTGCTCCCCCAATATGGCCTCCGTGCCAGTACCACATACCCCCCCAATATGGCTGCACGATTGCACAACTGCGCACGACACTCCTTTCAAATAGCCTTCATTTCCCTATTTTCTCTGCACATGCAGCTTTATTTAAATAGCTGCCCATGCGCTTTACTCCTCCCTAAGTATACTGAGCATGCAGCTTCATTGGTTTAGCTGTAGATGTGCTCTACACTATTATCTTTTACTGTGCATGTGGCTTTTCTGTTCAGTTTTGCCCGGATAATATGTCCAATTGAAACGCTTCGGCTTTTGCTCCGAAGTTGCTGAACAAATTCCTGCTTGTGGGACTACACTTCCCACAAGGCTGAGCGACCAATGTATGATGCGCATCACGTGACCTAACTGATTCTGTTTGTTATAAACCTAAATAACCCTTGTTTTTACAACATTTAAGCAATAAATATATTTTATTACCATACTTTTATCACTAGATAAGGTTTGTAAAATGTTTATATGTATACCAATATTCATTTGTGATTGGCTAACAACATTTTAATAATTATTGTTACGCCTATATAAACACAATCAAGCCAGATTGTATGTTTTTACTCCATTGAAAAAGCCTGTAGGTATTTTACTGCTTTTAAAACTAATAAATAGATTTTGGTTACTTCATTTTCTATTTGCACGCTATACACCCCAGAGCTGGCTTAAGCTCTACCAAATGTGAGTGTATCCCCATTATTCCATGGTTTTATTCATACTCTGTGGAACGTATTGCACCATTATTTTTCTCCTTCTTTTATCGCTTCTTATTTTGGGTTCCTGATACCTTCATCTTTAAGAACACTCACCATATATCTTATAAGTGGGGATTATACCGCTGTACGCTATACACACCAGAGCTGGCTTAAGCTCCATCAAATGTGAGTGTAATCCTATAATTTTTTAGTCTTATCTACACCTTGTGGAACGTACTGCCCCCTCGGTGGCTAGGGGTTTCCAACCCCTTAGGCACCCCCTAAAATACATTCCTTATCTGCCCCCTCATCCTAATAATAGTGAGGAGAGGGCTAGTAAATATAAAACCTCACAAAAAAGATTATACTTACCATCAGAGGTCTTCTTTCCTCTAATTGTTCTTTTCTTCTGCCCCCCTCCAACCAATAAACAAAAACAATTCTGACAGCCAAATCTTGAAAGAAGTGAGACAGGTGGGCAAATAAGAAATGAATATTAAAATATCAAAATGATATCATATACAAAAAAATTTCAATGTATCAAAAAATAATACAATATTTTTCAAAATATTCAATTATTTTAAACTTTTATAAAAAAAATATGAAATCCTTTGAAAATCTTTTTCAAAAATATTAACTTAACCCCTTAAGGACCGAGGACGGTTCAGGACCGCATCGTCATTTTTGCATTTCCAACCGATGACGGTCCTGAACCGTCCTAATGGTAAGATGTACTTACCCGGTCGCCGTCGTTCCCCCGGCAGCGATCGGCAGTGCTCCCATTGTGGGGAGACTGCCTGCAGCTCAGACAGTCTCCCCATGGCAGATTAGGACCCCTGTGGCCATGTGATCGCTCAACAGACTGCTAGTGTAAAATAAAATAAAAATGAAAGTTAATGTTAATAAAAAAAAAAATTATATATGTGTATATATATATATATATGATATATAGACATATATTATATATATATATATGTCTATATATCATATATATAATGTCATGCTCAGTGTATTTTTATATTAATATGTACAAATATTAATATAAAAATACACTTATAATTGAATTACACACATATATATATATATATATATATATATATAATATATAATAACTATATATATTGTATATATATATTATTATAAAATACAAATAATAAGTAGATTAAATTAAATAAAAAAATAATAATAAAAATTATAAAAAATTATATATCTATAAGAAATTTTATTCTAACTGTATTTTGATATTAAAATATATATATTTATATCAAAATACACTTAGAATGAAATTGTATATATATCTATGTATATATAAATAAATAAAAATAATACGAAATATACATATGTCCATATACAAAATTACATAAATAATTATATAAATATACACGTAGACTTCAAATATATAAAAATGCATATATATTTAAATTCTACGTGCGTATTTATGTAATATTTTTACATAATTAAGTAATTTTATTAATTGCAATTTGAGGGACCTGCATGCCAACCCAGGCCGAAAGTCCAGAGAATTTAATTTGCTAGCACTGTATTTTACCCTGTAACTTTCTATGACACCCTAAAACCTGTACATGGGGGGTTACCGTTTTACTCGGGAGACTTCGCTGAACACAAATATTAGTGATTCAAAACAGTAAAACTTATCACAGCGATGATATTGTCAGTGAAAGTGACTTTTTTTGCATTTTTCACACACAAACAGCACTTTTACTAATGATATAATTGTTGTGATACGTTTTCCTGTTTTGAAACACTAATATTTGTGTTCAGCAAAGTCTCCCGAGTATAACAGTACCCCCCATGTACAGATTTTATAGCATTTCTGAAAGTTACAGGGTCAAATATTTTTACATTGAAAATGGCCAGGTTGGTTATGTGGCCTTTGAGAGCGTATGGTAGCCCAGGAATGAGAATTACCCCCATGATGGCATACCATTTGCAAAAGAAGACAACCCAAGGTATTGCAAATGGGGTATGTCCAGTCTTTTTTTAGTAGCCACTTAGTCACAAACACTGGCCAAAATTAGCATTCAATTTAGTTTTTAACTTTTTTCACACACAAACAAATATGATCGCTAACTTTGGCCAGTGTTTGCGACTAGGTGGCTACTAATAAAAACTGGACATACCCCATATTGAATACCCTGGGTTGTCTACTTTAAAAAAAATATGTACATGTGGGGTGCTATTCAGAGATTTATGACAGATAATAATGTTACAATGTCACTATTGATAAATTTGAAATGATGTATGTTTTGAAACCGCAATATCCTACTTGTACCTATAGCCCTATAACTTGCAAAAAAAAGCACGTAAACACTGGGTATTTTAAAACTCAGGACAAAATTTTGAATCTATTTAGCAGTTTTTTTTATTTGCTTTTTTACATTGGTAAAATATTTTTCAAGTAAAAGTCAAAAAACATGTATTTTTTTCAATTTTTCATCTTTTTTTTAAATTAAATTACATGAGATTATATAAATAATGGTATGTAAAGAAAGCCTTTTTTGTCCTGAAAAAAACAATATATAATTTGTATGGGAACAGTAAATGAGAGAGCAGAAAATTACAGCTAAACACAAACACCACAAAAGTGTAAAAAGAGGCCTGGTCGCAAATGTACAACATCGCAAAAACAGTCCAGTCCTTAATGGGTTAAAGCCATAATCAGTTAGTTCCTAGTTTAGCCCCTTGCCGACCTCGGACGTATCAGGTACGATCAGCATGATCACTTCCAGCAGCTCTAATGGTATTACAGCGATGTGTATGGAAAGTGTTAAAATACCACCATTGGAAATACCCTAGGGTGTCTACTTTTCAAAAATATATGGTTTGATGGGGTTAAATTACAACTGGCCAACTTCAAAAATGTCCCAAATAGGACATGGGTGCATAATGACCAGCTGTGAAAATCCCAAATAGGAAACCTGGAATGCGCACCCTCCAAATAAGGTCTTGACTGGTGGTAGAATTAGTGCATGTTGCTGAACACATATTGGGGTGCTCTTTGGCAGTAACCCTTAAAGTTCTCAGTACATGTATTCTTAAACTGCTATGTGTGTAAAAAAAATCACCAATTATATTTTTTTTTTAATTTGGCATAGATTGATGGTAAAATGGTTGAATGAAAAAATTACAACTGGCCAACTTCAAAAATGTCCCAAATTGGACATGGGTGCATAATGACCAGCTGTGAAAATCCCAAGTTGGAAACCTGGAATTGGCACCCTCCAAATAAGGTCTTGACTGGTGGTAGAATTAGTGCATGTTGCTGAACACATATTGGGGTGTTCTTTGGCAGTAACCCTTAAAGTTCTCAGTACATGTATTCTTAAACTGCTATGTGTGTCAAAAAAATCACCAATTATAAAAAAAATTTAATTTGGCATAGATTGATGGTAAAATGGTTGAATGAAAAGAGTAAAAATACCCCAAGTTTAATACCTTAGGTTGTCTTCTTTTAAAAAATATACACACGTGAAAGGTTATTCAGGGATTCCTGACAGATATCAGTGTTACAATGTAAATTGCGTTAATTTTGAAAAAAATGGTTTGGAAATAGCAAAGTGTGGCTTGTACTTATAGCCCTATAACTTTCCAAAAAAAGCTAAGAACATGTTAACATTGGGTATTTATAAACTCAGAACAAAATTTAAAAACTATTTAGCACGGGTGTGTTTTGGCGGTTTTAGATGCGTATTTTTTCATCATATTTTATAAAAAGTTTTATAGTAAATTATATGATATGATGAAAATAATGGTATCTTTAGAAAGGCCATTTAATGGTAAGAAATATGGTATATAATATGTGTGGGTACAGTAAGAGGAAAATTACAGCTAAAAACAAAACCCGCAGAAATGTAAAAACAGCTCTGGTCCCAAACGATAAGAAAATTGAAAAGCGGTCTGGTCACTAAGGGGTTAACTAAATGTAAGTTTCTTTTAGAAAGCTATATAATACAAATACATTCTTCAGGTCTATGACAAGTATAAAGAAAAATACATATAAAAATGATAAGAAATGCCCAAGAGGTCATCAATCCATCTTTGGTTGCTCAAGGAGATTTTTTTTTTAATGATAAGCGTAAAAGTAAAAATAAGAGATAAAAAAAAAAATACATCAAGGAACATTAATATCCTGTTCATTTGCTCTCAAACCAACTTTTTTTTTACAGCTGTATACTTTCAAAAACAGCATGACAATAACATATATAAGTATTTAGCAAGCATAAAATAACAATGTAAAAAACAAAAACATAAGCTTGAAATTCCTGACCTCCAGTGGACAGTTGTTTTGCAAAAGCTTTAACTAATACATTTCGGCTAAGGATAAAAAATGGCATCAACAGAAAGTAACAAAGAGACTGCTAGGAATACCAAATAAACTTCAAGGGCCTCGAGTCATCCTCCCACTTTATTGTCATTTCTGTATCCATGGTTACCAAGCGACTAGAGGGCTCGGGAATGCATACAATGCTGAGAATCTATTTGATAAAACTCCACCCAAAGGGAAAATAAAATACAAATAAAAAAGTGTCAAGCTGCCTTTGTTATTAAAGGCTGGGTCCATGGACAACATTATCTATTTGAGCTGAGAAATTTACGTGACTATGCTTTTTGTTATTCTGGAACTATTATTGAACAGCCTTTACTTCACTACATGCTATAGTTAGAATAGGATTAACTCTAGTGGGCCCTAAGCCATCTGCCTATGGATCAGAAGTTAGACAGGGGCCTTGGAACCATGAATTTGCTTGGCTTCATTCATGATCTCAGTGTGAAGAATATCAGGGGGACCCAAACTGATAACCTGTTGAGGGTCTTGCAGGATCTTAATCCTTCTCTGACTATAGTCTAAGATGAAAAAAAAATAATAATATTATGTTGTCAAAGTTAAATGCTATGTTCTACCAGGTGTAGCTCGGACTGCAAACTGGAAAACATCCATAATGTCTATTATCTAAAACTAATTGTAGTTTCTTAGACAAACATCAGTGACCACAATATTTAATTATTATAAATATGTTCCATTATAATTTTATGTGCCCTAAACTTTTTTAATATTGTCTCAAAAAAATATTGTTGTTTGTTTATAAAGAAAAAATTTACAGCTTAATTACCTTTTACACGTACTAATCTCAATGTGCAGCAATTTGCTATTGTGCTTGGTGACATTTTGGCTTCTTTACTATGCATTTTCACTTTTTGTGTCTGCAAAATAGTTAATGCAAATCCTTAATGAGTGAATTGTTGCCCAGTTTGCTATTGTGGATGCAGAAAATTTATTTTTGTGCGCAGGGCATTACACAATGCTTACAAAATGGACCATTCGTTCCATTTTCACTGTGAGCAGTAACACTCCAGTTTTTATGTTTCGCAATCAAAAGGTCAAAAATATTTCATCCGAACAGTATTTAACCATAACCTGATATGATTGTGCTAAATCTTATCATGTGTGGCACACATTTTCAGACAAGCAAAGTTTAGGTGTTTTTAGTGGAAATAACATTGAAGAAAAAATTACTCTTCTTGCATGTTAGCAGGTTAGTACAAATACTTGACTCATTCTTACTATTGGCTATCTTGCCCTGAATCTATTAAATTACTATGAAAGAGGGATGAAGCTTCCAGAGAGCTTTGATCCATATTAAAAACCAACTGTCAATCTGACAAATTTTGTACACAACTATTAACTGTCTTAGCTCCGTTTTTATTTGTGTTTTACATTTATTACATTAATAAGTTAGGCTGTCAAGGCCCAGCTTGACGTATAGTGTAAGTTAATGTGATCCTGTGATGCTGCCTGTTGTTTCAATGTTTCTAACTGAGCATGCATGCTAGTACATTGTATTGTAGGAAAAGGCTGATGTGTGAAGAGTGAGTATGTGCATTTTGAGCATCATGAAAAAAATGTCAGTTCCAGAATGTAGGACATTGATGTAATTGTTTCAAACATTAAACTATGTGCACTGCAACTATGAGTTGTAATGAGGCATTTCTCATTGTTTCTCATTGCTGTGTTGAAAACTTGTCACTGTACATACCCGATCAACACACTGCTCTGACCCTACTGAGCACATTGGTTGCGTTGTTTTTTCGGAAAGTACCACCTCCTGATTCTCTTCAGTCTTTCCCGACATTTGGATTTCCTGAACTCGACGAATGCTCTTAAGCATTCTAATAGAGAGAGGGATGCTGCATGCTCACCATGCCCCTCTGTTTATACTTATATGACAACTAATATCATTTCCTCTTCTGGAAGTGCAACATCATCACTGTGTCTCTGTTCCTGCACTTTGTGGGGTCACAGAGATGATATTCACCAATCAGTGTCCACCTCAGTATTTAAATAAAGTTTTTGCCCCAGTGTCATTGTCTTGGTTTCCTCTTGGTTCCTTGTATAGTGCGTTAAATTGTTTCCTGATTTTCTGGTTCTTTGATTTTGGCTTATTTACTGACTCTTCTGACTGCTATTATCCTGACCTGGCAAGTTATATCATATTTGCATATTTCTGGAATCCTAATCTCGGCTATTTTTACATTTATGACTTCTCTCTTTTTTACGTTAAACCTGTCCATTCTAATGTCTGGTGATACGTTCTTTCTGTCTACATATTTCTGACCAATACTTGTAGACTTGTAGACATGACACAACCAAACTTTATGTCTTATTGAGAATTAGTGATTATGTGCACAAATGAGGTCCTATGTGCAAGCATGTTACCTAATACTACTGTAGAAAATGGACATTAGGAAGTTATGTATATTTTAACTAGAATACAATTATTTTTTGACTATATATTCTTTGTACAATGTCTTAGAATTTGTGGACTATGCATTTAACTACTCTTTCCCTTCACATTCATAATAATCTCCTAATAGTTACATCTATATCTCTAGGAAGATATGATTTAAAGGTCACTATAGTCTGTAGAGGTTAATCCCTGTGATGTGATTCTGCAGGGCAAGCTGTGTATGAAGTGATATGTACTCTGATTCCTGACATATTGAGAACCCAAATCCATCCTTTCGCATCTGACAGGGATTGGAAACTTCACGCCATGCACTGAATAGGACTAAATATAGATGTGGATAAACAGGGAATCAAAAGGGACATTCAAAAGGTTACACACAGTCTTTGGGGAGACTGATTGGGTAGAGAAGGGACCCAGGCTGGTCGTGCATCAAAGAAAACAACTATTAATAAAATCTCTGCATTTGACTTTCTAATACTGTCTCTGAGGAGAATAGTGTGTGGAAAAAACTTGAAAGAAAATAACAGGTTTTGTGATGCAGTCATTGCTGTCAGGGGCTGAGTTGCTGTATGGCTTTTCAGAGGTTCTCAAAAGGCTAGTGTGCTACAGCAGAATTCTGTGAAGTTGTGGGCCCCACAGAAAAGGTAGCAGAACTCAGACATCTGAGTTTATTACTCCAATAGTTCTTTCCACTTCTCTGACACCATGCTATAAACAACAAGGAACAGCTGTGGGTCTATGAGCAGTTAAGGGGTTAAGAGATGAGAAAAAAACAGTAAGACTCTACTTTTTATGACTCTACTTTTTAGCTGTATTCATATTGATAATTATTTGCGCCTCATGTAAACCATAGAAAAAAAATAGCTTGCAGCAAACTCAGTTTTTTGTTTTTTTTCAAGTTGTATTTTATTGAAAAAGTTTTCATGAAAACGGGGTACAGAAAGGAAAAGGGGAAAAACAAGGGGACAATCACAGATCAAAAGGTCAGCACACTCTTATACAATGCATGGTATTTTATACAATATATTGGTGAACATAGTATAGAGGTTAATACAATAAAGTTTGTGTTGTGAATTAGGTATATAGTTTGCGTTGTGATTTAGGTATACTCCCACATCTCCTTCATGTGGTTCTATCTCTTGCACAGTGTTGTTACTTTTCTAAACCTTACACCTAGCTTCATCCTCCGGGTTTGAGAGGTATAATGTGTTTCGCTCTGACCTCGGTTTTACGCCATTATAGAGGGGGTGCCTATGAAGGGGGTTACCCATTATTTAAGTATTGCTGGTCCATTGTTGCCAGCTGTGCTGGGAAGTAGCTATTTGTCTGGCTGTATGTGCCGTTATCATTTCATACTTTAGGTAATAGCCGTACTTTATGATGCAGTAATATTGGGGATAGGCATAACTTCTGTTTCTAGTGGTTAGCAATGAGGTTGCGTGCAGCTAGAATCATCATTATTAACAGGTGTTTATCTGGGTGAGGGATATGGTCAGGTAATAAAGGGAAGAGACCGGTCTGAGGTGTGAGTCTCAGCTTTTGAGAACCTACTGAGTCCCACAGTTTCTGGACTTCCATCCATAAGGGGGTGATACCCGGACACTCCCACCAGAGATGGGTCATCGTGCCTTTGGACTGATCGCACCTCCAGCATGTATCTGAGGTAAGTGGGTACATTTTGTGAAGCCTGTCGGGTGTGAGGTAGTATCTGTAGATGAGTTTCTTATGGGCTTCTATGTGGGTGTAACAGGATGTTATACCTCTTAGTGCTAATAGTGAGTTGAACCATTGTTCAATTGGGAAGGTTTGTGGGCTTTACCTGTCCCATTGGGTTTTATTTTTAAACTCTTGGGTAGGGAGTTGCTCGTTTAGTGCCATATATCCCAGGGATAGAGTTTTGGCTTTAACCAGAGTTTTATGGCATCTTTCATATAATGCAAGCAGGTCTTTGCCAAAGTGGTGCATTCTGTTTACAAATTTTAATACTTTATCTGCGATTATGCTCTTTAGTTGGATGTAGGGAAATATAAAGGATTGGGGCAGGTTATAAGTAGTCTGCAAATCTGGGAAGGGTATGATCTCTTCCTGCTTACATATATCAATAATGCGGAAGACACCTAGATCTCTCCATTTGTTCAGAGACAGCCAAGGGGACACTGCATTGAGCGCCGTTAGCGGTGCCCGTGGTAGGAATTTGTGAGTAGTTGTGTGAGCTCGTTGCAGGTGAGGGGTAGTAGGATACGTGTATTATCTCTGAAGTGTTTAGAGGTCCACATGTAGTCTATCGCCGAGCCCACAGGACTGTAGTTATTTTCTAAGTCTACCCATTGTAATGTGGATTTCTAAAACAGCGGCTTTCAGATAATTCAAGATATTAGGGACCCCAAGTCCTCCCATTTTCACCGAGATTTGGAGGAGGGCAAGAGGTAATTGCGTTTTTTCCCCATATATATATTGATATTAATCTTTGTAAGTGCTTGCCTAATGAAGGTGACAGTGGAATTGGTACCATGCGAAATACATATAACAGTTTCAGAAGGATAACCATCTTAATTGCATTTATCCTACCCAGCCATTATAACATGAAATCTTTCCATTTGTGAAGTAGCTGTGCGTACATTTGTGGGAGGGTTGATAGGTTATGTTTGGATATACCTCCGAGCGTGGCTGTTATTTTTATACCCAGGTATGTGATGTGAGTGTGTCTCCAATCAAAGGAGAATTTGTCTTTCAGTGTTTGTACCATGGAAGACGGTAGTCGCAGGGGTAGTGCTTGCGTTTTTGTTTGGTTAAGCTTATAGTATGATATTGCACTATATTCGTTTAATGTGCGTACGAGGTAGGGTAATGATTGTGTCGCGTTGGAAAGAGAGACAAGGACATCATCTGCGAACATTGATAATTTGCATTCCATATTAGATTTTGGGATCCCTGTTATTTCAGTACATTTCCGTATCTTGTACACTAAGAGTTCGAGGGATAACACAAACAACAGGGGTGAGAGTGGGCAACCTTGGCGCGTGCCATTCGTGATCGGGAAGGGGTTCAATAAGAAGCCTGCATTGGTGACTTTGGTCGAGGGGTTAGAATATAGGGTTAGTACCCCCTTTATAAATGCGTTTCGGGAACCAAATTTTTTAGAGGACTTGTTCCATATACTGCCAATTTAACCTGTCGAAGGTCTTCTCCGCGTCCAGCACTAAGAGAAAACCATCTATGTTTTGTGAGTCCATATGAGCAAGGACATTCAAGATCTTTCTTGTATTGTCCGACCCCTGTCAGTTTTTAATGAATCCCGATTGATCGTTATCTATAATATGTGTCAGTATGTGTTTCAGTCTTTCAGCCAGGACCTTAGCGTATATCTTTGTGTCACAATGAAGGAGAGATAGGTCTAAAGTTTTGGCAGAGTGTGGCTGGATTTCCTGGTTTCGGTAATGTTGAAACATGTGCCTGCAACATCTCAGGTGGCATAGTGCCTGTGGTAAAACAGTGGTTCAGGAGTGTTTTGAGGGGGGACGTCAGAGTTTCTGAAAAAGTCTGGTAATAGAGGTTAGTGAGACCATCCGGACCTGGGGATTTGTGTAGGGGTAGTTTGCTGATAATCTGGATTAGTTCAGTATCTGTTATTGGTTGGGTGAGCGAGTCAATTTCTGCCTCCTGCAGTGTGGGAAGGTTTACTGTGGCTAGAAAGTCTTGTATGTGGGAGATCGATGGGGTATGGGTGTTGTCATCGTCTTTAAGATTATATAATGCTCTATAATAATGTGCAAATTCTTCTACAATGTCTTGTGGGTTCATTAGTTTTTGGTTGTCTGAAGAAAGGACCCAGGCTACGCAGGAGTTGGCCACCCAAGCCTTCAGTTTGGATGCTAGTATGGAGCCTGACTTGTTCCCATGTGCAAAAAACTTGTGTTTATATCTCTGTAGGATATAGTTGGTTTTGTCTAGTTCAATTTCGTTTAATTTAGCTTGTAGTTTTCTGAGTTCGTCACATTGCACCTTGGAGGGGCTCGCTTTATTGACATGTGTGAGAGTTATTTGCTTAATAAGATCATTATATGTTTTTTCCCTTTGCTTCTTAGCATGGCTGACATGTTTGATAAATAAACATCTAACCACCGCCTTATGGGCTTGCCAGATCATATGGAGGAGTCTTGAGCGGTATTGATTTCAAAATACGATTTAAGATCCTCTTTTATTTGGGTTATAATTCGCGGGTCCTTCAATAGGGTTTCATTGAGTCGCCATGCCCCGCGTCCCTTATAGCGGAATTTTTCTTCTTATGTTATGGTGATGGGGGCATGGTCGGACCACATTTTAATTCCTATATGTGCCGTTTGTAATCTTGTGCCATGGCTGTGCTGGGCATCTTGTGAGTACCTTTGTGTGCCGGGTATGGTAGTAAGTGCTCTGCTAATTGCTGATATGTGTTCCCTCGTTGGAGCTGACGGCTCACACAACCGTGTCCTTGAGCTGCCAGGCCACGCCCCCAGCAAACTCAGTTTTTAAAGGATTTAGAGCTTACTGTTGCTATGCACCTTCATGAACGATCAGCCAAGGCATTTTGGTACTTGCACACCTTAACTAGTTGAAAGTTTGGAGCAATTACATCACTGTTCTGTATTCGGGAATTTTTTTTTTTTTTCCATAATAACCAGAACATTTTTTCCCTCTGAATTCTGGATATATACAATATATTGCATCTAAACCAAACAAAAACTTGTAGAATGATATAAGCGCTTATTTGGGATACAGTGTCATTAAAATAGTATAGCAGCTGAAAAACACTCTGTGAGCACTCGAAAAACCCATAAAATGGAAAAATATAAAAGAGATATATAGTGCAATATTGTGAAAACCAAAAAGATTGATAAAAGTGAGTGAAAATTAACTCACATAGATTAAAGCTTTTTCAGGGTATAGGCTCTAAACACAAGGGTATTTATGCCTTAAGGTGGCATACACGACCTCTCTTCAATAGATCAATCACTCCCAATGGAATATTTTGAAAGAATAAACACAGACAATAAACTTCTTGGTGCAGTATTTGATACATAAGTGAAAAAAAGTAGTACACCAAAATTAAAACTGCTCACCTGGTTTGGAGCTTTTTGGGAACTGGCTCCAAGTTGAATAGCTTTGTGTCTATAATGTAAGGTAGACATTTCTCCTAACAGGAACTTGAAGGAATAATCAAGGAGAAGGGTAAGTAAAATAAAATATACATTTTATTACCGTCAAAAAACAAATATGCATGTAAAAGTATAAAAATATAAAATACAGGTGCTTTCCTCTCCCTCTCACTTCCGAGATGTGTTTCACCTAGCAACTAGGCTTTTTTAATTGATTGCACTATATATCTCTTTTCTATGTTTCTTTTTTATGTTTAACAATTTGAAATCACATATTATGTAAGGGGTAAGTCCCGATTGGATAAAGCGCTGTACTTGCACTTTATTTTGTTAGGGGGAATATCACCTAACCATTGAGTGTTTGTTAAAAAAACAATATAAAAACCAATGATGTGGGTGCACAAGGAATATTTAAAATGTCAATGCATAAAGAGTAATGTACAAAAAATATATAGATATCCCATATATATATATATATATATATATATATATATATATATATATGTATTTATGTATGTATGTATGTAATATTGTATGTGAGGAAAAAATAGTTAAAACACACTGTGGTAAAACCATAGACTTATATGTGGTACCAAATAAATAGTATACTTGAACTCTCTTTGGAAGATAAGTCTCAATGACCTAAAATACATAAGCAATAAAACAAAACTAGTACAATAGAGCCAGACAACAATATATCTAAAGTAGGTGCTCTAAAGAATCACACTCACAATTCTGAAGTGGTTAGAGTACCACTCCGGACTCTCAGGCACAGGGAGGATCAGACCCTTGAGAGCATTGGATCCAAGTGTAGGTACTCAAAGATGCACTCACCACCAACCAGAACCGTGAAGTTAGATGCTTTATTCCACATTAAAACAGTAATGTTTAAAATAAGTACAATCTCACTGCACTGAGAGAAGATCAAAGTCCTGGGTATCGATAGTTATACAGTTTGAGCGTCCTCTCTCTGTGTCTCCCATCTGATCACTACCTCTTCACAAGTGCAGGGACTTCCAGGTTCGACGTGTGTTGCTACATATTTTGCCCCGCCTCTTGGGGCTTTCTCAAGCGAAACGCATTGCAATACACGTTGTCCCTGCATTTGTGAAGAGGTAGTGATCAGCTGGGAGACACAGCGAGAGGACGATCGAACTGTATTATTATTGATAGCCAGGACTTTGATCTTCTCTCAGTGCATTAAGAATTTATTTAAAAAATTACTGTTTTTATGTGGAATAAAGCATCTAACTTCACGGCTGGTGGGGAGTGCATCTTTGAGTACCTACACTTGGATCCAATGCTCTCAAGGGTCTGATCCTCCCTGTGCCTGAGAGTCCGGAGTAGTACTATAACCAGAATTGTGAGTGTGATTCTTAAGAGCACCTACTTTAGATATATTGTTGTCTGTCTATATTGCACTAGTTTTGTTTTATTGCTTATGTATTTTAGGTCATTGAGACTTATCTTCTAAAGAGAGTGCAAGTATACTATTTATTTGGTAGCACATATGAGTCTATGGTTTTACCACAATGTGTTTTAACTATTTTTTCCTCACATACAATATTCAATGTATATCTGGGATATCTATATATTTTTAGTACTTTACTTTTTATGCACTGGCATTTTAATGATTCCTTGCACACCCACATCTTTGTTTTTTACATTTTTGGGGATATTCTATCAGGTTTCTTTGTGGATTGCTGCATACATACCATTGTTTAGAGTTTTCTTAAGGTGATTGTAGCGGAGAGGTGGTCTTTCACAGGTTAACTCCACTAAAGATACAAGTGAGGCTCAGGAACAAGTAATAAATTCCCATAGAACAATAGTCACAGCAAGCAAGGACGACACACAGCATCAGGAGCAGAACTGAACTTTTAATCCACACAACCTTCTTTTAAAGCTTTCTTCCATGCAAGGGAGGGATTCACATTAATCAGTGCAGTATTCAATAGTGTGACTGTTACCTCCCACACATCTCCTCCCCCGGTGTGACACATAATCCACTTATCCATACTGTAGTTTTACCTGATTTCTGGATGTACCCCAAAACAGTCAGCTAGAATTATATACTGAGTACCCCCTGGTAGCCCTGATCTGGGTGACTAACACATTCAAAATTCACCCAGATCGGACTAGGGGTTCGGGAGTTAGCTGGAAGGTGAAATTTGACCGACCGCACACAAGGTAATATCCGAAAAAGGCTCCATGTGTTTTGGCCTTGCGGTCGGTCTCCATTCGGGAGTTAAAATACATAAAAATGCTTGCCATTCACAGCTAATCTTATGTTTGTATTAATTCCCTTGTTCGGGACATTGATTTCACCGAACGAGGGGCTGGTTGGCCCCTCCGTTTGTGAGTTACGGAGCTCTGGAGGTCTCAGCAGCGGTCGGTTGTTTGATTGTCCAATTTGAGTTCCAGACACTCGACGACCAAACACCGCTGAGATTTTCTTGCGTAAGATGGCCATTCGTATGCCGAACGGTGACCACACAGATACATACAAAGTAGCGATTTCACGGTCAATTAGGTTGCGGTTACAGATTGTGAAAGCTTAATGAGGTGCACACTTCTCGCTGGGGTGGTCTGATGGTTCAGTAGTTTCATTCGTATGAAAAATGGAACGAAAACTTACAGAAAGAAGATAGGTGGAGTTGAAGAAGCTTATGGTCTATGAGGTCGACAGACATATGTTATTAGGTGCCTTGCATAAGGTGACTTATTGGTGAAGTCATCTGGCCAGGCTTTGAACCTTGTTTTCTGAGGTCTGAGGCAGGGATAATACCACTGCTTGAACTAACCAATATATACGTCTTGTTCAAATTTAATGAAATGTAATATGCATACTTTCCATAGAATTGGCTTGCCAAAATCCTGTTTGCACTAAAAGACCTTTCACGTATGGCTAGGGCATCTCCCTCATGCAATCAAGTTGCACTGGTGCATCTTTTCTTGGCAAGAACCTACGTGCTTTATCAAGTATTCATTAACTCTTCCTAATGTCTGAATATTACACTGTTTTCAGGAATTTCAAATGACTTGCTGTGTTACTCCATCTTTAAAAAGAAAAAAAACAAGATTTGTTCCCCAGAGGTTTTTCTCTCCACGCAATATATCCTCTATTAAACATGATAAAACCTGCAAATTAGAGATTGAACCCTATTCAGCATTAAAATAAATCATGCTGAGAAGAAACTGGGTATTACAAATTGAAACGCATTAACTCTTCTTTAACATAACTTTGTTGATGGGTAAACTAGTGCAGACATGGTAGGTGTGGAAAAATAAAAACAGTGATTCTTAGGCTGTTTTTTGGCTGCCATTCTAGTAGAAGCATCACTGTCACCATGATTAATTGGTAACTGTATAGATAAAGAAGGCGGCTCGGGGAAAGGGAGACTCAACAAGTGTATAGTAAGCTGCCAAAAATCTTGATAAATAAAAAGCAGATACAGAATGTTCTATATTAAGCCAAACATCATTTTCCTGTACTTTAGAAACTCAATCTCTGTAAGTAAGGTTAAGCCCACTAGCAGAATAAATGACTGCGCTATGTTGATTTCGGTGAAAGTGGACATACAAGGGATGATTGTTCCTGACTCTTACATGGAGCTGACAAAATAACTTATTAGAAAAAAAATTCATCAATTTGTCCATATTCAATAAAATTACTGAAGTCTGAATGCCCCTGGTCCAGGAAGTAAACTTAATGTTAAATTACCTAGGTTTCAGATTGAGTCACATGTTATCACAATTTATGTAAACTATATAAACAGTGAGAACTGTTTGTTTATGGCTATTTGCAAAACATAAATCTGTTGTTCACAGAAAAATAGGTTATCCTGATTTAAAAAATAGAATTTTTGATGTTTAAATATTTACCAGAATCATTACAGTTTAATGTAGTGGATATGGGGCAAAGACTATGTCTCTACATGCTTTGAGAATAAGAAAGCCTTGAGAGTGTTTATATTTCTGCCTAATGCCACCTCTCGTGGCTGTCACTCAGACAGCCACATGAGGGACCTACTGCTTAGAGTCCTGCAAAGATTGCAGGAGTGATGTTCCGTGTGTCCATGTATTAATTAAGGTAAAAAAATACCTTGAATGGAGTATTCATTTCTTTAATGTAGCAAAAAATATAATGCAATGTAGGACTAACTGCTTTAACATTTACACCATCAAAAAATTTTGAGAAATGTTATATCTTTTATTTAAATCCGATTTCTATGAATAGTGTACAACATTTATAAACCGTTAAGATCACAATATTGTCTCTAAAGACCCCATGATCGTATGGAATGCTTATTTTCAATCACAACTCTATACAGCCCTTTAGTTGTTAAATGAGTAAGACGTTCTTTGCCTCAAAGCAGCATCAGTATTTGCCTTGATAAATTTCCCCCATGATTACTCCAGAGAGTGATGTGTTATAATGTACTAATATGTCATGTGTAAACTTGTGCAGAGCAATAATATTCAGTTTGGCCACAATTTAAACATTTTCAGATTCAAATTATCAGATTATAATTTTAGCAGAAAAAAACTTGGTTTGGGCCAAACAATTTTGTTTCAATCAGAGAATTTCAAAAAGTCTGATAATGAAGAAAAAATGTGTCTCTAGTATTCCTTTAACAAAAAAAAACAAATACAAAAAAAAAAAACACTCACAAACTATAATTTAGTGTTTCAATGTCGTCGACAGTAGCTACTAGCAGTTGGCACAAAAAATGGATGAGAATTCCGAATCAACTAAAACAGCTATTGAGCTATTTGGTTGATTAGGTATTCAAATAAAATTTGCTTCGGAATTTGGAAATATGGCAAAACACCTGATCAGCCCAAATGCGGACAAATTTCAGTAAAGACTGAAGCAAATCTCCAAGTCTAGTTGTTAGTCCTCAAGGGGATGAGATATAGACAGGACATCCTTTCGATACTCTGCATAAATGCATAAATCACCATTTTGTATGAATAATATATGAAACGGGAATAAAACACATAATTATTTTCCAACAGTTTAGAATATATTATATTTAGCGTATTTTGTGTAGCTAAATTTATATCGCAAATCATATTCATGTATTTGTTCTGATTTTTTAAATGGCTCATTGCCCAGTATTTCAATTTATTTTTGTCAGTTGCAGGTCACATCTTTGATAAAGCGCATTAGTGATTCAAACGAAATGTCAAAATGAGGTATAATCAACATCCCCTGTATGTGTAGAAGAATCAGTCTTTAAAGCTACTATAAAAGCTACAATAAAACTATACAATTTAAAAGTTGACAACCCAGGGATTTTAATCAGGATTTTTTTGAGTTTATACATGTTATAATTTTATCCCCAATTTTATCCCCAATCCCTTCCAAAAAGTATAGTATTATTCTTTTTACATTCCATACTCACACAAGAACCCATTGCATTGGTGCTGTAAATTTAATGTGCAGGATGTGTACAAATGCTGGAAAATGCCTGATCTGCCTACATAATTCAAGGACATCCATCTCCTATATGTGTCAGGCCGTATCTGTTCCGGCTCCGTTCCGGCATTTCCGGTATGCGGTGCCGCCCCCGCCCCCTTTCTGACACGGCTCTCTTACGCTATATAGAGAGACCGTGCCAGATTCAAACCGCTTGGTGATTCTCAGACCTACTTCCGCATTCAAACGCCGGCTAAGCTCTTTGTTCACAAAGTTACCAAACCTTTGACTATTATAAAGGATTTTGCCTTCTCTGTACCTCTGACCACTTATTGTATTGGACCCAGACCCTCCCACCTCCTTTTACATTCATTGTGAAGCTGCATTCTTAGTGAGCTGTCCAGGAGGTGGTAGAGTCTGGGAGGGAGGGTCTGCTGCTGATTGTCTGTAACCATCCAGAATTTCTCATTTTCGATATTATAAAATCCCCCCTTTTTCCAATCATCTTAGGTATTGTAACGGCACCCCCAGGCATAAAAGGGTTAAACCGCCATTTAGTAGATCTTCCCTTTCCAGAGACACTGGCTGTAGCGGATGGCACTGGGCTGTCCTGCAAATGTCCTTGAAATAATTGCATTCGTGTGATCTGCTAGTTTTCTATGTGTTTTAAAGCCTTGTATTCTTTTGATTGTTCGGTAGTTTCATTCCCTTAGTTTATTCGAATGAAACTACCGAACAACCAGACCTCCCCTGTGTAAAGTGTGTCCTCAATTACCCGTTGCAACATTGTTGCGAACGGGTAATTGAACAGAAGTAGCCATTTTAAAACTCCCGAACAGCGGTGTTTTGCCGTCGAGTGTCTGGAACTAAAATCGGACACTCGAGTAGGCGAACACCGCTGAGACCTCCACAGCCCTGGTCCGTTCGGTTCCAAACTACCGAACGGCCCCTCGTTCGGTAGATAGAAAATACCGAACGAGGGGATTCAGGCGAACCCTCCCTAGCCTCTATAGCTAGAGGTTTTCGTGTATTTTATTCCCTTATGCCAGGACCGACCGCAGGGCCCATTCACATGGAACCGGATTCGGCTATCTCTGTTCGTGCGGTCGGTCACTTTATTCCCTCCATACTTTCCCGAACCCCTGGTCTGATCTGGGTGATTTTTGGATATGTTGGTCACCCAGATCAGGGCTACCAGGGGATGTATGATTTAAAGGGGTACCCCTACGTTTAGGGGTACATCCAGAAACGGGGGGAATTGGTGTGCTGGATAAGGGGATTATGATGCTGGCTGAGGGGAGGGGATGTGTGGGAGGTTACCAGGACAGGATTGGCTACTGTAATAATTACTGTAAATCCCTCCCTTGCATGGGAGCATGCTTTATAAGGAGACTGTGATTAAAGGCTTGTCAGTTCTGCTCCTGAAACTGTGTGTCGTCCAGTTATTGGGATTGCTGTGGGGATATTGCCGTTGTTTTACCTGCTGGAAACTTTGCCTATGGATTTATTATTTACTTGTTCCTGAGCCTCACTTGGATTATAAGCGGAGATAACCTGGGGAATATTGCATCTCCGCTACATTGGTTGGCAGCGGTGGGATCCAGACTCACAAGGGAACAAGTACTAATGGAATACGGATGGAGAGTGATTATGCCAAGCTTAAAAGATCCACGCTAAAAGACCTCCTGGAAGCGAAAGGTATTGCAGCTAGCAACAAAAAGAAAGCAATCCTCATTGCAGAAGTGATGGCTGAATACCAGCAGGAGGACAGGGTAATCCCTGAGCCAGGGCCGGACTGGGAAAAAAATTCAGCCCGGGCATTTTTTTATCACAGCGGCCCACTAAGAAGGGGGCGGGGCAGAGAGGGTGTGTTTTGTCATCACTCATGACAAACACGCTCCCTCTCAAAGTGAGCATGTTGGTTCAATGCTCTTCCAGGGCAGACCATGCGCAGAGCTCTGCTGAAGAGCTCTAGCATGAGAAAAAAGCCCTGTATTTGTTCTGCACAGTGCAAGCAAATTTAATAACATGCTTGCACTGTTTCCTTGCAACTTGTCTCTGGTGTCTCTATAAATGGATACCAGGAGACAAAAGGGCCAGGAAAGAGTATTGTGCATGTGTTTGGAGCCTGTTTGTGGTATTACGTTTGTGCAGAGTGAGCTGGTCATGGTGTGGTATTGTGTAATAAGGTCTGTTTTAGTGTGTGTGAGTGCTGAGTGTGATAGTGCTGTGTATGATGTGTGATGTGTGTGAGACTGATGTGTGAGAGTGCTGTGTGTGAGTGTTGTGTGTTATGTGTGTGAGTGCTGAGTGTGATAGTGCTGTGTATGAGTGTTGAGTGTGATGGTGCTGTGTATGATGTGTGTGAGTGCTGAGTGTGATGTGTGTGAGAGTGATGTGCTGAGTGCTGAGTGCTGTGTGTGAGAGTGTTGTGTGATGTGTGTGAGAGTGCTGAGTGTGAAAGTGCTGTGTGTGAAAGTGCTGTGTGTGAAAGTGCTATGATGTGTGTGAGAGTGCTGCGATGTGTGAGATTGCTGTGTATGATGTGTGTGAGAGTGCTATGATGTGTGTGAGAGTGCTATGATGTGTGTGAGAGTGCTGCGATGTGTGAGATTGCTGTGTATGATGTGTGTGAGAGTGCTATGATGTGTGTGAGAGTGCTATGATGTGTGTGAGAGTGCTGTGTGTGAGAGTGCTATGATGTGTGTGAGAGTGCTGCGTGTGATGTGTGTGAGAGTGCTATGATGTGTGAGAGTGCTGTGATGTGTGAGAGTGTTGTGTGTGAGAGTGTTGTGTGTGAGAGTGTTGTGTGTGAGAGTGTTGTGTGTTGTGAGTGCTGGGTGTGATAGTGCTGTGTGTGATGTGTGTGAGAGTGCTGCGTGTGATGTGTGTGAGAGTGCTGAGTGTGAAAGTGCTGTGTGTGAGAGTGCTATGATGTGTGTGAAAGTGCTATGATGTGTGTGAGAGTGCTGCGTGTGATGTGTGTGAGAGTGCTGAGTGTGAAAGTGCTGTGTGTGAGAGTGCTATGATGTGTGTGAGAGTGCTGTGTGTGAAAGTGCTATGATGTGTGTGAAAGTGCTATGATGTGTGTGAGAGTGCTATGATGTGTGTGAGAGTGCTGGGTGTGATGTGTGTGAGAGTGTTGTGTGAGTGCTGAGAATGCTGAGTGTGATAGTGCTGTGTATAAATGTTGTGTGTTGGGGGGTAAATAAACAAATAAAAAATTAAGTGGGGGTAAATATATAAAAAAAATAAATAAAAACTAAGCAAAAAAAAAAACTAAACCCCCCCCCTCCCTTCTTACCTTTAGCCTGGGAGGGGGGGACAGGCACGTGGTAGCTGGGAGGGGGGGCACCGGCACTCACACACCATCCCTGGTGGTCCAGTGGTGAGTGAACTGTCTCGCGAGATCGGGGCGTTGCCATGGCAACGCTCCGGATCTCGCGAGAGAAACCCGGCGGAGCTGCAAGACAGAGCTCCGCCGGGTCCTCTCCCTCCCTCCCCAGCCGCAGGTCTATTTAAATGGGCCGGTGAGGGAGATCTTTGATCTCCCCACCGGCCCTCCATGGAAGACAGCGGGGCCGGCGCTCGGATAGTGCCGGCCCTGCATAGACAGGCAGGGGAGATCCTGGGACCTCCCCTGCCGGCCTCGGCCCCACGGACACCGCGGCCCACCGGGCATTTGCCCGGTGTGCCCGATGGCCAGTCCGGGCCTGCCCTGAGCAGCAGAGTGCAGCAGAGGGAGCTGAAAAAGAAGAGTTCCGGAGAGAAGTGCAGTTCAGGCTATCCTTTTATGGAGAGAATCCAACAACAGATATTATATCCAGGACAATGACAGAGGTACAGGAGTTTATACTGCGTCAAAGGCCACTACAACAGCTGGAGAGGAATGCTACCACAACTACCATCACACAGGGTAAGACAAAAATTCCTTACCAAGCCTTTAAAACATATATAGAAGCAGAGGAAGATATAGATGCTTTTCTCCAAGACTTTGAAAGGCTGTGTGCATTGCATAGTATTAGCCCAGACGAGTGGGTGCCTATTTTAGCAGGGAAGCTCACAGGGAAGGCGGCTGAAGCCTATAGAACTGTACCTGATGAGGAGATTCGGAATTACCGCAGGGTAAAAGAAGTGATCCTGGCCCGATATGCAATCACACCAGAGGCATATCGGCGGCGGTTTAGAGACCTAAAGAGAAATGATAAGGACTCTCATGTGGAATGGGCTTGCAAGTTGCATCGGGCCGCTCTGGGGTGGGTACAGTCCAATAAGGCTCGGTTCATGGAGGACTTGTTACAAATGGTGTTGCTGGAGCAATTTTATGAGGGGGTAACCAGCGATGTCCAGGAATGGGTGAGGGACAGAAATCCTACCTCCCTTACCGAAGCTGCCAGGAAGGCAGATGAGTACTTGGATGCACGCAGGCAGCAGAAACCTGCAGCCCCAAAAACCAGTTTTAAAACTTTTGGGGGAAACAGCTACAACCCAGCTCCACCCAGGCAACTGCCACCACCACCACCCGCTGCACAGCCACGTTTTCGCCAGCCCGCCTCCGGCCCCTGTCATCACTGCCAGAAGTGGGGACATTATAAAAGGGAATGTCCCCAGCTGAGGGATCGTTCAACCTGGAATCTCCCACCGGCCCACCACCACCACCAAGAGCAGCCGCAGCCCACCACTACCAGGATATAGTGGCCACACCATATGGTTCAGCAGTTCCCATAACAACCGTGGAACAGTGGGAAGTACTGCACGAGGCGGATCCAGTCCAGGCCAATGCGGATAACAGACAGCACCACAGGCAGACCGTATACCTGGAAGGTAAAGCAGTACAGGGACTACGTGATTCGGGGGCTACTATCACCTTGGTAAAGAGTCACCTGGTGTCGGATCAAGCGAGACTAAGTAAAACTGTGGCCGTCAGGGTAGCCGGGGGAGCAGTGTACCGGCTACCTACAGCAAGGGTACATTTACATTGGGGGGCGGGGGCAGGACATGTGGAGGTGGGGTTGATGCCGCAGTTACCGGCGGAGGTTTTATTGGGGAACGATCTGGGGAGGCTCACATCTGCTTTTGAGCCCCAGACGTCCACCACAGGGGAAGCTCACCCTGTGGTCACCCGTCAACAGGCCCGCACCCAGGACTACAACACACCTCCGGAGGTTCAGGTACGAGACTCTTCCCCTTCCCTTGACTGTGTCCCCTGGGCCCCTCCTAACGAATTTGCAGCAGAGGTAGTGACTGACCCCACCTTGCAGGTATACAGGGACAAGGTGACAGCAGACCCTCCTGGGGGAGAGGGGGAGAGATTTGTCTGGGACAAACAGCTTTTGTACAGGGAGACAGACAAGCAGATTGAGGGGTCAGACCCAATAGTGATGAGGCAGCTAGTGGTGCCGCAGCGGTACCGAGCAGAGCTACTCCGGATAGCGCACGATATCCCGCAATCCGGACATCTAGGGGTCAGCCGCACTAGGTACCGACTGACCCAAAGTTTCTTCTGGCCAGGGATCAGCCAGGAAGTGCGCAGGTATTGCACCACCTGCGATACCTGCCAGAGGGTAGGGAAAAGGGGAGACCGGAGGAAGGCGAAACTACACCCCTTGCCAATAATTGAGGAGCCTTTTAGCAGAATAGCGGTAGACTTGATAGGTCCCCTCAAGAAAGCTAGCCCGTCAGGCAAAAGGTACATTTTAACGGTAGTAGACTATGCTACCAGATATCCAGAGGCAGTGGCTCTGACCAACATTCATGCTGAAACGGTCGCGGATGCCCTCATGCAGATATTCTCCCGGTTGGGATTACCCAGGGAGATTATCTCGGATCAGGGTACCCAATTTACCGCAGAATTCACCCAACACCTCTGGAGGATCTGTGGCATTAAGCCTATTATCAGTGCCCCTTACCACCCCCAGACTAATGGGCTCTGCGAACGGTTCAATGGCACATTGAAACAAATGCTCCGAACCTTCGCAGAGACCCACAAGGACTGGGAGCGGTTCCTGCCACATCTCCTATTCGCTTACCGGGAGGTGCCGCAGGAATCCACGGGGTTCTCCCCGTTTGAACTGCTGTTTGGGAGGAGGGTCAGAGGCCCCTTAGATCTTATAAGAGAGCATTGGGAGGGAGACCGGAGCGCAGATGGCACCCCCATCATACCATATGTGTTGGCTCTCCGAGACCGCCTGGAAGCCTTAACCAGGACGGTAAGGGAAAACCTTCAGGCGGCACAGACCCACCAGCGCACATGGTATGACCGGGGAGCCAGGGACCGTAGCTTTCAGGTCGGGCAGAAAGTGCTAATTTTAAAGCCTGTCCAACATGACAAGCTACAGGCCGCCTGGCAGGGACCTTATAGGGTGGTGGAACAGAGATGTGACACCACCTATATAATTGGCCCCTGTACAGGGACGGGAGGGCGAAGCATGCTCCATGTGAACATGATGAAGCCCTACCAAGAGCGCTCCGAGGAGGTAACCGCCATATGTGCGCCCAATTCTGATGATTTTGACAGCTTACCACTCCCAGATCTGCTGGAAGATGGGCAGTTGTCTGGGGATTTAGGGGAAGTCACACTGGGAGACCGGCTGAGCCCACAGGAGCGCATCGAGGTACAGCAGCTGTTGGAGGAGAAACGAGACACGTTCTCTAATGTACCTGGGTACACCCCTCTGGCCACTCACCGGGTAGAGACCCCAGGGCAACTACCGATGCGCCAGACCCCCTACCGTATCCCAGAAGCGGTAAGTGAAAACATGCGCAAGGAGATCGATGAGATGCTCCAACTGGGGGTGATTGAGCCCTCAGATAGTCCCTGGGCTTCTCCGGTAGTACTCGTACCGAAGCGGGACGGTACGACCCGCTTCTGCGTAGACTACCGGAGATTAAACGAGAAAACAGTGTCCGATGCATACCCTATGCCACGGATAGATGAGCTACTGGACAGAATGGCCAGGGGTCAATACCTCACTACCATTGACTTATGTAAGGGGTATTGGCAAATCCCCCTGGCCCCAGAGGCCATCCCGAAGTCGGCCTTTGTCACCCCATTTGGCTTGTACCAGTTTAAGGTCATGCCATTTGGGATGAAAAACGCCCCAGCTACTTTCCAGCGGATGGTAGACCGACTCCTGGATGGGTTCCAAGACTACACCTGTGCCTACCTGGACGATATTGCCATTTTTAGCAATACGTGGCAGGAGCACTTGGCCCATATAGGAGCGGTTCTAGACAGGATTAAGGAAGCTGGTTTGACATTGAAACCGGCCAAGTGCAGCATAGGGATGGCCGAGGTGCAGTACCTCGGACATAGAGTGGGTTGCGGCAAACAGAAGCCCGAACCAGCCAAAGTAGAAGCCGTGGCCCAGTGGCCCACTCCTAGGACTAAAACCCAGGTATTAGCTTTTCTAGGGACCGCTGGGTATTACAGAAAGTTTGTCCCTAACTATAGCGACTTTTGACTTTAATATTCAGTACCGCCCGGGTAAACAGAATGGGAATGCCGACGGGTTGTCGAGACAAACTGACCTGGAAAAATGATCTGTGAGTCCCCGGACATCCCCAAGCCGATCCGTGTTGGATCAGACTGTGTATGCCGGCTTGTGGGCAAGGGGGAGCAGTGTAGCGGATGGCACTGGGCTGTCCTGCAAATGTCCTTGAAATAATTGCATTCGTGTGATCTGCTAGTTTTCTATGTGTTTTAAAGCCTTGTATTCTTTTGATTGTTCGGTAGTTTCATTCCCTTAGTTTATTCGAATGAAACTACCGAACAACCAGACCTCCCCTGTGTAAAGTGTGTCCTCAATTACCCGTTGCAACATTGTTGCGAACGGGTAATTGACTAGGAAGTAGCCGTCCTTTGTTCTCGGGGGTGGCCGCCATTCGACAAACGAACACGTGGCGGCGGCCATTTTAAAACTCCCGAACAGCGGTGTTTTGCCGTCGAGTGTCTGGAACTAAAATCGGACACTCGAGTAGGCGAACACCGCTGAGACCTCCACAGCCCTGGTCCGTTCGGGTCCAAACTACCGAACGGCCCCTCGTTCGGTAGATAGAAAATACCGAACGAGGGGATTCAGGCGAACCCTCCCTAGCCTCTATAGCTAGAGGTTTTCGTGTATTCTATTCCCTTATGCCAGGACCGACCGCAGGGCCCATTCACATGGAACCGGATTCGGCTATCTCTGTTCGTGCGGTCGGTCACTTTATTCCCTCCATACTTTTCCCGAACCCCTGGTCTGATCTGGGCGATTTTTGGATATGTTGGTCACCCAGATCAGGGCCACCAGGGGATGTATGATTTAAAGGGGTACATCCAGAAACGGGGGGAATTGGTGTGCTGGATAAGGGGATTATGATGCTGGCTGAGGGGAGGGGATGTGTGGGAGGTTACCAGGACAGGATTGGCTACTGTAATAATTACTGTAAATCCCTCCCTTGCATGGGAGCATGCTTTATAAGGAGACTGTGATTAAAGGCTTGTCAGTTCTGCTCCTGAAACTGTGTGTCGTCCAGTTATTGGGATTGCTGTGGGGATATTGCCGTTGTTTTACCTGCTGGAAACTTTGCCTATGGATTTATTATTTACTTGTTCCTGAGCCTCACTTGGATTATAAGCGGAGATAACCTGGGGAATATTGCATCTCCGCTACACAGGCACAGCTACTGCAGAACACCAATCTGCCAAACAGGAAACCATACAAATGCTGTAAACAGCCGAATAGGAAAACCATACGAATAGGTTTACACTCCTAGCAGTCAAACTCCAACAGCATACAGTATATCCCCCCAAGAACGAGACAAAGCTCCATGTTGAGGGTCAAGCAGTGAACAGACAGAGCTGTGGGTTTATTGTTCTTATATACACATTAGTACCACCCACAGGGTTTTGGAACACAACCAATAAACACATACAATACACTCAGACACTCCCACACAAAATCCTCCCCTCTGCCTGTGATACAATTACCTTACACAATGGGTAATGTAATTGTAACAAGCAGAGAAATGCAATTTTTCCACATTATTCATAACTTGAAAAGTATGCATCATATTCACATAAACTTACATTTTCAGAATCAGCCTACTCCTATTACAAACGTACGTCAAAATCATACAAATTTGTCCAGTGGTTCAAAAGATAGATCATAGTCCTTTGTGACCAAAGGAAGCATGGCTTTTCTGCCCAAAACCAGTTCCACATTGTTATTTACATATATATATTCATATTATATCATTATTCTTACTGTCATAGAGTCAGATTTATCAATAATAAAAAACATTTAAAAAGCATCAGTAAAGCATATGTCGCTGCTAACAATAAATAATTATTTCTATACTTTGTGAATAGACAGCTGATAAATAAACTACAGCTCTCAGATCCACCTGGGTTATATGGCCATAGACATATGGATTCAACTCAGCACTTGCTATAGAAAGTCATTAACTGATCATTTCCTGGTTTGGGCACTAGTCACAGGAGGCCTGTGGATTTGTTACAAATGCTGCAACTTCATAAGTGAATATATTTTTATCTTTTGCAATAACTGTTTTAACTGCAGTAAATAAGAGTGTTTGATCCTAACTTAGAAGTCCCCTTTAAAAAAATTACAACTATTTGAGGCAGAATCTCCAATGTTAGTCACCAAAACAACTTTAGCTTAATGAAGCAGTTTTGGTGTATAGATCATACCCCTGCAGTATCACTGCTCAATTCTCGGCCATTTAGGAGTTAAATCACTTTGTTTATGAACCCTACTCACACCTCCCTGCATGTGACTTGCACAGCCTTCCTAAACATTTCCTGTAAAGAGTCATTTAATGTATATCCTTCCTTTATTACAAGTTCTGTTTAATTTAGATTTTCTTATCCTCTGCTATGTTAACAGCTTGCTAGACCCTGCAAGAGCCTCCTGTATGTGATTCAAGTTCAATTTACAGAGCAAGAGATAAAATTATTTAAGATATACATTTGATTGAAAGTGAAAACAGTTTTTGTTTGTGCCGGCTGTGTCAATCATAGCCAGGGGAGGTGTGGCAAGGGCTGCATAAACAGAAACAAGGTGATTTAACTCCTACATGGCAGAGAATTGAGCAGTGAAACCTGAGATGCATGATCTATACACTAAAACTGCTTCATTAAGCTAAAGTTGTTTAGGTGACTAAAGTGTTCCTTTAAATAAATTAATCCATTTCATAAATGTCCGTTGTAAATAATTTTGTTTGCTCTCTGTTAAGAAGTGATAAATGTGTTAATGAAAACCTCCTCTTCGTCGAGAGTCAACTGTTGGGCTACAGTCAATGGAATGTCAACATTTCCTTGATGAATGCTTGTATGGTTTTTTTCTGCCTGGCATGACTATATGCCCATTCCAGTATCAAAAATTGCACTCAATCAGTCACAGTGCACCGAGAAGATTCCATATGTCAATAGACATGTTCAGACCTGTTTACATGTGCTGCCATGTTATGGGCAGCATATCATTTTAGACTCATATTTAACATCATTGTTATACTGTACAATAATTTATTTAGACAGAATAACAACTCTATTTTTGTAAGTACAGATGTGGTAATAAGACAAAAGGGGTATACATTTTGCATTTAAGAATACAGTTCTTTTTTAACCCCTTCCCGACCCAGGACGGTTCAGGACCGTCATCGGCATTTTTGCCTTGCCGACCGATGACGGTCCTGAACCGTCCTAACGGTCTGAGCTACTTACCTGATCGCCGTCGTTCCCCCGGCAGCGATCAGCGTGGCTCCGGTTGTGGGGAGACTGCCTGCAGCCCAGACAGTCTCCCCACAATGAACATAGCGATTACATGGTCACAATAGGTGTCAATGTGTCTACCTGCAAGGGGACTGCCTGTGCTGACAGGCAGTCTCCCTGCTAGTGTAAAATCAATTAAAAAAAATAAAGTTAATGTTAATAAAAAAAATAATAATAATTATATATGTGTATATATGATATATAGACATATATTATATATATATATATATAATATGTCTATATATCATATATATATAATGTCATACTAAGTGTATTTTTATATTAATATGTACTTATATTAATATAAAAATACACTTATAATTAAATTACACACGTATATATATAATATATATAATAACTATATATATTGTATATATATATTATTCTAAAATATAAATAATAAGTAATTTAAATTAAATAATTTTTTTTTAAATAATAATAAAAATTTAAAAAAAATTATATATCTATATGAAATTTTATTCTAACTGTATTTTAAAATTAATATATATATATATTTATATCAAAATACACTTAGAATGAATTTGTATATATATCTATGTATATAAAAATAAATAAAAATAATAAGAAATATACATATGTCCATATACAAAATTACATAAATAATTATATAAATATACACGTAGACTTCAAATATATAAATATGCATATATATTTAAATTCTACGTGTGTATTTATGTAATATTTTTACATAATTCAGTAATTTTATTGATTGCAATTTGAGGGACCTGCCTGCCAACCCAGGCCGAAATTCCAGAGAATTTAATTTGCTAGCACTGTATTTTACCCTGTAATGTTCTACGACACCCTAAAACCTGTACATGGGGGGTACTGTTTTACTCGGGAGACTTCGCTGAACACAAATATTAGTGATTCAAAACAGTAAAACATATCACAGCGATGATATTGTCAGTGAAAGTTACTTTTTTTGCATTTTTCACACACAAACAGCACTTTTACTGATGATATAATTGTTGTGATATGTTTTCCAGTTTTTAAACACTAATATTTGTGTTCAGCGATGTCTCCCGAGTAAAACAGTACCCCATGTACAGGTTTTTATAGCATTTTTGAAAGTTACAGGGTCAAATATATGGGTCAAATATTTTTTACATTGAAAATGGCCAGGTTGGTTACGTTGCCTTTGAGAGCGTATGGTAGCCCAGGAATGAGAATTACCCCCATGATGGCATACCATTTGCAAAAGAAGACAACCCAAGGTATTGCAAATGGGGTATGTCCAGTCTTTTTTAGTAACCACTTGGTCACAAACACTGGCCAAAATTAGCGTTCAATTTAGTTTTTTTACTTTTTTCACACACAAACAAATATGAATGCTTACTTTGGCCAGTGTTTTCGACTAAGTGGCTACTAAAAAAGACTGGACATACCCCATATTGAATACCCTGGGTTGTCTACTTTAAAAAAAATATGTACATGTGGGGTGTTATTCAGAGATTTATGACAGATAATAGTGTTACAATGTCACTATTGATAAATTTTAAAATGTATGTTTTGAAACCGCAATATCCTACTTGTACCTATAGCCCTATAACATGCAAAAAAAAGCAAAAAAGCACGTAAACACTAGGTATTTTTAAACTCAGGACAAAATTTTGAATCTATTTAGCAGTTTTTTTCATTCGCTTTTGTAGATGAGTAAAAGATTTTTCAAGTAAAAGTCAAAAAACATGTATTTTTTTCAATTTTTCATCAGATTTTTTTATTTTTTTTAAATTAAAATACATGAGATTATATAAATAATGGTATGTAAAGAAAGCCCCTTTTGTCCTGAAAAAAACAATATATAATTTGTATGGGAACAGTAAATGAGAAAGCGAAAAATTACAGCCAAACACAAACACCACAAAAGTGTAAAAATATGCCTGGTCGCAAATATACAACATCGCAAAAACAGTCCAGTCCTTAAGGGGTTAATGCATTCTGAAAAAAAATGATGTTTAGTGTATTTATTTCAACAGGCAGATTATGTTTAAGAATCCCCTTGGTCTGTGGACTATAGTCTCAGGTAGAACTTGGACATGAATATACTAGTCTACCAGAGATTGCAGGGAATTAAACTGCGCCTGCGGCCATTTGATAGCAGCTGAAATAACTATCACCCACAACTGTAACTCCTACTATTCTCAGGCAGCACCATACATGTATGCTCAAGTGCTGTCCTTACAATTAACCTCTACATTACTCTAACTTATTAACCCCTACACTACCTCAACACAAAGCATTGGCCTCTATACAGTGGCGTACATACCACGCTCGTCACTCCAGCAAGCCCGGCCGCCCTGCAGACCCCTGTGACCGGGTGCCAGCCGCCATAAGTTGCAGCCCCGGCTGCACAGTATAAATGCCGGGGCCGCACGTGAAGGGGCCCATAGAGTGGCCCATGCTGTTAGGTCCACCCGATTGAAATGAATATCATCATCAGAGGAGTCTCGGTAACAGTGCAACCGGGACCCCTATTATGATGTCAGACGCTGTGATGAAGTGACTGCCCCGGAGACCGGGTGCCACGTGGGAGGAAGGAGAGGGAGTCACAGTGGAAACTCTGACTCCCATCAACCTGAGCCACTGGACTCCTGGGAAGTTACCCTCCTGCACCTAAAAAGTAGGTATGTGACAGAACCGTCTGTCTTTGGATTATGTTTCTCCTCCCTCCATTCGTCTGTTTATTCGGTTATTTCTTTACCCGTACAGCCCCCTAGTTTCCCCGCTTTGTTTCCTGAATGACTACTATGAATGATTACACGACCACCGGGAAGCTGGAGTGTGCCTTCAATCTACCTCACTGAAGCTAGCGTGTGCCGGCAATTGACCACCTAGTATCTGCGGTTAACCGCAGCTTAATTGACTGTTACTGGGTGGTCGCGGTTACACTTAGCCGCCACACGATGGCGGTGTTATGGAGCTCCCCGGGCAGCCAACGTTGTTCTGCCCAGTCTCAGTACACCAAAAGCGGACACTTTTCCTTTCAAGCACCGCTGAGCTACCAGCTTACGGGTCTTCAGTAGTGATGTCGCGAACCGTTCGCGAACTTGCCGCGAACGGTTCGCCACGAACCGTTCGCGGCGAACTCTGGTCAGCTGACACATCCCTGCCAATCTCCGGCAGACCCTCCCTCCCAGACCCTCCTACTTCCGGGACAGCATCCATGTGGAAGGCAGCTTCAACATGGATGCTATTCAGGAGGTGGGAGGGTCTGGGAGGGAGGGTCTGCCGGAGATTGGCAGGGATGTGTCAGCTGATCGGAGTTCGCCACGAATGGTTCGTGGTGAACCGTGGCGAACCGTTCACGGCAAGTTCGCGAACGGTTCGCGACATCACTAGTCTTCAGCTCCGTTTGTGAACCGAACGGCGGAGCATTCGGGACTTTGTGTTTTATGGTGTATTCTATGTGAAAGTACCCAGATAGCTATGCCATGGAGCATGTTCGTGAAATTAAAGACTTTTGGCTCCATGGCGATTACACTGTATTCGTGTTGTCTGAGCACCATTCACCTAATAATGTATGCTCAGACCTGAGCTATCTGTGGGTATGTTACATGTCTATATTTATTGTAACAGTTTTAACACTTTCTATTTTAACAGTAATGTCTATCCTGTTGTCCCCACGTGCATAATGGTGATTTGTCTTTGTCCTGGGAGATAATTGAATTACTTCTCAATTATCTCCAGGGCAGAGAGGATGAAGCCAGGATGCATTGTGGGGATGTATTGTGACTGTATGTCCTGATCTGATACCTGTCTGTCCTTTGTTACAGTCTCCCATTTGCTCCCCGAGGGGAGTGTCCACCAAGTGGGAGACCTGCATAAATACGGACAGGTAGCCCTCATTAAAGCATATCTTGTTTTACCCTCAATACGGAGCTTAGTCTTGTGACTGGGGGGATTTACTATATGCGGCTAGAGACTGATTGCTGGGAACGTAAGCCGCTTGGATGCTATATCGGTTCGTCTGTTAGCAGCGATTCGTGGGGTTACTGTTCGGGGGTTTGGGGTGTTACTAAGTATTCTGTTCGGGAGATAGGCACATTCCCCTGGTTCCAGTTCTGGAGTTTGGGCTCTAAAGTAGTCGTGCCTGTATCTCTGCAAAGGGGAAGCTCTACTAAACGTTGAGTTCACTCTTTTATGCCGAAAGTGTCTTAACAAGGTAATAGGAGGGTGACTAAAATATTTTGCATGTGTGTGTGTATGTGTGTCTGTATGTATGTGTCTGTGTGAGTGTCTATGTATGTGTGTCTGTATAAATGTGTGTCTGTGTGTGTGTGTCTATGTATGTGTCTGTATGTATATGTGTGTGTGTCTGTATGTATCTGTGTGTATGTGTCTGTATGTATATGTGTGTGTGTCTGTATGTATCTGTGTGTGTGTGTGCGGGTGTGTATGTGTTTGTGTGTCTTTATGTATGTGTGTGTGTATGTATGTTTGTATGTATGTGTGTCTATGTATTTATGTATGTGTCTGTGTGTATCTATGTACGTGTGTCTGTGTCTGTCTGTGTGTGTCTATGTATGTGTCTGTATGTATCTGCGTGTATGTGTCTGTCTGTATGTATGTGTCTGTGTGTGTCTCTGTGTGTCTGTATGTATATGTGTGTGTGTGTGTCTGTATGTATGTATGTCTGTGTGTGTGTGTGTCTCTAGGTATATGTGTTTGTGTGTCTGTCTATGTGTGTGTCTGTGTATGTGTCTGTATGTTCCTGTGTGTATGTGTGTGTCTGTATGTATGTGCCTGCCTGTATGTATATATATATATATATATATATATATGTATGTGTCTGTATGTATGTGTGTGTGTCTGTATGTATTGAAAGAATCAGTGATCCCGAACTAACATAGCAACAGGAGCACTGTGCAAGGAAGTACTGCAGAATTATGCTGTCTAAAATGAAATCCTTCAAATAACTTTATTAAGGGTATCTACTGTGGAAGTATGATCCCAGAAAAAACGAAGAAGATAGAAAGTCTAAATAAAACTTAATGCACCATAAAAACTAGAAAAATAAACCTAAACAGAAGGAGAGATGAACTCTATCTAGAACTAGAGTTGGTAGGGCTGGAAAAGGTGGAGACCTATAGTAAGAATAAGTCTCAAAAGCAGCCTATGAGGAGAAAAAATGTCCTCAGTGTGTATAGATAATCTCTGAACGAAGAAAACAGAAACAGAGAGTGGAGAAAACACTGTAGCCTAGTGTATACATAAATAAGATAGAGGAATGAGACAGAATAAGACTGTGTCTATCAGGTATGCTAATAGGAGGTATAGATATTGCTATAGTATCGGTGTGGATACATCGATACAATGTGACCCCTCTAATGAAGACAGACCTGTGACAACAGAATGTGCAGTAATCGCCTTTGAACCCGGCTTGGTAACTGCTGTCTGTACTGAATAGACCTCTATAGCAATCTCCACTGATCCTGTAAATGAAAGAGAAATTCTACACTTCCAATCTGCCGCTATCTTCCAGAGCTACTACCAATTAACAAAACCATAATCTAGAATAGTAGTCCATGCCTCCCACCCTGTGGTCACATCTACGTGGTGATAAGTACTTCCTTGCACAGTGCTCCTGTTGCTATGTTAGTTCGGGATCACTGATTCTTTCAGTACTATTGTATATATACAAGGGTTACCCCCTATTCAAGTCTGCTTTCACACTCAAGTTGGGATTTCTGCACTTAGGTGCTCTCCCTTCTTTTTCTTTTTTTGTGTCTGTATGTATGTATGTGTCTCTGTATGTATGTATGTATGTGTGTCTGTGTGTGTCTGTGTGGGGTGGTGGTGGGGAAGGAATGGAGGGTGTGGAGGAATGTGGGGGGGCCATGGATTGTGTGTACGCCACTGCCTCTACACTACGCCATACACCAGAGGTCAGCAACCTATTGCACATGTGCCATGCATGGCACTCAAGGCTGCCAGAGCCAAACAGACCTATCAGGAATCCCTGTGGGACCTCAGATATCTGTTTGTGCTGTCTGCATGTGGTGAGGGCAATCCTCAAATTCTGCATTCCAGTTCCTAGAAGAAGGGACCTCAGATCACATGAAGAGGAATCACACTGGAGTAGAGCAGCCTGCAGCAGGTATCACAGCTCCTGACCTTAACCTTTACCTGACCAGCTTGGTCCATGCTATCCATGCTAGATATACACAGAGCTGCAGAATAACACAACACTACTGACAATCCACATACACACAGACAACCCCACAACAATCACACACATACATCACCAAACACACACTGAGCCAAATCATCTACACACACAATACCACAAGCAGCCCCAATACAGAGCCCACATTCATAGGTATCATACACAATACAACACATGAACATATACAAAATAACAGCCCACGTAGGCACAAATACAATGCTACAAAGCAACTGCAGCACCAATAAATTACACAAGCAAAATATGGCAACATACACACCTCAATTTAAAAAAAAATACCAACACACCAAGGGACTTCAAGACCTTGTTTTGGCACAGTACTACTAAGAGGTTGCCTACTCCTGACCTACACTATACTAAAATTAACAATCCCTAACACCACTGCAGCCCTGTAGACTAACCATTAACATCTACATTGCCTTAACACCTGCACTAACACTAACCTAAAAAGATAATGTTGTATGACAGATACATAATGAAAAAGCATGTATCAGAGGAAAGTAATGCCGTACCACCTACATAGAGATTGTTGCAGACTACGTACCTCACTTCATGGCATTGGTGTTCTCTGATGGCAGTGGCCTCTTTCAGGAGCATAATGTACCCTGCAGATAGATTTAATGTTGTGGCTCATTAGTGTATAAATGCTAGTTTTCCAAAATGGCATTAGAATACCATAATACATGGTTGAATGTGTCTCTATTTATATATATATATATTGTATAACGGAGCTCCAGTACTCCGACCGAGTACCTCTGCCAAGTCTGCTTCCTTGTAGCTATCAGGGACCCTGGAACACTTCAGACCCAGATGCCGAGGCTTGACTGGGATCACTTGGGGCCTTTTCCACCCTGGACCAAACACCAAATGGCACTTGGTATAGGTTAAACAGCAACTCTTTAATGAATACGGCACACATAGTTTAAGCCCCCAACAGTCTCATTTACATACAATAGGTTGATAAGGGTGGAGTCGGACAATAGCAAGGGCTTATGGCAGATTGAGGAGGGATAGAGCAGATTGAGGAGGGACAATGCCCTGCTGGGGAAGCAATAGGACAGGAAAAAGGGGGAGGGGGAGATGCACAGACCAGCAATACATTCAACATACCCTGCACAAATAATATGCACAGTGTGACAAAACACAAAAGGAATTTGGGAGCCCACCCAGAGTGTTTGTCTTCCATCCCCAGTGATGGTGACTACCGTCACATATTGTATATCAGATTAACCAACCTTTAAGTGCAGCACGTGCAATGCATACAGTAGTGTTAAGAGGTTTTCAAGAATAAGTTCAAGAATGATAATTTTCACTGGCTCCCACTAATTAAAACTGGGGGATGGATAATGTGTAGCAACATGTTGCAGTGTTGCAATGAGCTTAATAACAAATTGATCCTTTGAGTATTTATTAACTAATCCATGTGTGCATATGCTGTTATTGCAATCCTTTATTTAATTTGTGGATGTTTTGAAAAATGACTTAAAAGACCATGAAATCCACAAGATGCAATAGTCACCGTGGCTATATTTAAAGGGCATAACCATCATCATTTAAATTGCACTACTGCAAAAAATGTAGTCAATGTATGAGTTATACTCTTTCAAAACCTTGTATTTTCAAGGTGGAAATGTAAAGTCCAAAAAATCTAAAATCATTTTACTATTTTTTCTTTTGATATATGAATGCCACGGCCTAGTTATATAGTAACATAAAATGTTTCACAAACGAAAATCTTGAGTCCTTGAAGCTCAACCTTTCACATATCTCTCTTTTTTCTCTTCATCAAAAATAAAAAAACAACTTGAATTAGTACT
This sequence comes from Pelobates cultripes, assembly GCA_933207985.1. Taxonomy (NCBI): domain Eukaryota; kingdom Metazoa; phylum Chordata; class Amphibia; order Anura; family Pelobatidae; genus Pelobates; species Pelobates cultripes. Next base: position 100,501,113 of record OW240923.1, read on the forward strand.
TTAGTAACAGTGCTTATCTAAGGCTTCAATTGCTACAATATACCGTTTGTTCTTAATTGCATAGTTGCAAAGTTACATAGGTTGAAAAGAGACATTAATCCATCAAGTTCAGCCTTTTTAACATCCATTTTTGCTGTTGAGCCCAAAGTAGGAAAAAAATCCCTGTCCTGTTTATTAATAGACTTCCAGACAATGGTTTGTATTGGCACCAAATATATTTTAACCCCTTAACGACGAGTGACGGACAAGGTCCGTCACTCAGGGGATTGCCATAACGATGAGTGATGGACCTCGTCCGTCACCCGTTAAAATTAACCCTGGATCGACGCCCTGGCGATCGCGGGGTTAATGGTGCTCCGGTCTGCCTCTGTATTAGAGGCAGACCGGGAGCACCCGATCAGGCTGCCCCAGCACATGTGCTCGCTCTGACAGCATGTCAGAGCGAGCACATGTGCTGCATATACTTACCTTCTTCCTCCCAGCACTACCTGGTTCTGTGTGAAGTGCAGGGAGCCAGAACAGTGCTGACCCTGCCCCCTGTTAAAAAATAAATAAAGTTTATTTAAAATCCCACCCCCCTTTACTCATTTTAATTAAAAATTAACCCCTTCCCTGCCAATTGATCACTGACTACAGTGATCAATTGGCAGGGATTACATTTTACTGTCATCTGATTTTTTTTTTTAAATTCTTTTTTTTTTTAACCCTCAGGGGTTAAATTTATTTAATTAATTAATTAATTAAAATATTTTAAAATTATATATTTAGTTAGCTGGGGTGGGTGAAAGTTAGTGGGGAATTTGGGGATTTGGTGTTAGGCTAACCAGGGGTTAACGTTAAAAAAGTTTTAAAATAAAACTCTTACCTACATCAACCGCTACCTTCAGCTCGGTACTTGCAACCGCAAAGAGCTACAGTCCCTGCTGGGGTCACTAAATTTTGCCATGCGTATCATACCTCAAGGCCGCTCCTTCATATCACGACTCTTGTATCTTTTTCCACGCTTCCTACACGACACACACAGGTTGTCCTTAGATAACCAAGCTACGGCAGACTTAAGTGGAAGGAATTTTTAACCACTTGGAATGGTAAAAGTATGTTCCTCCCTCAATTGACTGACTCATCACCTACCATTTGGTCAGATGCGGCATCTACCACAGGTTTTGCAGCAATTTTTGGGAACGAATGGCTTTGGGGCAGCTGGCCTACAGCAGTTCAGGATTTGGAAGGTTTTTCCACTACCTCAGCTCTCTTTGAAATCTATCCCATCGTGGCGGCTGCCATAGCATGGGGTCATTTATGGGCAAATATGCCAGTTCGTTGTTACTCAGACAACCAGGCACCCTGTCACATCATCAACAAAGGTCGCTCCAAATCCCTTACGATCATGAGATTTCTGAGGAAACTCACTTGGTTGGCAGCTTGTCATAATTTCTTTCTATATTGTTTCCATGTTCCAGGTATATGTAACACAGCTGTTGACAGTTTGTCTCGTTTTAAATTTCAGGCATGTCATCCAGCACTCCCGTCAGCTGCGCTCACAGCCACCACCACTCCAACATTTCAACAACTAATACTGGACTAGACATCATCATGCATCATAGCAGGACACTGTCCCAATTGGCACTGTCAAAAAATACACACAAAACATACGACAGGTCTTTTACACTATTCAAAAGATTCCTTTTGGAACATAACATCATGCAACCATTGTTATGACATCTTTTCTGGGTTTTGCTTCTTTTTGCCACCTTAAACTTAAAATGTCATATAACACCATCAAACTTTATCTCACAGGCATTCAACACCGTATGCTAATCTTACAACCAAACAACACTAGTTTCACGGCCTCTCACCAGATTAAGGCTATACTCAGAGGCATTCAGAAATCTGAACCCACACGTACATCACAGAGGCTACCCATAGATAACCATATCTTCAAAGCATTGTCTAACTTGCTTGATTTAAAACCTTTTGACACCAATACAAATTCTGTCATCAAAGCAGCAATATACATAGCTTTCTATGGATTCCTAAGACCTAGAGAGTTTACTACAACCAACACAACACAATCTACTCCTATTCTCCTCTATTCCCACTTAACAAAACACATGGATCATTACATCCTGACTAACTCACTCCAAAACCAGTCAGTACATACCAGTAAACATTCCATACTATGCCACACACAACAGGTGGTGCCCCATCAAGGTTCTGGATGCATACATACAGCATCATAATTCAATACCATCACAACCATTACTACTATTACAAAGTTCAGTACTCACCACTACAACCTTCATGACCTACGTCAGGTCTTTGCTCACTCAACTGGGCCTCAAAGCAGCTAACTACTCAGGGCACTCCTTCCACATAGGAGCAGCATCCACAGCCTCCAGTGTCAACATTCCAGTTCATGTTATAAAAACACTGGAGCGCTGGAAGTCATCCGCTTACTCACGATACATACCGAATCCAGTACAAGAATTAAGGGATGCTTTCAAAAACATGTCTGGTTGATATATGTATCTGTATTGGTTGTCTGTAATAAATTTGATTACTTAATTTTGCCCTCTTCTTTCTCAGGCCTACCTCATCGTCGATTCCGCCACACCACAATCGACTTGCACTTTTTACTATCCTACATTTAATTATGGTATTTTTACTCTGTACTATCATGAGCACCTAACACAAGTATTAAGGCAATTTGGCCTGGATTTGTGGGAGGTGCTTGGTATCCACTCCTAGCCTACTCAAAGCACACCCCTTACCTTGCTCCTTACCGTTCGAGGTCAGCCTTGAATGACCCTCCCACCACACCACATTTTAACATTTATTTCCTTTCTATTTCTTTTTCCTGGTAGGCCCTCTTCTTTCTCAGGCCTACCTCATCGTCGGTTCCGGCACACCACAACCGTATTTTTACTCTGTACTATCATGAACACCTAACATAAATATATATATATATATACATATATATATATATATTTATATTTATATATATTCAAAAATTGATGGCTGCACTCCACGGTCTTCTTTTAAAATCCAAATTGCTTTATTAGATATGCATTAAAAGAACGATCATCGTTTCAGCCCCGCTCTGGGCTTTCTTCAGGATCAAGAAAATTTAATTATATATAAAATAATATATGTTAATATTAAAATACACATAGAATGATGTTAATTATATATATATATAAAAAAATATATAAAATAAAAATAATCAATGACATTATAAATAAATATATGTATCTATATATCTATCTCTCTATCTATATATATATATCTATATATAAATATAAATATACATTTAGAATGACATTATAAATAAATAAATGTATCTATATATCTATCTCTCTCTCTCTATATATACCTTTATATAAATACAAATAATGAAAAAAGTTATATATATATATATATATATATATTTAAATTATACAAATATATTTATTTGATATTTTTACATAATCAAGTCATTTTATTCATTACAATTTGAGGGACCTTGTGAGTAAATTTATGGGGTGATATATATTAAAATAATATTTTTATAAAAATTATCAAACATTAATTTAAGTAACATTAATAGTAATATGTAACATGCATGACAATCAGTGAATAATTAGGTATAACATAATTATACGATCTAATATTGGCTTAACCGAATATAAACAGCTAAAAACAACCAGTTATGGATGCAGTTGTCAATAAGATTTATGATTGGACACTTCACTTAGAAACCAAATTCAAAGAGAAGACAAAACTTAACAGCAGCCCAGCATAAAGCAATAAAAACTTTGGCTGACAGTCAGATCACACTGAATTAAATCTTCCACAAGATTTATCCAGATATATATTCCTGCTATTAGTAAAATTAATTAATTTATTTTATTTAAATAAAACCAGCATAATTACAAGTTAGATCAGATGTGTAGATATATTCCAGGAATTTTGAATGCAAGTATGAAAAGAGGGTTGTATTAAAAAAGTTATAAAAGTTTTCAGTTCTGAAGTTGTTAGTTGGAAAAGGTAATAGTAAGAATTAGGTGTGTCTAAGAGAGAGTTGAGAGTTTCTTGAGTACAGTCCAAGAGTCAGAGTGTGTAAGTCCCCGGGAGTTTGAGAGTTTGAGACTCAGAATATGTTTCAAAGAGCCCGAAATTACATCACCAAAAATTATTGTCAGGGGGTCCATTTACCTCTTTGTATAATGGGTTAACTAAAACGTGTGATGCTTTTTACATAATTTTTGGTTATCTTTATGGCTAGTATAAATAAAATTCCTGCCAATTTCAAATGCTTTTTCACTCTTATACCAGACTTAGTGTCTGTCATGTATCTTTAAATCTAGCTTTCTGACATGTCTAAACTCTCTTTCACCTCTTTCTTACAATGCAACTAGTAAAGTTTTTTTTTGTTTTTTTTAGAAAGTAAAAGTAATTACTTAGTGTTATCTGTCATTGGTGTCTGGTTTTCTTGTGTGAAACTGTGTTTAAGATTGTCTATATTTCACTAACATTAGTAAATAATATGATATTTCTTCATTGATATTATATCCCTGAGTATTCTATATTATTAACAGTACTAATAATATATGATTAATATATACTTATAGTAAGTTATAAGTGAATAGTGTGTATATGTATATATAATTATGTATACATTTGTCTCTGGGTTACTCGTAGCATTCCATCCCTCTTTCGCTGTTAGACATCATGCCTTATCTCAGGTTTTATCTCTAATGTTTACATTAGTCGCATTCCTTAGCTGATACTTGAATGAATAGAGTGAAAGAGAGAGAAATCTTGTGTCTGTCTTAGCCTTGTAATACAAAATTGAGTCAACTCTGTTCTGAAGGTGACTGGTAGTATACACTTTTAATTTCTGTCTTAATACAAACTGTCTGCCAATATAAATATACTGACAACCTCCAGAGAATTTGGCTCACAAGCCCTATATTTAACCCTGTAACTTTCTAGGACATCATAAAACCTGTACATGGGGAGTACCGTTTTACTCGATAGACTTCGCTGAACACAAATATTAGTGTTTAAAAACAGTAAAACATATCACAACGATGATGATATTATTAGTAAAAATGCAGTTTTTTGCATTTTTCACACACAAATGGTACTTCCACTGACAATATAATTGTTTTGATACATTTTACTATTTTGAAACACTAATATTTGTGTTCGGTGAGGTTTCCCGAGTATAACAGTACCCATGTACATGTTTTATGGTGTTTTCAAAAGTTACTGAGTCAAATATAAGGCTCCTGTTTTTTTCGTTTTTTTCACATTGAGATTTGCCGATTGGTTATGTTGTGTTTGAGACCGTATGGTAGCCCAGGAATGAGCATTACCCCCATGATGGCATACCATTTGCAAAAGAAGACAACCCAAGGTATTGCAAATGGAGTATGTCCAGTCTTTTTTAGTAGCCACTTAGTCATAAACACTGGCCAAAATTAGCGTTCAGTTTAGTTTTTTGCATTTTTCACACACAAACAAATATAAATGCTAAATTTGGCCAGTTTTTGTAACTAAGTGGCTACTAGAATAGGCTAGACACCTTGGGTTGTCTACTTTTGCAAATGGTATGCCATCATGGAGGTAATTTTCATTCCTGGGCTACCATACGGTCTCAAACACAACATAATCAATTTCTGGGATACCATTTGGTCTCAAAGGCAACATAACCAATCTCTGGGCTACTGTTTGGTCTCAAAGGCAACATAACCAATCTGGCAAATTTCAATATATATAAAATGAAAAATGTAACATGCTAAATTTGACCCTGTAACTTCCAAAAACACCATAAAACCTGTACATAGGGGGTACTGTTTTACATGTGAGACATCGCTGAATAGAAATATGTGTATTTTATTGCAGTAAAAGTAAACAGTATTATGACATTCACAGTTAAAATGTCATGCAGTACTAAAAAAAAATAACAAAATAATATTTTCTCCCATTTTTTAATTTTATTTTCATATTAAATTATGTTTCATAGCTCAGTTATTTGATGTTAAATGAAAGCCCTGTTTCCCCTGAATAAAATAATATATAATAGGTGTGGGCGCACTTAATATAAAAGAGGTGAATTACGGTTGAACAGACATATTGTCAAATTCCAGGTTTTGTTTACGTTTTGTTTTGATCTCAACGTGTACATTTGGCTCAGTCCTTAAGGGTTAAATGATGCAGAAACATCCAAGGCACAGAGATTTTAGCACATACCCTTTTCAACCAAGACTATGAATGTATTGATGAAGCAAGAGACCCTATAACGTAGATGACTAAGGCAGTTTTCATTACTTAATAGTTGCTTTATGAAACAGGGCTGTTGTTCCAATAAACAAGATTGTAATTCTTATATAACTTATATTAAATATGTATTGGCCCGGCTGTATTTGTAAAACATGTGCATGGAATTGATCTGGCTATATTTGTGTGAAATATGCACACATTTACTATGTTCTTAGTTTAGCGCTATAAAATATACATCTTATGTGCTCTGTTGTTTATTTGTATATAGCATGCATTTATTTGTATGCAGTACGAATAGATCTGGATAGATGAACTAAGCTTTATCATTGATCCATTACTGTTTGGTACATCTATATTTTATGAAATAGTGGGATTACCATTTAACCCCTTAAGCATGTATGATAATGTATGTTATCATAAAAATCAGTTCTTTAAGGATTATATTCCATAACAGAGTAACCCACTGAATTACATAATCTAGGGCTGTATAGAGCAAAAGCTGCTGTTATTGTATGAATTGTCACTTTGTATTTTCTGATCTATTTTATATTGTTCAATTCTTTGTATTTGTTTTGTCTACAAGAGTCTCTGAGTGAGAAATTGCAATTCAGTTCCAAGAAGGTAAACTATACACTGAAAAACAGCTCTTCGAGTGGAAATTACAACTCAATGCCCTGTAGCTCGGTCACAAGAAAATAATATTAATCTGTAGGGAATATAGAGGTGAAGCAATCAAACACTACGAACTGAAGAGGTTTTAATGCTAAAATAATATCTTCTTTGAAAAGGCAATAGCAGATTTTGTTGATTAAAAAAACCTAGAAACAACTGTTTTGATTTTAAACGTTTCTCTCTTTATAACTATCAAAGGACATTATTCTGACCCCATACTCTGATTGCATTCAACTTGTTACAGTTATTGTGCAAACAGGGAAAAAATATCTGAATCAAAATTATACATTCTCCATTCTGTAACCATTCGTATGTTTTGCACACAGTTTTTAAATGTCATGCTATTTTAAGCACTCTATGGTAAATGACTCCTTTGCCTTTGTTTTTCGATAATGACGTCAGGATGTATTAAATGAATGTTGACTGGTTATTCCCAAAACGTTGTGTGACAGGTGTTCCCAATGAGGGGGCTGTGATACAAACATCCCACTGTGCACCATTCATCTGTTCTGGTCTCCTATGATATGTGTTGAGCTGTCATAATAAAAAGAGTAACTTTCCCAAGCAAATGTGAAGTCATTCTTCATCGTGGCCCACCCCAGCTCTCCAGCAGAAGCGTGCCGTTCCGATCAATCTGGACAACACAATTTACAAGAAACATCCATTCATCTGGGAAAAGAAGCTGACAGTTCACAGTTCCTAAGGATTATATCTTACAGGATAATGGATGACACCTCGGCAGATTCCAGTCTGAACCATCTATATTACAATGTATATGATCATGCAAAGAATCATTACATGTTCTAAAAATAAATAATAGGCTGTAATTGTTTTATAATGAAGTCTTTATTTCAATAAAGACAGATTATTCATAGTGCAGCTTTTTACTCTGTATCCAAACTTTTCACAGAGGTGTGAAAATTATCAGCTTATCGATATTTAATGTTCAAGTCTGCACACTTTTGCATTCATAACTCACTTATGATATATTATTTTACCATCTTAAAGTAATATATCTAGATGATTAAGAACACAAAGAATACAAATTATCTTTTGTAGAATAACGAATCATAAAATGGAAATTCTACATTACAGCATATAGCAACATATTGCTACTAACATAAGTATATGCTGCGTGAAATATCAAAATGAATTTGTAGAAAGTCTTTGAAATATAATAGACTTTTATTTAAAGGAGCACCATAGTGTTTTCCTGGCACTATAGGGTGATTAGGTCCCCTTGGCCCTCAGTTAAAACCCCTTCAGCCACTTACTTTTCTCAAGCACCGGGCTCCCTCTGTGCTGGGGAACTCTCCACCCCCTGTTGACGTCAGATCCGAATCTGCATGCTGGGCAAGAGCAGCAGGCACATTCGAACAGCACATATGAAAGCATTAATCAATGCTTTCCTATGGACGTCCAGCGTCTTCTCACTGTGAATTTCACAGTGAGAACCGCGAAAGCACCTCTAGTGGCTTTCATGGATCATATGCTTCAGTGAGATCCATGATATGCAAAAGAGTGATTTATCTACTTATTTGGACAGCAAACCAAAAATTATTAATTTGTACATTTGAATAGATAAACATGTACGCATTTTTGACTCCCCTAACAAACTGATCTCATAGAGGTTCATCAGTGCAACATATTTGCTACCACCTTCAATAACAATTTCACAGACAACTCTTATAAACATCTGGACTAATGATGAAATAACAGGAAACTCTGTCTAGGCAAGTTTCTCTTTGTTAAAGCAAAATGGAGGCTTTAGAAGGCGTTTAGGTTGAGTAGCCCCCTCTGGTAATTGCTCCCCTGCCAATCACCATAACCCCAGCTGAAAATATATATACATATTGTACAAATACTGCACTACTAAGTACAAAGTACACCATTAGAATGACAGAGATTCATGATGCCTGTCAGCTAGCTATACTGAGATTGGCAGGGAATGGATTACCAGAGGGATGGGCAAATAACAGGGACTGGCAGGGAAGAGGTTACCAGAGGGATGGGCAAGTAACTGGACTGTCAGGGAAGGGATTACCAGAGGGATGGGTAGATAACAAGGACTGGCAGGGGAGGAATTATCAACGGGATGACAGATAACAGGTAAGGGTTTAACAGTGGATAGGGAGTTTGATTAACAGGGTCTGGAGGGAAGGGTCTAACAGTGAGTAGAGAGGTTGGCTGATATAGGCTGAAGGGAAAGTGGTTAATAGTGGGTAGTGAGGTTGACTGACATTGGCTGGAGGGGAAGGGATAACAGTGGGTAGAGAGAGGGAGGAAGAGGAGAACGCATGGGGTGGCTGGGTACATGGTGAGGATATCAGACAAAGGAGAAATTGAAGGAGAACAGAATGAGGCTACATCAAAGCTATGAAATAAAAATAAATTAAAGATAACAGAAGTGGAGGCAAAATATTAAAATAACCTATATTACATATACTGTGCTTACCTCTAGCCTTGTCTCACTGCAGTGCAGTCTTACACTACAGAAGACAATCTTCTATTTTCATTGGCTGAAAAAGGTGTGTTTCTTTTTGAGACTGGAAATCATGAACATGTTGACATTTCAGAGGTGGGTGACTAAGGAGGCTGGGTTACACTAACCACAGGCACTTGAGCTTATTAGCTTTAATTTAAGCATAACTTGTTTAGCTGCCTGGTGTGTCTCTTTAAGATATTTAATTGAGGAACACTCCAAGCACCATAACTACTACAGTGTCCTGTACCTATTATGGTGCAAGTAGTGCCCTGACACTCCAAGGGTAAAAAGTCAAATCACTTGCTAACAGTTTGACAACTTACCTAGGGTCAGCTTAATGGTGGTTACTTCTTCCTATACATGAGGTCTCTTTCTGCTTTCCTGGGCAAAGCTCTGGTTTTCACAGCAAGTTCATTGGCTGAAACTGTCAACTGATTTCTCTCACACAATAAACTACAATCTACACCACCATTGAAGAGAGTTTCCAGCTCTTAATGGGGGAGATATTAGGTGCTCATCAGAACCCAGGCAAATTGACAAATCATTATCATAGGGTTTGACTACTTAGTCAAAACTAGGCACTTAAGGCACCCTTACCACTACAGTGCGGTATAGTGCTTGTTGTACTTAGAATGCTCGGTAGGGGGAGGATGTTCCCCATAGTAGATAATCTTAGTAAGAGGATACAAGGAGTGTATCACCATTAGTGCTTGGTATTTAGGGCCCATGATCCTCAGCACCTCCAGCAACAACTAAGCATATAAAAAGGCTACAAAATGTGCTAAACAAATGCATATTGTAATTATTTTGTAATAATGATTCAATTGTTTCAGGTAACATAAGCAACTTTCTACATTTGCTATAATGTAATTAAAATATGCAACTTATTAATTTATAGTTACAAAATACTGCAGAGAGTTGTGAATATATAATGAAAAAAATAAGTTGCTGTTAGCGATTTATGAGTGTTCAAATCCGTTTATTTTCTTTTAAAAAAAAATAATGTAATTAAAATATAAATAAGCAAATGGATGTGGGATTAGAAAATGTACAGAAGTGTTTACAATTTTTCTTCTTAACCTTGGTTACAGAATTTAATATTTTATGTGGCTTTATTAAAATGTACAAGAAAAAAATATGAATATTTTAACTATGTGTATTTTGTATTATTTTGGTAAATGTGACAAAAGAAAAATCAGTAGGTTTTACACATAAATGTAGTAGAATGCTAATTCTCTGGTTCTCCATGTCTAATTATACTCTATTAGTGCAATTAACAGGTTGATGAACTCTCTTGGATCATTTTACAAAATTATGTTTATGACAAAATATAATAAAAAACTATATTTACATATTTAATTATAACTAAGCACTATTTACTACGTTTTACTCATCTTTACTCTCGTCCTCTGCTAATACACCTAACTATAGTTCTTACTAGTTCTTACTATGATAGTTGGTGGAATGAATTGGGTGTAACCATGTGTCTATCTTTCCTTCCCGCTCAATGTAGAAATGATGTTTGTAAATTGTATAAAACATGATATAATGCTTCAAGAAACAGTTGGAAGCATGGTAGAAATGCTTTGCATCACTCTTGTCACACTAGATACTAGATTTTTTTTGTCACATAAAGTTGGAGATTCATGTGATCTGCATGGATTAGGGGGAACAGTCACATCAACTTCTTGCCTATATAATTATTCATTCCCAAACACACAATTATCTTCTCATTTGACCTCTCACTTTTTTGAAGCTTGAGATGTTAAAGGGAAACTCCAGTTGCCAGGAAATCAATCTGTTTTCCTGGCACTGCAGGTCCCCTCTCCCTCCCCCCTTTAGTAACTTACCAGAGGCAGCGACATGTCCCACGTCGCTGCTTCTTCCTCCGCCGCTGCTCCTCCTCTGTATTACGTCGGCCGGTGGGCAAGACTGATCCTGCCCACCGGCCGGGGAGACCTAATGCGCATGCGCAGCAATGCCGCGCATGCGCAGCTCCCCATAGGAAAGCATTGAAAGCGTGAGGACGTCCAGCGATGCTCTAGCACAAGTTTTCTGTGCTATGATGCAGGAAGTGCCCTCTAGTGGCTGTCTAGTAGACAAAACTTTATTAAAAAAACTGCAATAATTACACTTGCAGGGTTAAGAGTAGTGGGAGTTGGCACCCAGACGACTCCAATGGGCAGAAGTGGTCTGGGTGCCTGGAGTGTCCCTTTAAGAAGAGTGGAAGCCTCAATAAGCAATTTGGTGCTTCCAGTTTTTATAAATTTAAGGGATTCCATGTTTAAAATCGTCATAAAAATCTTGTCAGTGGGAGTCCTATGGATATCAAAGAAATTCAGGGAGATTGTATTTGTAAAATGTTGAGGTTTATTTTTAAAAGAACACTGTAGGGTCAGAAACACAAAGATGTATCCCTGATCCTATAGTGTTAAAAACACTCTCTAATTCCTACACCCCTAGCAGCCTCCCTAAATATAGTAAAATTGTATCTTTATTCCACACTGCTGGTGCTGGCTCTGCCCCTGATCTGTCTCATGCCTGACATCTTCAGAAGTGAAGATCTCAGCCAATCCAATGTTTTCCATGGGAAAACATTGGATTGGCTGAGATTGTCAATTCTAAAGATCTCAGCAGAACCAAATGCTGCCTTGGCCAATCAACATCTCCTCATGAATCAATGCATCCCTGTGAGGAAAGTTCAGTGTCTCCATGCAGAGGGTGAGGACACTGAATGTCAGTGCTGCAGAGGTGCTGGGAAGCACCTCTGAGGAGTGTCACTAGAGGTGTTCCTATGCTGTAATCTAAACACTGCCTTTCTCTGATAAGACAGTGTTTCATGCAAAAAAAAAGCCTGCAGGGTTGTAATTGTTCTGGTTACCAGAGTGTCCTTTCAACCCCTTAAGGACTGAGCCAATTGTACCAGTTGTAATCAAAACAAAACGTAAACAAAACCTGGAATTTGCACAATTTGTCTGTTCACCTATCATGTTGTTCAGGAAAAGCAGGGCTTCATGTCACATCAAACATAATTTAATATGAAAAAAAATATAAAAACAATGTAAGAAATTAAGAATGTTTTTTATTTGTTTTAGTTCTGCATGACATTTTAACTATAAATGTCATAATAATGTTAGCTGTTACTGTAATAAAGTACACATATTTGTATTCAGCAATGTCTCACGAGTAACACAGTATCCATGTATCCCCATGTATAGGTTTTATGGTGTTTTGGAAAGTTACAGGGCCAAATACAACACATTAAATTTTTCAGTTTATACACATTGAAATTTGCCAGATTGGTTATGCTGCCTTTGAGACCGTATGGTAGCCCAGGAATGAATATTACCCCCATGATAGCATACCATTTGCAAAAGTAGACATCGCGAGCTATTACAAATGGGGTATGTTCAGTCTTGTTTAGTAGCCACTAAATAACAAACACTGGCAAAAGTTAGCGTTCATATTTGATTGTGTGTGAAAAAAAAATATATATATACATATATGTGTATGTGTATATATATATATATATATATATATATATATATATATATATATATGTATTTGGTCTAAGTACTTTTATTTACTTTATTAAACTCTTAGACAACTTTAATTTACTTTTAAAAGTTTTTTACAGGCATGAGGGGGACAGCCTGGGAGTTCAGGCAGTTTCCCTGCAGGCAGTGCATAAGCCTGCTATTCCGACCATGTGATCGCAAGGACCCCACATGGCCTGGGAGGGCTGGATCGGGCAGTGGGGGTCTGCCTGAGCTCCCATTCTATGCCACCCTCTGGCGTTTAGAGCCACCTAAAAAATTATGGCATAGAATGCCTGTAGTCCTTGAGTGGTTAATATTGAAGATATTTTACTTAAGACTTCGAGTTTTGGTTCCATTCATATTGAAATTTGCAGACTTTTGACTGATTCACTGACCTTTTGAATTTCAGAGTTTTCAATCGAAATTCAACCAAAATTCCTCAGAAAATGTAAAAAATGAAAGCTAAATCAGTTCAGAAGAATCAAACATTTTTCACCGTGCACAAGTCCAATAGCCACTGCCACTTAATACCAACTTTGAATGACTAATTTTGTTTGAGAGTTATTTTTTGTTAAAGGGGTACCTCTTTTCCTTCTCTTTAGGGCTTCCCCAGCAATATTTGTTTCAATCTGAATTTTTTGAACTGATCTGTAAATTCAAATCAAACCAAAAATGAATGATTGAAATTCTTCAGAACCAAAAAAGAAACTTTAAAATCAAAACCGCATCAGTTTGGAAGAACCAAAAATATTTGCCATGCACAAGTCTATTGTACATTTTAATGCAAAGGGAAATGAATATGCCAGAGGCCCATACCGATACACACTTATTTAAAGTGTTTTTGTTTTTAAGGCAGATTTGCTTAAAAGAAAATTGCAGAACGGTATGTGCACAAAAATAGTAATTGTGAAGAACTGAAAAAAGGAATTGCTCAATTTAGCCTAAAACACTCGAAATGGAAACATAATCAAACTGTGCAATTTTGCATTTGTCAGTTATCTAATTCAAGATCTAGTGAATAAAACGCACATTTCCTAATTGATATGTAATACAAAAAAATAGAAAAAAAAAAGGGTACTTGCTTACAAGTATATTTTGCATGCTCGTTTGCAAGAAATTTGTCAAGGAAAATCTGTGATGTTGCAGCCAATATATCTATATTAGAGTTCTTTGGACAAGCAACATTCAGAAAGCCTACTCAAACCACATTATACAATGAATGAATGTCTAACAATAACCGAAAATGACATGATTACAATGTAAATTGTCGAGGGAACATGCTAATGTGTAGGAGATTGTTGGAGCAAATTATTCAGATGCAACAAATTGCACAGTATTAATGAACACAGTCTTTACACAAACCTTTTGCAAAAGGTATAACATATGCCTTTCTTTTCATGGGCTCAAGTAAATAATAATAACATAATTAATGATGATTTATTTTCACAATGCTTTAGTCACAGAAGGTGGTATTATATCAGCACTATTAATTCTAATGTAACATCACACACAGTACTGTGAGCTGTGCCAGTTCTGTTCAATGAGCAGAAATAATGAAGAGTTTAATATATTTTTAGGGAAGGTGGTGATTAGCTATACTTGGAATGATTCATATGCTGATTATTCAAACATGCGCGATTGCTAATAGTAAGACTGGGGCAGTAACTCACAATCCAAGCTCATAAAATGGTAATAGGATTGGAGGTAGGGGGCAGATGTATTTTGAGTCTGCTGTAATGTGAAAATATTGTTTGTCCCAGTAGTCACCCTTTTTGTTTTATTTAAGTGGAGCCCAAGATGACTGCTGTGAGACATTATTTCCAAGTTACAATATAAACTAAACTAATTAAGCTTTTTTTTTGCTTTTTAATGTGACTTGTTATTGTATCGGCAAACATCATGCAGGTGACATGTTGTTCATTATAGGTCATTAGTAGGCCAAATAGTAAGATTAGTGCAACAAAATACAGTGCAATATATTAATTAATACTTACAAAGATCTCTGTACTGTGTATACTGAGGATATCCATCCACGGACGTCAACATTGTCATTAGATGGGGAATCCCTCTGCTAATAACAGAGGATTAGCTTGATGAATACGGTTGAGTGTTTAGAGTTAGCTTAGACTTGGAAACTTTAGTATAAGGTGTTAGGGTTGGGATGTAGGACTTAGAAGGCATTTAGGATTAAGGTGCTTAGGGTTTAGGGGATGCCTTCCTTAATTTTTTCATATACTGCAACTCTCTCGGTTATTTGTCAGAAAAATCTTGGCTAGGAGTAATAATAGCTACACCCCCTAATCCTAAACATTCCCTAGCCCTAGGGGTAAGCTGCTGCATTACAGCAACTGGGTACTAAAAAATGGTCCCATGAAAAGGCTCACAATGGACTGTGCTTCATTACAGCACAGAGTGCTAAAAAAATGGTGTGACGATAAGGCTAAAAATGCATAATGAGAGGTGCACAGTAACTACTAATCTCTTGATTTTGGGTAATTTGAGATACTGAGAAGTCCATGCCACAAATCGAGCCACTAACGCAGAAGCAAAAGTTAAAAAAACAACCAGAAATATAAAAGTATCTAACCTGGTCCTGTAAGTGCTTCATGACATATATGGATGGTATTTCCAAATGATACAGGTGACAACAATTTAAAATATATTTCTATAGTAGAATACCGATGATTTACTAAATTCAGTGTGCATGTAAAAAAATGAGCACAGACAGACAGATGGTCATAAAGACAAATGAAAATATTCATATATGTCAGGAAGTTTTTTTTACATAATTATTACATAATAATTGAGACTATTTATTACATACTCTGTTTATTTTTTAAAACAAAAGTTTTTCAGCCAACCAGAATGAAACAAATATCCATAAAGAAATGTCCAAAAATAGCTTAACTGTTTAAGTCTATGTTGACCTTAAGGTTAAGGTTAATGTAGACTAATGAAAAATGACTAAAAATAATCAACACCTTAAGTACCAATAATGAGTATAAACATTTTTGTTTTCAGGTTTTTTGGCGTATAACACATTTAGTCCGTAAAGCCTCACTCACCCTAATTTATAATCTAGTTATGATTGCCAGCCTCTAGAGGAACATGTTTCTCTGCCAGAAACCACTAGTCATTGATATAACGAATGTAAAGAAAATGTCAGCTCACCCACTGCTTTCAACAGTACAGAAATTTTAAATTGTTAATTTTATTTTTACAATCAGAAAGGGGAGAGGAGCGAATAGTCTCCACCATTCCACTGTCAGCATTCCATTAGCATTGATAAAGATTGCTACAGCAGTTTTACATACCTTTATTTTAGAAATAAATTATTTAACTGTATTTATTATGTGTGGACATTATGCTTAAATGCAGACATTATTTTACATCCTGTAGCAATCTTTAATAACCTGCACTGCATACAATGATTCAGTATCCTTACAAATTTTGATAAGCAAAGTATTTTACAATTTTTATTTACCAATTTTGGTCATGTCATAATTTTTGATTTTATACTACCAATTCAGACACTATGGGAAAATTGAAAATAAAGGACTCTGTATACTGTCTAAAACTGTTAGTTTTCCCAGATATTTTTATAAAAGAGGAACAAATAAGTGAAAAATAAAAATTGTGTAAATTTACATAATTAAAAAAATTAAGTTCGTAAAGAAAGCAATATTGCCATGTTATGACATGTTTATATACTAGCTATGCATCCTTTGCTTCAAATAAAATTATGCTAATATTTTTTTAATAAAAAAGTGCTCGGTAGTGAAGGCGTTAATAAGAAGCTCAATATATAATGTTTAAACATTTTTGTACTTAGCAAATTTAGCTTTGGTAACGGAAAACCATATATACACAAATAGTGTCCATTCTAAGCATCCATTAACAACAAAAAATATATGGGAAAAAAAAGCTCAAAAAAGGTCCACGTAGACTTATGCTTAAATTAATTATTTAAGTTATTGTCAAAAAAATTTAGATATTAAATGTGAAATGTCCTTCAGAGATGAGACCCTTCAAACCAACTACAAATAGAGAGCTGATGTATTACCATAAAAATTACATGTTAAAGGCATGAATGCTTACCATGCAGATTGGTGAAGGAAAGTGGTAATGTGTAAGACAGATCTATAATGTTCATTATACGAGTACATTATTCTGCTCCAGATAAAAACAAGAAAGCAGTTTAGAATGGTCTCTATAGATTATTTATGATATCTACTAATAATTATCCTTTTTATGACATGCCTTTTCTGGGAAATGTGGTATGGGTAAAGGATATGTTAATGTATACGATATTAGCATTCATACATGAAAGTTCAACCAGCTCACAAAAACCCATGATTTATTCAAGGAACAAGGAATATTAATGGAATCCCACATAAAATCTGCCATGGAAATGGCTTTAAATGGTATTTCCCACATTTAAGTGGGATCTATGAGTCCCCAAAGCACTATACAGATGTTGGAATGTTAGGAGGCACACAATTTTGAATGGAATCTATATGGTGAGAACAATTTGGTTTCGTATAAGAATAAAAAGGGAACCTTCTTTGTCATTCTTAAGCCCATTTCACATCTGTAAAAAGTTCTACACATCAGTGAAATATATTAATTATTTATATGACATATTTCTGTTAGTCACTCTCAGAACACTCTCTGTTAAGTTTGCCTGAATTGGTAAGTGATGAACATACAGGATATCACAATTATGCAGGATATCAGCACTCTTTTATAAATTTCAGAAGGATCAAAGATTTACTTAAAGGACCACTCTAGGCACCCAGACCACTTCAGCTTTATGAAGTGGTCTGGGTGCCAGGTACCTCTAGGATTAACCCTTTTTTTTTATAAACATAGCAGTTTCAGAGGCGCTTGCGTGCTTCTCACTGGGAAAATCACAGTGCGAGCACGCAAGCGTCCATAGGAAAGCATTTTAAAAATGCTTTCCTATGCGACCGGCTGAATGCGCGCGCGGCTCCTGCCGCGCATGCGCATTCAGCCGATGACGTCGCGAGCAAGGAGGAGAGGAGGAGTACAGCTCCCCGCCCGGCGCTGGAGAAAGGTAAGTGTTTAACCCCTTCCTCTCTCCAGAGCCCGGCGGGAGGGCGTCCTTGAGGGTGGGGGCACCCTCAGTGTACTATAGTGCCAGGAAAATGAGTATGTTTTCCTGGAACTATAGTGGTCCTTTAACCTGCAAAAGAGAGGTGTAAACAGGTTCTGTAGAATACAGTGATTTCGCTATCTTACCAGACTGCAACCAAATCATTTCCTGGCATTAAACCAATAAAAGCAGTTTAACATTCTACTTGCTGAATAGGAGATGCTAATTATTCCTCCCCCTGAGTCTCCTATATATTAAGCTTGATTTAAAAAAAATATATATATAAAAAATAAATCTTGTGTACCTTAACTCTCTATTGTACATGGATTTTCCACTAGAACATAAGAAAAAAACATTCCAATTTAACAGAGAAGCTGTACAATACCTCCTTGTTTTACATTGTACAGGCACCAACATGGCTCACAAATGGCTGTCTGTCTGTCCATCCATATGTCTGTCTGTCTATCTGTCTGTCTGTCTGTGTGTCTATATCTATCTATCTATCTATCTACCTATCTCTGTCTGTCTATCTGTCTCTATCTATCTATCTATCGATTGATCTATCTGTCTCTATCTATCTATCTATCTATCGATCGATCTATCTATCTATCATCTATCTATCTATATATCTATCTATATCTGTTTATCTGTCTCTATCTATCTATCTATCTATCTATCTATCTATCTATCTATCTATCTCTGTCTATCTCTGTCTGTCTGCCTGTCTATCTCAATCTGTCTGTCTATACATGTCTGCCTGTTTATATATGTGTATCTATCTCCATCTGTCTGTGTGTGTCTATTAAAAAAAAATACATGAACATCAATAATATGTTTATTAGTTTTATTTCAAAAGAATGCTTTTTTTATTATAAGAAAAACTAAAAAGAGAAAATTGTGCTTTGTGCCTCCAGAATTTTATTAAGATAAACCACTCATTAATTTGTAACAGCATCAGAAAGGAATTCATTTATGTGGTAGAACGACAGCTATACATTTTTATCTTCAATCCGTGAGAAATAAATCTTTTATAACATATATTATTGACATAAATTGATGTCAAACTTACCGTGCTCAAGTAAAACAATTATAGAAAACAAAATTGAATCAGCATACATCATTTTGCAAGCCAACAATCTTAATCAACTGTATAGAAACACCTGGTATAATAAAATATTGAGGATTCAGTTATGATTTTCTAGAACACTATTTGTTATTTGTGATATTCTCCATATAACAGTCTTTTTTTCCTTATTCATTCTCAGAAATAAAAATTATATTTTGGCAGATATACAAATAAAAATAGTAGTTGTTATGATGTACTTCACAAGCAGCTCAGTATATAAATGGCTTTCACTTTTCATTAGTGTATCTAAAAATTGTTTTGTATATGCACAAATAACATCCAAAAGAAAGAGCTCGACAAGAAATGTAAATTATATATATATATATATATTTGCTTTCAAAACTTCGGTCACTTAACAGCATCAATGTTCAGTCCCAATCTGGACTTCATCGGGATCCTTATTTAAGAAAAAAGGCAGTGCAGGACTGAGAGAGAGAAAGAGAGAGATTTAGAGAGAGTGATAAATCCATGGCTTGGTATAGAAGCAATGCCTTATAAAGCAACTTTGAACCAAATATTTGAACCTGTTTCTAACCTACTTATGCACCAACTTTAATTTTTTAACTTCAAAAATCTTTAATTTAAATTCTTAGAATTTTGTTCCACCCTTGCCAACTGCTCTGTAAGAGAGGCAATGTACAGGAGGCAGAGCAATTATCTGTCATTCTCTAAACTTCAACAAAATCAAAAGAGCTTTTCTCAGGTATGATCAGTGATTTGACTGAAATTTGCAACACTGAATCCCCATATGGACAAAACACAAAACAAACAAAATGGTACAAAATTTGTCCGAACTTAAAAGTCACATTCAGTCATTACTGATTCAATTTTTTTTTTTTAGGAGTGGCAGAAATGTTTCTGCCATGCATAAGTCTAATGGAAAAGTTGGACCTGATGGAGAACACCATAAAGATGTACTTTTGGTCTTAAGTAGATGGAGAACACCATAGAAATGTACATTTGGTCTTAATGTAGAGATAAAGCAACATTATAAGCATTATAATGAAGAGATAAAGAAACATTAGAAGCAGCAAAACGTTTACCTTTTCGAGTTGAATCAACACACAATAAGTGTATCTGTTCAGCAGTAAAAATTGTAATACACTGTAAAAGAAAACTATGGTATCTATCGTTTTAGATTCTAGATTTCAGAGATAAACTTCATAGGTAAGAGATAGACTTAATACTGATAACTGAATTACTGTACCCATTTGTATCTACAGGATAATTGGGAATGTAATTGGCAGATATATAATTATGTTAAAATAGAATCCATTTCTAACAATCAATGCTAAAAATATGAATTTATGTTTAAATCCAAATAGGTTAATAAAAAATTATAGCAATATACATTTTTTCAACTGTTTAAATGTTAGTTCTTTTTTTTGTGCCCTCTACTAATTTTCCGGTCTTAAAATGCCAAGAAGTAGCTGGATAAGAATGCTGTTTTCCCAGAATAACTTGAATTTTTCCTGTTAAACATTGCAGTACTGTATGCCTTACACACATTTACACATGTTCATTAAAGTATAGTTCTTTTAATATGGTGAACCTTCACTGCTTCAGATGATGTCTCTTCACTTACGTATTAGAGATAACTTTAGAAAATTGGAGACAGATGTCTCCAGGTTCTATTTCTATCCAACACATATTTGCTAGATTATGGCATCTTTCTCATGAAGGCATGCTGTGTGAAGGTATGTACAGATACTTAGAGGATAAGCACATACTGTGGTATATTTAAAACCTGGTTTCAGGTTGTTCTTTGCTTGTGAAAGTGTCTACATCCAACTTTCTCTTGGGTGTTACATGTTGTCATTGCTTTCTTACTGATATTTTCTTAACCCCTTAAGGACACATGACATGTGTGACATGTCATGATTCCCTTTTATTCCAGAAGTCTGGTCCTTAAGGGGTTAAATGGACACTATTGTCACCCAGACCACTTCAGCTCATTGAAGTGGTCTGGGTGCAGTGTCCTTGTCTTTCTGAGAAACTGCAATAGTTACCTTGCAGGGTTAAGACTGTTTTTAGTTACCGTCAATCAGACAGCCACTAGAGGTACTTCTTTTGGTTGCCTAACTGACACTGGATGTCCTTACAATGCAGAACGTGATGACATCCAGCATCAGTTAATACCCCATAGCAAAGCATTGCAGCAATGCTTTCCTATGTGGAGGGGTTAATGCACTCACAGCGACGCCACTCCAATGGGTGATGTCAGAGGGACATCGGCACTGGAACTGGGTAAGTACATTAAAGGTTTCATCCTTACACTGTGAGGGGTGGAACGAGAGAGCTATAGCACTAGGAATTCAACTTTGTATTTCCAGCACTATAGTATCCCTTAAAATATTTTCCTGTGTTAACTTCTTATTGAGGTTGTGACCTTGAGCTAGTTTTGCCATCACTGATATTACAATCCCTTCCTGATGACGTCACTGAGCTATCTGCCCTAAAGCTTGAACACATATACATCCTGTATTCTTGGCACTTGTTTTTTTCTGATAGATCCTGAGAACCTTTTGCTCAATGACAGGATTGGACAGGGTACTGGGGCTATACGTCTCCTCAGATTCATTCTGAATATCTCAGCTCCTTCCATTTCAGCAAAGAATTTCCATTTCTTAGACACACATCACTACATGTTGCATATAGACTTTATCGATAAACACTATCACACGATGCAAATTAGATTTTGCTTAAGTGGCCTTAACTTACCAGTAAAAGAATACATAAAGAAGTTAACTAAGATCATCTCAGGCTAATTTTAGTCATTTTATACTGTGGTGATTCCACCTAATAAAATTGAGCCCTTAATACAGTAGCAATAACTTGTGCGCTTAAGGCTGAGAATAACAAAAGACATGTTTGAAGAGAAAATTGTTGTTGAACATCAAAAGAAAGAAATAAAAAATAATATCTGTAATGTAGCAACTTTCATTGTTTATTTGTTATGCTTTTTTTCTTTGCTGTTCATTTTTTTTCTTTCTAATATTTCTAGGGATTGATAAATAAAAATGCAATTATTCTTTGTTCCACAAAAGTGTGAGTAACATCTGTCAATGTCTAGGCAGTTTAGTGAGATATAATAGAGCAGAAAGAAAACATATCTATAAATATGATATAAATTGATTCACGTTACAGTGAAGTCGCACAAAACCTTGTAATCACCCCGTCTATTGATTTTTGGGCCTTCTTGTTCATTTTTTGCTTAGAGGAGCATAGGTTGAAATAGCTTTTGGGAATCACCAACACCTGTTAGGTTTTCAGATACAGGCTTTTTGGCCTCGATTAGGTCAAGTCTGTTTCATTCTTCATCAGGACATCTGAGAATTTATATAACTACAGCTTTGATGAAAAGGATGACAGGAAATAATTAACCTTCCTCAATCTTTTTTGGGTTGTGAAGTCCAACACAGTGTTCCACTGGATTACACCATGTTGAAGCAAGATTAGCTGGCAGATATGATAAATGACAATGGCCTCAAAGTAAATGACTATGGGTTATGATGTACAGTATGGAATATTAGCTCACATGTAGAGATATTTTTCAGGTAAGACTTGGTTTATAAAATACTAGTGAAATATAAAATATTGATATTATTTATACAGTATTTTTTTTTAAATAAAATTCTGTGAAACTGACATAAACCTTGCTTAATTTGTTGCACATGATTATTTATATAGTGCTAACATGTTCTGCATCACTTTACAATTATACAATGGGGAAATTCGACATGTAATTTACACACAAAATAATATTGACAGCAACTAAAGATGAAGAAGACCCTCCTCGAATGAGCTTCCTATCTGGAAGGAAGAGGAATGGAACCTCAGAGGAACAGTATGTCAGATGGTTACATACCACGGTTGTGTTGGACTGGGCATACTATTTTGCACATTTATTGTATATATTCAGATTTCAGAAAGAAAAAATCCCGCAAAACTTCAGTGATTGAATGAATCACTTGCCGAGTGACTGTTTGATGATGGAAGAAATTATTGTTTTCACCGTCTTAAATATTGTTCCTTGACAGCTAATGTCACAAAATTAAATATCCAGGAGCTGTCACTCAGAACCATGTGTTCTGTCATGAAACAGTCCCAATAAGCAGGGGTTTTCAGGACCTAGCTAAACTAAGAGGCAATCTTGAATCTAACTTTACTTCCACCACATTGTACTCAACGGTATGTAAAGAATATCGTATATTTATATGTGCATATGTAAAGAGTAAGAATATATACCATCTAAGCAGGCACTCTTGCTAAATTATAAATGTATTTACCAATTGAAAAAAAATACATATTTCATTACTTTTTTTTTTACTGTGTTACACCATTTCAGTGCCTTTAAATAATGTTGAATACAGATTGGGAAAAAAATGCAACAGAGTTTTTATTAATCTGAAAGAAAAGAACACAGTCAATTGGTGCTACATTCTAATGTTATTTTTAGTATGTAAGACAAACAATAATAGAACCCTACTAACTGTGGGGGTGGCATCAAGTGACCTCCCTTATTCGCATATCCACGAGTGGTGCCATTTGGGTTAATGCATAGACATACAGTTGCTTTCTTTGCTTTATTGTGAGGTTCAGGGACTGAAAAGAAATAAATAATTTATGAGCTACATTAGAGAACATATGGCTGGTCACATTTGTGACGTTTAACATATACATGAACCAACAATCATTTTATACAGACATTCTTTGTAACGAGGCTTCATTATCACTCAACTGATAGTAGGCTGTCAAGACAAAAATAAAGTGAAGTACTATATTTTCAGAGAATTGTCTCATCCTACATGCTTTTACAGGCAATGTCATCCTCTCATTTTACACTTCGATGTCTAAACATGTAATATCACTTAAATGTATTCTAGATTATGAAACAACATTTAGGGTACTCTTTACCTTATATAAATACACTGATCAGCCACAACCTTAAACCCACTGACAGGTGAAGTGAATAACATTGATTATATCGTTACATTGGCACCTGTCAAGGGGTGGGTTATTTTTAGCAACAAGTGAACAGTCAGTTCCTGAATTTAATGTAAATGGAAGCAGGAAAAATGAGCAAGCGAAGATCTGAGTGACTTGGCTAGACGACTTGGTCAAAGCATCTGCAAAATGGCAAGTCTTGTGGGATGTTCCCAGTTTACAGTGGTTAGTACCTACCAAAAATGGTGCAGGGAAGGACAACTGGTGAATCAGCATCAGTGTCATGGGTGCCCAAGGCTTATTGATACAGGTGTGGTGCAAAGGCTAGCCCATCTGTTCCAATCACACAGAAGAACTACTGTAGCTGAAATTGCTGAAAAACCTTATGCTGGCCATGATAAAAAGTTGTCAGAACACACAGTGCATCACAGTTAGCATTGTAGCATCAGACTAGTCAGAGTACCCATGATAACCCCTGTCCACTGCTAAAAGCACCTTCAGTGGGAACATAAACATCAGAACTGGACCATTGAGCAAACGAAAAAGGTAACCTGGTCTGATGAATTACGTTTTAGATCAGGAGGATTGTCAGGTATGTGTATATCATTTACCTGGGGAAGAGATCGCAGCAGGATGCATTATGGGAAGAAGGCAGGCCGTCTGAGGCAGTGTTATGCTCTGGGAAGTGTTCTGCTGGGAAACCTTGGGTCCTGGCATTCACGTGGATGTTACTATGACACTGCTACCTACCTAGAGATTGTTGCAGGCCATGTACACTCCTTAATGGTTATGGTGTTTCCTGATAACAGTGGTTGTATTATCTCGTGGGCACAATCTACTGAATTATGAACACGAGATTGTATAGTGTGCTCTTGATGTAAATAATAACTTTTTAGGTGGTACCTCTGGGGTCCTGAAGCAATGTGCATACATTTATTTATTTATAAAATATATTACCAGGTAGGTTACATTGAAGTTTTTCTAAATTTTCAAGTAAGTCCTGGTCCCACAAACATTGCATTGTTACAATAGGGTACAAAATTATATTAAAAATACAACATAATATTAAAATACACATACGCATTTAATCTAAGCATGATTACAGGTTCATTCTGTATTGAGATATGTTGACATAGATCTATTAAAGAATTTTCAATTGGAGGAAGAGTTAATTGTGTCTGTGAGGTTATTCCATAATTGCGGTGTTCTATTAGAAAATGAGGATCGAGCCACTTTATTTTTCTATATTGCGGTATACTAAATAAAGTAGATCGTCAGCTATAGAAGGTGTGAAAACATAAGGCTGGAAAAAAGAAGGGTGCATATGGATTCCAGCGATAGCCAGTTTAACTCTTTTAACATGTCCCAATGGTGGGTCATGTAATTACATTGTAGCACAAAGTGACAGAACAAATTATACGTATAATTTTTGAGTTATAAACGTAGTAAGTTTATGAAGGAGAGTTTGTGGCTCAGGTATGTGCTCATCTATGAATAAAAAACAGAAATAGGCGCTCGCTACAATAGTACATAGAGTGGCAGCAGTAAATTGGCAAGGATTCTCAGAACCTAGCAAACAATACAAAATATGGTAAACAATTTGATAAATCGCACCCATGAGATTTAAAAGAGGCAAACAGTATATACAACACCCTTGTGATAGTATAAATGCATCGATTTACATACACTTGTTCGAAGTAGGTATATACAGATCTTAATCCGTAATAACCCCAAAGGCAAAAGAAAAACAAATAATAGTGCAATATATAACTTATATTAGCAATGTCTTAAGGAAAGTGTATAAAAGACTAACTCACACTTCACTGAGCTTCTTAGAGCTCTGCTGTATGTCGTTTGGACAGTACAATCTCAGTCTTAGGATATTTGTAGCTGTTTTTAATTGACGTCCAATACATATAAAAGAGATAAAAACAGGAAGAGTCTTATGGTGTAGTATATCAATACATTAAATCTCCCTGGCATGGTTTATCACATTGTTTGCCATGTGTTCATCTATAATATTTAGTAATTCATATAATGTTTTTTAGGAAAAAATAGGATTTCCATTCTTTTCAAGTATGTCCTAGAGATTATCTACAACACAAAAGCACAGTATTAATTTAGTTTTCTTTATCAAACACATTTTTATAATGCAAAACGGGTCTAATATAACTACAGATGAATCAGATTGCTCATCTCATTGCTGTGTGAGTATGCCTTATTGCAGAATATAAAATAATGTTACCTTCTGAGTTCATATTAGTTCTCTACTCTCACAGACAAAGAATTTGAATGAAAACTTTCTCTAGAGGGGTCAACAATGTAAACTTTTTCTTTGAAGGCTCTCCACGGCTAAAAGCTGAAGGTGCATGTATTCCAATTAGAGACAGGCAGTAACTTCAGCAGAAAAAAATGCAATTTGAGATCTGTGATGAAGCTGTCATGCTCTGGAAGGTAAAAGCTGCCCCTGGGACTGAGATAATATTGCTGGTTTGAAAATATCTCCTTTTATGAAAGGGAATGTTTATTCTTCTTCCAGCTAGGGACACAATGCCGGTTATTCGAAAGAACCTTTCAGGAAAAATGAAGCATTTCATAATGGGAGACTTACTCTCTCAATATGGTACAGAACAAAGCAATAGTAAATAGCAAGCTGGCTTGTCTGATCTGGTTGGAAATGGATACATTTTAGTGGCAGATGTATTGGAATGCCACCTATGCCAGTCTTAAAGGGACACTATAGTCACCAGAACCACTACAGCTTAATGTAGTGGGTCTTGTGTCCATAGTCTGTCCTTGCAGGCTAAGTACTGTAAATGCTGCACTTTCAGAGAAAAGGCAGTGTTTAAAATGCTGCCTACTGACACCTTTAGTGGCAGTCATTTAGACGGCCACTAGAGGTGCTGCCTATATCTGTGCAGCACACTGTTCAGCACTGATGTTCATGCTCTTCAATGAGGCACTAAACATTCCCCAGACAGATGCAATGATTCATTGCATCGCTATGAGGAGATGCTGATTGGCACAGCACAGTATTTTGCCACACATGCACAATAGCCTCCTAATGCTTTCCTATGTCTAATGATCTCAGCCATAGAAGCAGAGCCAGCCATGGTGAGACTGGCTTGCCATGGGAGAAAAGTGAGTCAAAGCCCACATTTGAAGAGGGACCAGTACCCTAAACAGCCACACAGGACTATAGTGTCAGTAATACTTGTTTCTATTCATGACTCAATGCTGTTCCTCAAAAATACTAAATTAAATTGAAAATGCCAGTGTTCTTATCCTGCAGACTATTTAAAGATTTTTAGTCCTGTACCTAGAAAAAGGTACAATATCAACTGGGTGCAGTTATACTATACTTCATAATTAACATGATATAGTTCCCCTTTTTCATTTTCTGTTTTATATTCCATGCTAATATATAGATTAAAATATATATTTAATATGGAATCTGATATATACATACACAATAGGTGGAGTGTGGTTGGTTCTTGAGTAGACAATATTGGGTGGTGTAGAGATAGATAATGATGTACACTGTAAAAAAACAAAGAGAATAACACAAACCTAGTGCAATATCATAAGATATAAGTATGTAGGTAAAAGGACAATCTGTAGTCTTGTACTCACAAGGAAAGAGCCAATATGATTAGGCTCAATATGAATGCCTGTTTGAATATCAAAAGGGATCCCACTCCCTTTCTGTATACCTGCCGGTGTTGCGTCCTCTGGTCTGCTTAATAGATTCACTTAGGCAGTGGTGGCGTTGTATAAATCTCTGGTGAAACTTGAATCCGTTTCCCACTTTTTGATTCTGTGCTCAGACCGCTGCGAGATCTCATCATTAGCTATCTCTACACCACCCAATATTGTCTACCCAAGAACCAAGCACACTCCGCCTACTGTGTATTTATGTATAATTTGTTTTAGTGTGGGCAGAGAGGTTACCACACAGGTGTTTAGAGTGTGTTCGAGAACTATTTGGGTTATACACCAGGATATTGTATTTTTTCTTGCCGGAATCTGATATATTTTAACTTTTTTTTTCTGAGCATCAAACTTAATATAATCATATTTAATGGAGTAACAAATCTAAAATGGTGAAAAAAAATGCTCTTATCAGTGTACTGCATAATATATACATAATATTAATTATAATATTATATTATGTTTATATTTTGCAGCACACTGATTGGCCCATTTTTGCTCCTATTTTTGTTTTATTGATTTGGTTTCCAAATTGGTGTTTCATATTTGAAATTTTACCATGCAGAACCAGCATTTGGCTGAAAATTGGTTGTCCCCCCAAAAAGTTATATTTTTGGAAAAAATGGTCTGGTTGAGGTGATTTTTTATATAATTGTTTTGCATGCCTGTCAACTTTAAAGGTCAAAGCTAGACATGTTGGATAAGGGTATTAGCAAAGCTAGACCTGTGGGGTATTACCAAACCTTGGAGGCATACAACAGCAGTACATGCTCAATTGACATAATGCACTGCCCCATGTTTACCAAGTCTGCACTCACACTGAAGCATCTGTACATGCACCGATAATGATTTTGGTTGTTCTTTACAATTTGGGTTCTAGGTTCAACTGTAACTATAAAACCCAGGTTCCAATTAAGGGCCAGGAAACATACTTTTTAAATTACTAGTTATCAGTGTTTACGTTAAACATGTAACCAGTTTGAGAATGATTTCTGTTCATTTGATGGTTCCCTGTCACTTTATACCCTTCGATATAAACTGTGCTAAATATATGTGCAAAAAAATTCGCATAGGTAGCCTATGTGCCATTCCAAAGAGGCTCTGCAGCAACTGGGATATAATTATGAAATATTTCCAATTTCATTGTGTGTAAGCAGTAGTTGTACAAGCATCACTAATCTTATGATATCTGGGTCAGAAAACCACAGACCAGACTGACACATCAGGACTGTCATCTCCAGGGAGACATATTGATTGCAGTGGTGCTAAAGGATCTTCGTACAAATGAAGCCATCTTAATTTTTCAAGGACACAGTTTCAAGAAAAATGCTATTTATTTATTTAGTTTAATTCTATTACCTGCAGTCTCTTCCTAAATTATTTGAATTCTTGTTTTT
Organism: Pelobates cultripes; assembly: GCA_933207985.1. Lineage (NCBI taxonomy): Eukaryota > Metazoa > Chordata > Amphibia > Anura > Pelobatidae > Pelobates > Pelobates cultripes. The sequence goes on from OW240923.1 coordinate 100,530,373, forward strand.
ACTTCCCCAAAATCTAAATAGTGCTGTGAAGCATAGCTGTTTGCTTGCTGAAAATACTGCCATCCATCACAGGTGACAGTGAGGAAGATCCTTTTCGTGACTTACCAAAATGTTTCTCCAGCAGACTGTGTTGTACAAATAACCAGAAAGATATGTATCAGAAGAAAACTTACAATTTTTTGCAAAGACATGTATAACTAAAATGATCGAACATTCCCACTGTGCATTTTTTATCGTACTGCGTTCTTTGGTAGTAAGATGGTCTGCAGCTCTAATGCTGCTGTAAGATTAAAACTCCTATCCCTCTCTACAAATCATATAAATAAATAAATGATATTTCCCTTACTGTAGCACTATAACTTCCACCACAGGCTAGCTGGCTAGGATCTCAAGAGTTGCAGTCTATATGCTAACTAAGCTAATTGCCTAACCATGTTCTGATTGCAGAACCATCTAGATGACTTATCAAAGAGTTCATATAGGCAGTTGGCTCACAAACTTATATCCAGCAGCAGTCTCTGCTAACTCGCATGGCAGCTCCTTAAATAACTGTATCACCCTGATGGCTAATAGAGATGACAAATACCATGGCTTGTATCCTCAAATGTGCATTGCGCAAACAAATATTTAAGCAAAGAAAAATTGTATCCAAACATCAAGCTATTTAAACTATATATTTTTCCTCAGTATCCTATATGGACTCCTTGTTAGTGCTTTAGATTTCTTTTCTTAAATGTTGTTAATTCTTTCATGTACTGACCCAACTTTTATGACTATATTGTTAAAAATTTTCTGTCACTAGCTACTTTTTCAGATTAAAGTTATTTATGTTGCAATAACTCAGCTCAGATCATTCTATACCTTAGGGGCTACCTATTCTGTGCCTTGCTTGAGGTTATCCCAATAACCATAATCATCGTCCTTCTTCTACTCTTTCTGATCTCCATAGCTAGGGCTGATTTTAATGTGAAAGATCTTATATAACCATTATTATTTATGATAGATAGATACAAGTGGTTTAAACACTTAGGAAATAATTAAAACATAAAATAACACAAAAAAACACAAATAAAGCCAAGGGAATTGCAACCTAACACAGTTTAGAAATCAACATGTCTCTTTTTCTGTAACCACACACATAATGTGTCAAAAAGCATACTCCCCAACATCAGCATCCCACTTTACAGGACGCATGCGGGTATAGTAAAAGGATACAGGCCAGTTTTGTAAATACCAAAGAAAAAAAGAGTTACCTGCACACTAGCCCATGTCCCTATGCATATTTAAATAAATGGAGGTTATTTAGTAACTCCAACGGTCATTAGATGTAAGCCCACCTGCAACGTTAAGGCAAACCTCTTAGGTGGGTTCTAAACTAACAATTCACCTGGCTTCCTTCAGTTTCAGGCAAAGAAATCTCTAAATATTTGACAGTTTTGCAAATAGTCAAAGGGAGCAATCCATCCATCAAGGGGGCTGGCCTACCCAAAGAATAGGCAGGGTGTGAATGCACACCAGACTGCCTGCCAATCACAAAGGCTGGCTCACAGAGGATGGCCCAAGCAGGGAGCACAATTTTAGCAATTTCTGCCGGCCATAGTGCTCGGCAGATGTTCTTGCTTTTTGGGGACAGTTCTCTGGTGTCACCAGTAGTGGGACACAATGGAATAAAGTCAAGAGGTCTGGAAATGACCCTAAAATCAAAACTGTCCTAATTAAATGTGGACTATTGGGAGATGTGAGCCGAGGAGGACCCTTGCATTGTACCTGCTCATGAATAGTGTTTGGGGACCTGTTCCCATGACCATAATTATAATTCACTGTAGCCCACTGTTATTTGTAATCATGTTACACCATAGCAAAGAAACATAGAAATAAACTGAAACATTGTAAGCACCCTTTTGTTTGTATAGGATCCTTTTCATGGATGATGGATGGATGCTGATTCTAATGAGGAAAGGGAGTTACGTAGAAGCATCTCAGTTAAGCAGAGACTCTTTAGATTGCATTTTATATTTTTATGTAACTATTTTCTCAGAAGTACCAATTGTCAGTTATTTTTATTTTTTATAATCTTCTTGGCACTCATTCTCCTTAGGTAATATTTGGCAGTCAATCAATGTCCGAACAATGTAGAGCTGCCATCAACAATAACAAAGATGAACGGTTCATGACTTCATGCTAGCATGCAAACTGCACCACTTATATGACGTTTGCTGCAGTGTAGGTCATGTAATGTTTGAAGAACACCTTACATATGTATGAGTATGGAGGAAGGCATCCAATTTATTGATGTACAAGAAAAGAGCACTAAATATTCTTTACCCTTAACATGGATGGTATTTCAATACAGGATTGAGTGGGAGCTACTCAAGATACAGACGCTGGGGACTTACTCTGTTTTTTTAAACCAGGTCCACCTTTTGATGTGGAGACATGCCTTTTAATCCTGTAATCTTGTAAGTGCAATTGTAAAAAATTCTTGATGTTTTTACTTTCATGTGCACTATTCTTCGGTCTCTTTTACTTTTAAGTGTAAGAAGATTCCTATACACCGATGACTTCATTTTATACCTTCTAAAGGATGATGTGCCTGATACTCTCTGACCTCTTGTGAGTTTTCCTCATTATTATTGTGTGTCTTAACTCCTATATACACTGATCACATTTTCAGTTTCTATTTTTTGTAGACATTGCAGAATACTTTTTCATACATCAGGTTGTATTATTCCTCTATTATACACCTTGGAATTGCACCCTGGGATTTAATGTTTTAATCCTTTGCATTCCCATTCCTACTTATTTGTCTGTTTACTATTTTTCCGGTGTTTTAGAGGGCACACTATTTAGTAGGTGTGCTATTCATTTGCTTCTAGTGGTTTATTTGTGTATGTTATATTATGTTCCCTCATTGTTATTTGGATTCCAGTTTCTCTACTTCTTACCCTATGGTGCACATCATGCCCTACCTCTGTGTCATCAGACATTTAATTACACTAAGGCAGAGGTAGGCAATCTTTTAGCAGTACTGTGCCAAATGGAGATTTTGAAGTCCCTTGGCGTGCCGTGACTATTTTCTTCAACTGAGGTGTGTATGTTTTTGTATTCTGCTTGTGTTATTTGTGGGTGCTGCAGTTACTTTGTAGCGTTGTATTTGTGACTATGTGGGCTGTTATTGTATAGAAAACATGCATGAGTAGTTTGTGGCATTGTGTATGGTTGTGTATGATTCCTATGAATGTGGGCTGCTTGTGGAATTGTGTGTGGATGATGTGTGTGTTTGTGTGTGTGTTCTGTTTGTGGGGACTGTGTTTGTGTGTGGAATGTTTCTATTATTTGTATGAGTGGGATGTTTATTCTGCAGCTCTGTTTATCTAGCAGTGTGGGTGATTTCCCTAGGGCCCAGTAGGGAACAGGTTGGCTAGGTACAGGTCAAGGGCAGGAGCTGCAATAGCTGCTGTGGGTTGCTCTACTCCAGTGCAGGATTTCGTTCACCAATGCTACAATGCGTAAATTGAGGGTTGGCCTTCACCACCTGCAATCACCACTCGGTTTGCACTATCTCCTGATAGGCCGTGCCTGTTTGGCTCTGGTAGCCTTGAGTGCCATACAAAGGCACCCCAAGTGCCATCCATGGCACATGTGCCATAGGTTGCTGACTCCTGCACTAAGGTGTGATTTCTTACAATTTTCTTTGCGATTTGTCAAGCACATATTTACCTGAGCATAAGGATTAATTATTGCTGATTTGTGAAAGCATTCCAAGTACTGTGTATAACATTTTGCATGTTATATTATGTCTGGAAAAGTATTTATTATGGAATATAGAGTTTGATTGACTTCGACTTGGAAAGCCAAAAGCATCCCTGCCTTTGGTCTATGCAAACTGTCTATCAAAGTGGAATTTATTCAAAGTAGACAATATATTAGAAACTGATTAGCTGAGTTATTTTCTTGAAAGGGGATTAACATAATTATATTATTTAGATATCTGAGCAGCATATCAATTTGTCTCTATTATGCAAATGAATCCCACTAGCATTGTTTTCCAGTCCCAGGTAATTACCGTATGAATGAACAGTTATTTTACTTTAGTATAGGTCTAAGGACATGCTCACTATCAAGTCATTCTTACTGTGTGTTATTAAGCTAATGGTACATTTTTCAACAATACCCCCACACTGTTGCCATAATTCTTCAACGCTATATCCTGCATAGTCATTACAATACTGACAATCATAATACTTAAGTGATAATGAAAATACCGAACTACTTAAAATTAGTTCTATTCTATGTTATGATGATAATGATGATGATAATAATAATAATAATAATAATAATATCATCTTACATAGTACTTTTTCTCCTTACATGCTTGGTAAAGTGGGAATTGTCAATTGAGTTCAAAGTAAACTTGCATTTTAGAGCTAAATAGCCTTAAAAAATGAAAATTTAAACATAAAAGAGAGTACAAAAAGAATAAAAAACAAACACACAAACAAACAAATAATGTCCCTATAGATATGTTTCTTCTGGGTGTCATTAAGGCATTTGTTCCCTTGACTTTCGTGATAAAACTCCCAGAACTACTGGACGTAGAAATAACCAGAAATGTCTTGATAGTTTAGTAATCTTTTTCAAACTGAAATTTGGGCTGTATTCTACAGGATGTCACTATTTTTTTACTACTAATTTAAACCATGACCAGTGTACATATTAAAGGGACACTATAGTCACCAGAACAAATATAGCTTATTATAGTTGTTCTGGTGCATATAGTTAGTTTCTGCAGGCATTTTAATTCAAACACTGCTTTTTCAGAGAAAAAGCAGTGTTTACATTACAGCCTAGGAACACCTCTAATACCCCTAACACCTCTAATAACTACTAGGACAGCCACTAGGTGTGCAGCAGTGATGGTAAGTGTATCCATGCTTTGTATGGAGACACTGAACTTTCCTCATAGAGATGCATTGATTTAGTGCATCTCTGTCAGTATATGCTGATTGTCAGTGTGTTGTTTGACTCCACCCCCACCATGTCTCCTTGGCTGAGATCATCAGAATTGACGATCTCAGCCAATCCAATGGCATTATGGTTGCCTGAGATCATCAGTTTTGATTATGTCAACCAAGGGGGTAAATTGGGGGTGGAGCCAGATGTGAGGAGCCCGGGTAATGGTAGAAAGAAGTGAATAAATCACCTTTCAAACCCAAGGTAAAGAGGTCGACCACCTAAACAGTGGTTTTAGAACTATAGTGTCAGGAATACATGTTTGTGTTCCTGACACAATAGTGTCCCTTTAAGCAAGATAAGTTGTCTTATCTCAAACTTTAATAACTAAGTTTCCTGTTTGGCTGTTTGGAGCATGACTTTAAGATAGAAGTGCAAAAAAGGCAGATTTCAAGATGTCACAGAACTATTTTCATTTTCGTTCTGAGAGTGTCAATGCTTACAGAGAATCATGGGAGTTGTAGTACTGCAGCAGCTGAGAATTTACTTTACTTCAAGTTTATGAAAGGATACACTTTATGTTGCCAACACCATTCTTACTCATTAGTGCTATTTAGTAAAAAGCAGCCCTTGTTCTATCGTATTGTATTCCCATAAATAAAGTCTATTCAGTATTGGAAACACAGCATTTAAAACAATGGAATACTTTCCCTTGGTTTAATTTCAGCCTTTAGCAGACTAATAAATCTTAAAAACGTGAGATCTCTAACCTGTAAAGTTACGGGAAATATGTTGCAAAGACACAAGGTCATTTAGGAATTACATGCAAAAACATCACGTTCCATTAGATGACCAGAAAGAAACACGTTGTTTTCTGGTCCACAGATATTTCCTTCACAATGATACATGGAAGAAAATGATAAATGGTACAGCAGGCTGCATGGTATCCTTGTGCCCCAGTAATAAATCATCAAAAGACTGAAACATCCTTTTGGATGGTGGGGCAGTCGTTCTTGTCTATCCCCACGTGTATGGCCAACTATGACCTTTCACCTCATTGTACAACATGGAGATATAGAACAGCCTTGTAATAATATGTCAATTTAAAGTTGCAAGAGTAGAAAAAACAACCACACAGTGGACCTTACTCAGAAAATGAAGGACAAAAGTCAAAGTAAAGTGTGGGTTATATCAGTGACCTGTAATCATTGTTATCATAGTAAAAAGAAAAGGCTTTTATGGTGTTGCTGGGCAATTTAGGGAATTGTTGGACTATATTGGTTATATTTTTGATTCTGGAAGATTCTGCTATTCTCTCTTTTTCTACTTCTCATTAGAGATGAGCAAGGATTTTACTGTCACAAGACGTCAGTGTCAGCAAATATTGAATAATTAATCAGTTTTATCTTTGACCATCGTTACTCTGAGGCAGGCTAGGAAGTTTTGGAAAATTCCAACATATTCTATCTCAACAAACACACATCGCACTCATTATAGGAAGTCGATAGAAAGCATACAGAAACAGAGCAAGAATTTATTGATGAAATGTATTAAATCTGACTCGAGAGCACTGTCCCATATACTACTGCAACATATTCTATCTATATCTAAATAACAAGCATTTACATAGTAAAACAAACCACAGCATTTATTTATGACAAATACATTTGAATTGGCACTCTAAGCACCACACCAATGAAAATAAGATTGCTGGTTCTCATTTAGTTTTATTTGGTGTGGGAGGGGGAGGGGGGGGGGCTCAACCAAGATCCTTAGTCAATTGAAGGTACACTCCACTACCTAAAAAAAAAACTAAATTCAATGTTTAGAAAATATACCCCACATGAAAATATGCATGCATTTAATTGTGCATTTTCTTTATTGGGAGTATATCTTTAAACTGCTTTCAAAATCTGCAGATCTCTTGTCCGTAGCCTTTGCAAGACCTCCCTAACCCAGATATTTTTGGTTGTCCAATCAAAGGCTTCCTAATGCAGCTCAATGAGAAGTCTTTGCAATACAGGTGCTCTGAGCAATTGCTGCCTCCTAAATTTAGCTCCACTGAGCTTAAAGGACCACTATAGTGCCAGGAAAACATACTCGTTTTCCTGGCACTATAGTGCCCTGAGGGTGCCCCCACCCTCAGGGACCCCCTCCCGCCCGGCTCTGGAAGGGGGAAAGGGGTAATAACTTACCTTTTTCCAGCGCTGGGGAGAGCTCTCCTCCTCCTCCTCCTCCCCGCCCCGCTGCGCACACGCCAGCAAGAGCTGCGCGCATTCAGCCGTCGCATAGGAAAGCATTTACAATGCTTTCCTATGGAGCGTGCTCTCACCGTGAAAATCACAGTGAGAAGCACGCAAGCGCCTCTAGTGGCTGTCAATGAGACAGCCACTAGAGGATTAGGGGGAAGGCTTAACCCATTCATAATTATAGCAGTTTCTCTGAAACTGCTATAATTATGAAAAAATGGGTTAACCCTAGAAGGACCTGGCACCTAGACCACTTCATTAAGCTGAAGTGGTCTGGGTGCCTAGAGTGGTCCTTTAACAAATTAGAAAGTAACAGTACTCGTTGTCTGCTTGAAAGCCAAGGGGGTGTAATAAGGTTAACTTATAAAATACAGTTTTCTATTGAAAACTGAACTTTTTGTAAAATTAAAAAAGAAGACACACTGTTCACACATAAAGCATTTCAGCAAGCTTTAGGATCTGGGGTGTCCCTTTAGGCAGTGCCAGAAGAGACTCAGTTGATTTCCCCTAGCTGAATTAACCAATACCTCCAATCACATACAAAGTTTGATCACACTCTAAATGTTTAGAATGTACAAGAACTTTGACATATAATGAGGAAGTAAGATTACCCCACAAGGAAGGGAGTGGTTGTCTTTGGGTAAATGTGGTTCCTTTTGTTTGGTTAAATTGATGGAAAACATTAGAAAAAAAACAGTGAGGAACTGCACACATAGCTTTGTATCATCATAAACATTACGAAAAAAATAAGAACAGTAGTCATTATGGTGATTTGAGTGTCCCTTTAAATCAGAAAAATTAATAATTTTAATATTGCACTCCAATGCACAAACAGAACTACAAGCACTCGATAGGAATCGTCTAACAAAAGTACCCTAATTACATGGAAAAAAACAGCTTTGACTTTTCCTTTAATATATCCCCCCCAAAAATCATATCTCAAGCAACCACAGTTGTTCAATAGATTTATCCTACATATTAGGATTCAAGAAAGTCAGAAAATAGGGCTCGTGACTAGCTGCTCTGTATAAAATATTTGCTCTAACAGGGGATCTTTCTAAATATAAAAAAATGTCAATAATTAAAATCTGCCCTCTGAATGACAAGTTGCTTGTTATAAATTTGGGATTCAGCCTTCATAGTTTAAAACAGTAACACGGTTTAGTTCAGTTGAAGTCTGCCATATTTCCTCCCACATAAAATTATCCCTAGGGGTGGGTACACTGTATCATCACTACCTGTCACTTTGCTGTCCACTGCACTTAATGTGTCTGCAGAAAGGTTGAATGCTTTTTTGTGACAGAATATGTACAAGGAAAAAAAATCACGATTAGGACCTACTGTGACAATTAAATCCATGTAATCTGCCTAATATTTCTACAGCAATGGGTTTTCACTGAATTTGTCTATCTTATTATGCTGATGAGTATTGCACTGTAATTGTAGCTACGAGCTACACCCTCTAGCTGTATAATTAATATAGTTAATTTTATTTTTTACTTATTTTAGGATCCAGATGGAGAGAAAATCCAGGGAAACTCTGAGACAGAATGTGTTTGAAAAACATGGACATCTTCTGTAAGGAAGATGGAGTGAGCTACAAAACGTTTTCTAAACATTCACTTGTGTGCCAGCTCACAGCAATGCCCACACAGATAATATGGCATTATAAATTAACGCTATAAAAGGTAACTTGTACAGTTTTCCTTAAAAATAGCACTAGCCTAACTATCCAGATTGTTTTAAATATATTTTCTTTTATCTCTATTTTTTATAGTTTTGCAATAATATTCGTTTTTTTGTCTATCACACATTTGGTAATGATGCCACTGTGAAGCCTTGATGCCCTGACTAAGTTTTTATTCATAGTAATGTTACCGACTATTCTGCTTCTGAAAAGGAATACTACTCCTTTATAAAAAAATTTAAAAAAAAACTGTAAAAAAAAAATGTAATGTTGGTTCTTTTTCTCTGTTGGAGAAATTTTCTGATTTGTATTTATAACGTCAATTTTTTTCTTAATATTTTTATTTTTATTTTTTGTCTTCTGCTGACTGCTTAATCCAGAGAAGCGAGAGATTTAACACAGCTTTAGAAAGTGGAATACCAAGACGGAAATAAATTTAAAGGTCATTTACAAAATTGTGAATTATCAGTAAATGAAGAGAAACGCAAAACGCATTTAAAATTTTAAGCCAAAGGAGCAGAAATGTAAAGATAGGTTTTCAGCTTGGTTATTTTTACCTAAAATTTCAAAATCTCTGATGACTTGACATATGCATATATGCATTTTTGACATATGCGTTATTATCCCTCCAAAAACCCCAAGGATACTCAGACACCTTCTTTTGGGAAAATTATCACAGCTTTATTAATAAAAAAACACATACATTATTAAAGGTAATTGTCAACATATTTTAACATGACATATCAACCCCAGCTCTTTTAACAATTTTACCCTGACAATGACCCCCCATAAACAAACAATATTACCATATATTAACATATAAATAACATCTAACCACTTAAACCATTGCCACCAAAGCCATATTTTTCTATGTTCCACCATGTAGGGGTATACCAAGATACACCCTACACACACCAGGTTCGGAGCCGGAGCTACCAACGAGCTCGAACCAACCAATAACTATCCAGACCTAACAGTTCTTAGCAAACTAACTTTCTTACATCTGGACAAACAACCTACACCCCAACTTGTTTTTCCATCCCTCGCTGCCGTGATCTAAAGGGAGCTATAACAAACAAGGTAAGTGAGGATTAATTATGATGACCCCTTAATCTAAAATGGCCACTATATATACTCCCATATCCCAAAAAACCCTCCCCCACTTTCTACAACCAAACCCCCACACTAACCCCTCCTATGCCTGTCTCCTAGCCATGTCCAAGCCCATTCTACTTAGCTGCGCTGCTCCTTGGGCTACATTCCAACTATTCAAAATTTATTTAATCACTCTGTTATATCATTCAACAGTTGTTTCATGCTGAGTTGAGCAATCAGCAATGTGACCTATGAATGATGAAGGGCCCAATTATGTTTTGGTGTTAAAGGACACTCAAGCTTTTGAGCATGAGGATATTGATGGGAAAGGTTTTACATATTTACTATAGATATTTACTATAGATATGGGAATGTACAATGCTTCTACTGATAGTCTGTAACTGTGGCTGGTTCCCTTATTTACCACTATAACGTCTTAAAGCATAGAACTAAGTAGGGCTAACCATACAGATATCTTAGCCATAATTTTATATAGTTAGTGTAAGAGATCCTCTATTTAACATACATAAATAATTGAGAATACAATATAAAATAAGGATTGTCTTGGAAGCAATAAAGTTTTGTCTTTTTGATATTTATTATATAAAAATATAAATATAGACATATAAAATCCATTGCAATAATTTATAGCAGAGTTTATAAGATTAAACTAAATGCTTGCAAATATCATTAATAGTTTAACATACTCTTCTGAACATGTCATCATGTCAGCCTCTCTGTCATTTTAAGATGGAGCAGCGTCTGTCTCCAAGTCTCTCCTCTGTGTCTTAACATTTAAAAGTACACCTATTTATACCTTAGGTGTCTCCATTTTAGGGTTACCGTAGTTCATATATGAAAAAGTAACACTTCTTTTGCGTTATTCATTTTAGAACCTCCCTTAACTTGGCAAAAATACAAGTCCATAACTAAAGGGTGCATACATCATGGAAACTTTCCTGACTTAGTTCAAGATGGCATCTTAAAGTCTGAGCATCCTTATCTACTTAGGGTTACCACAGTATATTGTGTACTGGAAGAGTCATAGGATAGCCTTGAAGCTTGTTTATGCATTATTGTTATTGTAATTCGTCTGGGACAAAATGGTGTAAACATAATATGCACTGAGGTTATTGCTTCAAGAAACATCTATGAAAAACAATATGTTCCATTTCTAACACCTTGTCAATTTGCAATATCTCTTAAAGACAAAGTACACAGTTTAAGAAATACAACATTTTTTTTATTGTAAAACTTGTAATATTTGCATTTGCCCATAACAAGTCGTCTTTCGATGCCACACTTTGAACAGAGATGAGGCAAATTTAGCTGGGGATGCTTTTTTTTTTAGATTAGATTTTTTAGATATTTTAGATATTTAGATAACATATTGTTTAAAGGCATTTTTTGGTGTAGAGCACTTCTCCAACAATGAGAATACAAGTTTACACTAAGTTAAGGATTACTCAGTTATTTAATTCATTAGTCAATAATAAAATTCACATAATTTACTACACTAACTCAATAAATGTTATGGATAGAAGTTAGATTAAATCAAGTCACATTCCCAATTTGTGTAATTTTAGAAATTTGCATGCATTTTGAAGAATTGTATTTTGTTTCAATCTGGCTCAACAAGTACTTCTTTAGAAGATGCGTTGTTTTGATCAAGAAGTATTCTATGCCAATATTTCCAGCTTTATTTCTCTAAATATTCATGTTTTAGTAAAATGATAGAGAAACTTTTCTTTTTTTAAGTTTATTTTTAAGGATTGTATTTATTTTATGAATTTTTCAGATGCACAATACATAAGCAGTGAACTGTATAAGATAGCAAGGCAGCAATGGTAACAGGATAATAACAACAAGGTGTAGTGCGGGTTATTATCACATGTGGGTGGTAAGTAGCAGTAATAGCAGTGTATCATTACCGCTAACAATGTAGCAAGATGGATACCTTGAACATATCTTTACAAATGCATCTGTTTTGAAAATAAATCCATGATTGTAACTGGGGATATCAATGGGGTAAACCGGGCGGGTAGGGGAGGGGGGAGATAAGGGGTTCCCCATGTAGTATAATGTAGAATCATACTGTGGGATAGTATAAGTAAGCAGTATTATGGAGTATTGTAGTATATTAGGTGTATTCCTACATTTGTTCACCATACCATACCTTCCACACATGGGTAAATAGTTTCACCAGCCCACTCCCAGAAATCAATGTACATACCAATCATATAGGCTCAGCTGCCGGACCTGGGTTATATATAATGTGGTGTTACTGGGTATATCAGCTACTCCCTACCTGTCATGTCCCTCAGAGATCCCAAGCCTCTTTCCAATATTGTTTGGGTGGTCTGAACCTCATGGCCATGATTTTGTTGGACTCGGTGTTGTTGATAGCCTGGGTGCATATTTTAATGTTAGGGGTGTCTGTGGTTAGCCAGGCTTTGCTTCTGGTAGAAAGGGCTGCTATAAAAATGTGGTAAATCAAGTATTGCTTATGTTGCGTTAAAGTCGTTGGGAGAAATTGCAGTAGATACATTTCTGGGTTTTTTGGTAGATCTATTTGTGCCGAGGTCAAAATAAGTTTTGCCACCTTGTCCCAAAGTGGTGTGAGCTTAAGGCACGTCCACCACATATGGTGCATGGGTACAGGAGCCTGCTGGCACCTCCAACATAGGCTCAAAAGTCCTGACTTCATAAGTTTCAGTCTTGTGGGCAACAGGTACCATCTATAGAGGATTTTCCTGGTCAATTATATTCACACTCCAGTCATGCTCCCCCATATGGCAGTGGACAGACTCCCAATGTGCCAAAAATAGATTAATATAACTTGGGGTGAACCTAGTCCCCATAGCTGTTCGCTGTTACAGGTGCTTCCTGGGGCAGTGCTGCACATAGAGACACTGAACTTTCCTCATAGAGATGCATTCATTCTTTGGATAACTTACTTGACATTACATCCCTGGTGAGGAACATACATCTCAAGTGCTTATACTTGAGCAGTGTCTACTGCTTTATTAAATGTATGTAAGTTATCATCTAATTTTTTTCTGTTTGTTGATTTTAACGCATTAAGCACTATTATTTGCTTTTATATTTTCTCTAACCTATCTATCTGTATGCTATAAGACTGATCCATAGAACTATATATCCATTGTGGGGATTGTACCGCTGTATATAGTTTTACCCAGAACTGGTCTGTAGCTCTATTGAATGTGAGTACTAGCTCAAATATATCTGTTGTGTGTCTAGCACACCTAGCACCAGACAATCTACACTATTATTGGTTATTTTCTGTTTTATTACATATAAAATTAACACACATACTTTTATAGACCAGGTTAGCTGTCATTACAGCCCCTAACTTAAAGGGACCATATAGTCATCAGAACAACTACAGCTTATTGTATTTGTTCTGGTTAGTATAATCACTCATTCTAGTGAGTAAAATGCACATAATTGACATTAGCCAGAACTAATGTCTAATGACACCCCAGTTACACCTCCAGCATCAACGGTGAAATACTATACGAGCAGACTGCAGACACTATGATCACATCAAATCACTGAAGAGACCATGGTGCTTGGAGTAACCCTTTAATGAAAACATACATTTCTCTTACAACACTTCTACCACTTTCAGGGGATTTGAGTTAAATTCATATTGTTGATGAAATATTTCCCAAATGCATCTCACCGTGTTATTCCTGTAGGCATGTGTATTTAGCTAACTTGTTTTCTTGCACACTGCAAATCTTTGAATTATTTCAATTTCAAGTTTATTCTTTGTACATTACTCCTTAATTGCCTGTTTAATTACATTTGTGTAATTACTTTGAGTACATTAATCATTTAGATATAAAAATATCTGTTGTTTAAACTTGACTTTAATAATGTATTCATTCATAATTATTACATTTCACCCTAGGTTTTAGTGACTCGGGTCTTTATTTTATTCAGTTTCTTATAAAATATATGTTCTGTTTCGGTATACTTTTATAGTATTTCATTGTTAGATATCACATATACTATGTCTTTCTAGTTATTCTACTACACACATTAACTACCCCATATAATAAACCTAATGATCCCATATATCATTTTGTCCTGGGGATACATATTAGTAATAGCAATGTATCCTTTTTAAAAATGAACACTTTTCTGAATAAAATGCTTTCATATCATACTGTTTACTTTATTATTTGATTGTGATGTACGGTTCTTGAATTCTTGCTTTTATATATATTTTTACTCGTATGCAATGGGTATATGTACAAACCACATATAACAAGAGTGTTGAGTTTAAACTTTAAAATAACTCTGAGTGTAAAATCACATTTTGTCTTCCTTATAACTTCCGCAAAAGTGAATAAATATACATATATATTTTTGCTGCACCATCAGCGAGAACCTTTTAGGAGTATCCTGGAACAATGTTGCTTTCTGCTTTTATGGAAACATGTACAATTTAATTGCAGTGCCAATAGAAGCAGCATTGTAATCGAAATGTGCAATCCTGCATACGCTGAGAAGTTTGACTCTGAATGTAAAAGTAATGCACGTTTGACTATGTTTATTATGTTGCTGAAAAATGATACCTCTTACATTAAACCAATTTATTTGTTTATTCTAACTTCGTCTGAACTGGATTATAATGTAATTTGCTAAATATTTAATATAAATTTAAAAAAAAGAGCAACTCATGAAAGAGGTGAAAGGGGCATTTTTTAAATTATGCATTGTCTCTCTTGTCTGCAGCCTTTGCAAGCCTTCCCCTTCTAACCCCACCCACACTTTCTGTGGCTGTCCAATCATAGCTTCCTAATGCAGTTTAATGAGAAGTCTTTGTAAGACAGGTGCTCTGGGCAATTGCTGCCTCTTAAATTTAGCTCCACTGAGCTAGACAAATCAGGAAATTAGTAACAAGCATGCCAGGAAGTTGTAACCAGGTTAATTTACAAAAGTGTCAATTTCTATTGAAATCTACACTTTTTGCAAAATGAAAAACAAATAGGACACATTCTTCACACATAAAGTATTTCAGAAAGCTAAATTGCTTTAGGAGTGTCCCTTTCATACATAGTTATAGGGGGGTTTCAATGTTATAAGGTATAAATTGCACAGTGACAGTCCCCTTTAAATCTCATTATACTACTGCTCCAAATATTAGTAACAGCAGGAAGATGCACAAAAGTTTCTTCCAATTATTGATACACCCACATTTTTCGATAAGCTTTCACTTAACAAAACTAATGACCGCTAACAATCAGAGAGTATTTAAATTATTTGCAAATATATTTTCGTATTTGCATTAGGGTACTATGTACATGTTTTTAACAATACGAATTATATAATTAATAATACAAATTAGATTTGCTGTTAGTTATTTCAGTTACCTTCAGCTCTTCAAAATGTCTTATTTTGACAAACATGTTGCTTTAAATTATTTTATCAGCGCAATAGTCTTATTTCTCTGTATTTCATACCCTAGGGACAAATCCATTCCCTCGTTGTTTGGCTAAAGGACACTTCAGATGTTTGTGTTTTATTAACATGTCTTTTACCTCAGAAAACCTGGAGAATGAACTATGTCCATGGTAGCTAAATACTGAATATAACAAATATCAAAATGAAAAGATCAGGATGTATCCATATAAATAAATAAAAAATAAACCCTAAAGTAATGTATTTTATTAAAGTTGTGGTAAGATGTAAAAGTTACAAAAACACCCCACTAATTTAATTACATTCTTCAGTATACCACTTTGTAATATTTATATACCCTAAACCAAGCATGTCAAACATGCGGCCCACTACAAGACAGGGAAGATATTTCCAGTTTGATTCTTGTATTCCCTCCCACGGCTGATCGCGTGCTCCTGCAGGCCAGCCACTCTTCCTTCCCTCCTGCTCGCAGTGCCAGAGGAGCATCTGGCCTGCTTGAGCAGAGAAGAGCAGGGCTGGAACCAGAGGGACCTTCCTGTGTAGTGTGTTATTTTGGGGAGGGTGGGAATTTTATTAATTTGAGGGAGGGAGGGTGCAGTATATTAAATTTGGGATGGGGCAGTGCATTAATTTGAGGGAGGAGGGCAGTGTATTAATTTGGGGGGGAGGGAGTAGTGTATTAAACTTAGGGGAGGGAGTGAGGTGGGAGTGAGGCAGTGTGTTAAATTGGGGGAAGGGGAGTGTATTAATTTGGAGGAGGGAGGTGGGGCAGTGTATTAGAGAGGTGGGAGGGGGCAGTGTGTTAAATTGGAGGGAGGGCAGTGTATTAAATTGGGGGAAGGAAGGGGCAGGGTATTAACTTGGGGAGGCCAGTGTATTAAATTAGATTGCTGGGAGGAGGGGCAGTGTATTAGATTTGGTGGAGGAGCATTTTATTAGAGTGGTGGTAGGGAGGGCAGTGTGTTAAGTTTGGATGAGGGCAGTGTATTAATTTGGGGTTGGGAAGCAGTTTATGGAGTGATGGGAAGGGGCAGTGTGTTATATTGGGGTGAGGGCAGTGTATTAAATTGGGGAGGGAGGTAGGCAGTGTATTAAATTGGTGGAGGTAGGGCAGTGTATTGAATTTGTGGGCAGTGTATTAGAATGGGGGGAGGGGACAATGTATTAGGTTGGTCTGCATGGAGGCGCTGAACACTCCCCATGGAGATGTTGATTGGCCGCACAGGTTTTTGCCACACATGCACAATAGCCTCCCAATGCTTTCCTAGAGGAAAGCATTGCATTGGCTGAGATCATCACATTTGATGATCTCAGCCAAAGTGAAGAACACACTCATAGGAAAATCATTTGATATCATCATTTGATTTTTGCAGTTGTGCAACAGCATACATTCACAATTTCAGTCCCATTACCAAAATTTTCTTAATACATCAAGGTAGTTCGACTGAAACATTGGTGTGACGGACCGCTGGCACTCCGACTGAGTACCTCCGCCAATCGATGCTCCTAGTGCTCGCTGAGGACTCCAAGCACTCCAGCCGACACCATCAGCACTGCAGACCCCACTTCCAGCGATGCAACTGCGCCGGGGTCTCTGCTGTCTCCACCCAAGGCCAGGATCCAGCTTCCAGTGGTTGAACCTCTCTTTCCCCAGAGAGCAGGAACAGGTACAAGCTCTTAGCAGAACTTAGTGATCATACCCTGGGGAGTATAGTGATTATAGCAATCTTTAGAGTCTATTTCTCCAATCCCCCAAACATGAGCCAAGGCTTAATGCTGGAACAAGACTGATTTACTGGCACACAGAACTCACAATTTATGCAACACAAAACTCCTCCTCTGGGCCAGGCTAGATAATTAGTTTCTACAATACACAAAGCTCAATTATCTGCTGGCCAGAAACAATACAGTTTTTACAGCATATTCATAACTTCTAAAATATACATCACATTCACATAAAAATTATATATTCACAATCAATCAATTCACGGAAACAACATATCAAAAAATGGCATGAATCAGACCAGGGGTTAAGAAGTTAGTAAAGTATCTTTTGGGGCCTGGCTGGCAGCATGGCTATCTGGCCCAAACTGGTTTTACAGAGCCCTCTAGCCTGGAGACAATGGGGAAAGTAATCCAATTATCCAGGGATAGAAGCAGACTCCATTGAGCACATGTTCCCAGTAAAACACAAAAGGATACAAAAATACATAACTCCTATCATACTGAATTGAACGGGCCAAATCTCCCAGGGCCCATAGTCACAGGGCAAGAGGCGGGCAAGCAGTCCTCTCCAGGCACAAGTGGCGAAGGGCACTTCGTCACAATTGGTTATATGCAAATACATATCTTTTTTGTTTACTTTGAGGCCCTGCGAGAATGAGGACGTCCAGTGTCAGTTAGGCAACATTTTTTAAACTACTTTTCTAAATAAACCTACGTTTCTATGAAAACTGAAGTTTTTGTGTTTTTGCGGCCCACATAAACGTAAACCTTGTTTATTTGGCCCATGTTAGCCTTTGAGTTTGACATACTTGCCCTAAACTATACTTGCACGAAAACTTGCCACAGACTCATCTGCTGACCCAGAATGCCATGCAAATATATGTAAAAAAATATTTGCAACATTCCACCTTTGAGCTTTTTAATTTACATTTCTGTAAACTCCACTTGCCTGCTGTTTTTGTGTTAATGTGAATGCAATGGTGTGCACGCCAAAGCAATGGCATAGTTGTTGATGAAAATTGCTCAACAATGGATTAAAGGTTGTGTTTTTAGTTTAATGCCTTGAAAAAGAATAGCTAAATACTGGTGAATTTGATTGATTCTTATTTTGAAGTGGAGAATCCATAATTAGTAATTGTCTGCTTTCCACAACAGTCAATCCAACTGAGAAACCCTTTCTCAGTTCTCCATTCTGTTTTCTTATGAAAAGGATTTTTTTTATATGCAAAAATAAATCATTTGATTTGCACTAAATAGGATGGTCATGACTAATATAATATTGAAGCTATGCAGTTCTCAACAGATGATTGAAATGTTTCACACATCACTATCTGACTGCAACTTGAACTCAAATTTAATGATTTCATTTTTCTGTGTGATATTTGTTTTAAACAGCAATGTACTTTAAAAAAAAAGTGAATTCTGTCAAGTTCTTAATTTGACCAGTGAGCATCATTATAATTGGATGGGAAACATTCCCTAAGGGTAATTGCAGCATATCTGAGTCAACAGTGGAATGAGGAAGAATGAATAGAACTCAGAGAGAACTATTCTGATAACACACACGCAAGAGAAAATATACTTAAACAGTCCATAGGTAATTAAATTATATTTCCATTAGAACCATCAAAAGAACAAATAGATAGATAAATAGGCAGAATAACAGATGGACGGACAGACAGGCAGAATAACAGACGGGCAGACAGACAGATAGATAGATAGATAGATAGATAGAGCAAGTTAGCCCTAATGTAAAGTTCTGTTTTTGCCACATAAGCACACTAGCCTCCCAATGCTTTCCTCTGGGAAAACATTGGATTGGCTGAGATCATCAAGATTAGTAATCTCAGCCAGAGAAATGTGACCAGCCACAGAGAGAGCAGTGTGGCAAGGGAGAGAAGATAAGTAAAACTCGATAAATATTTTCATTCTCTCGAGTGAGGGTCCTTTTTTTCTGAATGAGGAGCTACTGATTGGCTTAGAGCATCAGCTGACCTCTCTAGCCAAGTAGTGACGCCCCTGCCCCTCAGATTCAGAATTCGGATGTCACCCGGGGGACCTGGAGATTGGCACTGGAGGAAACATTTAGGGTTAAACCGTTAAGGATTGTTTAACCCCTTAAGCAAAGAGTGACTGTAATATCAAAACAACTTAATTTAGATGAAGTTGTTCTGGTGACCAGAGCATCCATTTAACTTAAAGAAACTTCACTCTTTTCTGTCTGTGTTTCCAAGTGTTATTCACCATAAAAGGGAATTAACATAACAAAGTATAATATAGCTTATTTTATCATTTACAGGAACTCTATAGCGGTAGAAATACAAATATATCCCTGACAGTATAGTGACCTGTTGAACATTTAGGACCCTCAATCGAGAGAATGAAAATATTTGATCAAGTTTTATTTATCTTTACTCCCTTGCAACACTGCTCTCAGCGGCTGGCCACATTTCTCTGTCTGAGATTACTAACCTTGATAATCTCGGCCAATCCAATGTTTTCCCACAGGAAAGCAGTGGGAGGCTAGTGTGCTTATGGTGATTATATTATTAATTTAAAAATATTCAAAAAGGCTTATGAAAATACAAAACCAACTATAGGTTATAAACCCACTAATGCAAATCTATATAATCAAATTGTATAATTGTACATCCTCCATCTTCACCTCCTATTTCCCCTGGTTGGCTCTGCATCCACCACTTGCCACCAAGGTTCTGAAGATAATGACGTATTAGCCCACCTATAGGGCTCTATCAATGTGATACCTGTAATCTCTTCTTCTACATTTTAATATTTATGTCCCAATCCTTTCTGGTATATCCATCTTCACAGTCTCATATCCACCATAAAAAAACACAGTCTATATCATTCCACTGCAGAATAGGACCCAAATAGATGAACAGAATAAATATCTTTAAAAGGAAGTGTTTTTACATTCAAAATTAGATATTGTTTCCCTGTTTTAGTTTCTAAAAATGCAGTCATTTAAAATTCATTTAAAATAGGGACCGTAAATGCCAAACACCCTTCCTCTTGTTTAATGTACAGGAGACTGGGGAAGTACAAAAAAAGGAAAGGATTGTGAATGAAGAATGATGAAGGGAGAGGGAGGAGGGATGGAGGCAGGAATCAGGGAATGTTAGACATTCGTGCATGCTGCAATAGCAGTTCAACTGTACTTGTATCCTTTATTAAAGGGATACTATCGTCAACGAAACCCTTTTAGCTTAATGAAGCAGTTTTTGTGTATAGACCATGCCCCTAAAGTTTCACTGCTCTATTTACTGCCATTTAGAAGCAAAATCACTTTCTTTTCTGTCCATGCAGCCCTAGCCACTCCTCTCCTGCTCTGTAAACAGAACTTTAAAGGAACATTATAGCGTGAGAAATACAAATATGTATTCCTAACACTATAGAGCCCTAGTCACCGTTTAGGTGACTAGGGCCCCATTCGGCGGAGAATAAATGGTTAATTAACCATTTATTTGCTTATCTTAATTCAGCGCCAGGCTCCCTCGGCACTAGTGACCTCTCCTCCTCCATTGACGGCAGCTTCCGAGTGGAGCCGAATGCGCATTAGCGGCTAGAGGCGCACGCAAATTCAAACCCGCCCATAGGAGAGCATTGCTTTCCTATAGGGATATTTTTTGACACTGGACTCCGTGAGGACGCCCAGCATCAAATAAGTGTGATTTACTCTGTGTAAATTGCGGAAGCTGCCTTTAATGAGTGTCAGAGAGGCAGCCAATAGAGGCTGGATTAACCCTGCAGAGTAAACATAGCAGTTTCTTTGAAACTGCTATGTTTTCAGCTGCAGGGTTAAAACTAAGGGGACCTGGCACCCAGATCACTTCATTGAGCTGAAGTTGTCTGGGTGTCTATAGTGGTCCTTTAATTACATACAGTAGGGACCTGCAGGGTCTATCTAGCTATTAGCAATTCAGTAGATATGAAATTCTAAACTTCACTGAATTTGCAATAACGGAAGTGTAAACATTAGATGACTCTTTCTAGGAAGTGTTTAGGAAGGCTGTGTAAGTCATATGCAGGGAGGTGTGACTAGGGTTGCATAAACAAAGTGATTTAACTCCTAAATGGCAGAGAATTGAGAAATGAGACCGCGGGACATTATCTATACACAAAAATTGCTACATTAAACTAATGTTGTTTTAGTGACTATAGTGTCCTTTTTACTTTAGTTAATTAGTATTGTAATGAATGGTGAATAATGAATAGATCAACTTTGTGTAATTTAGGATTGTAACATTTAGGAAGAACCAGTCTGCCCAAGATTAGTGAGCGTTACACCCCCAAGCAGCCACACTGGGGCAGATTCTAAAGATTTCATAAATCCTAGACCAAAAGTCTCAAAAACCCAAAGATGGCACTATTTCCCCATATAGGAACTTTATCATTAGGTATATTGTATATTGCATAAGTGTTAAGGTAGACTATCAGTTAATTATTTGTGCTAGGATAGTATAGGGGTTAACGTTTAGTGAAGTCCCTTTTGGTGTGGTGTAGCGGTTAAGAGGAGGACTTCCATTTAAGAGCAACACAGAGACAAACATGTCCTAATGCTGCCCTAGTTTAAAGTTTTAGATCTGAGTGGCAGCCTTTTCGACTGCTGTTATTAGAATAGCAGCAGCTCAGCAGTATAACTCACACTAATATCAGGCATTAATGTTCCTGTTCTACCTGAGATTGGGGCCCACAGATTGTACAGATATGAAGTGTGCATTATTACTGTTTGTTAGGGAAATATTTTACAACTTCACTACCTATGCAGCAGTGACTTTGAAAAAAGTGACTTGTTACTGTCAGCGCCTACTAGTGGATAGTGTGTGTGTGCGTGTGTGTGTGTGTATGCATGTGTTACAAATTGTATGTAACAAAAGATGCATGTGTTACAAAATACAATTTCAAGTGTTGCTGTTATTCTTTCTGTGCCTGATTAAGGTCAGCACAGCTTCACATGTTCATGTAAATCAAATAGTGTAAGATCACCCAGGGAACCAGCTGCTACAGCAAAATTTATTGAAAGTTTGTCCTGATTCTAGTACAGAAATTATTATTCATATGTCATTTCCCTGCCATCGAAGTTCATCCCATCTTTCCTTCAAATGCCAAGAGAATGCCAAAAACTATAAGGTCATTCTTACATAAAGAAGAATTTTGTGAATTTACAGGTTTGAGACATTTTCTTAGTATAACAAATACTGTTTGCTGTGTGTACTGAATTGAGTAGCATCCTAATCTGTGTACAGTAGCAAGTGGTTATTGGTTAACCCTTTCAGTGTGAAAATAGAACAACCATTGCGAAACACTATAAGCTAACTGAAAGTTATAATTGGAACTTCCTATTTAACTCCATGTCAATGTTATATCTATATCATGCATTGAAAATGTCTTCCAAATAATTTTAATAAATAAACAAATAACCGTCCTATATCACCATTGTTTCCAGCAGATCCCAAGAATTGGCAACTCCTCCAGTTCCATCTATAAAAAACAGGAAATTAGTGATATTTCACAGCCAATCCTGGTCCTCATAAAGAAGAGATATAGACATCTGCATTGCCGGAGATCATGGCAAATGTACATCATTATTGTCATGTGCATGTAGTCCCACTCCTTGGTATTTGCTGATAGGAGTTCCCATTAACCCCTTAAGGACACATGACATGTGTGACATGTCATGATTCCCTTTTATTCCAGAAGTTTGGTCCTTAAGGGGTTAAATTCAATAATGATTCTGTTTCTTTTTCTTTTACATAAATGAGAAGCACACTATATTTCTATGAATGCAAATGTCCACCGATGTACAGTTCAATGGAAAGCAACGGCCGGCATGTACATACAGCTTTACTTTTCCTATTTCAAAGCAGTTTCTAAGTCTGGTGTTTATTTCCTCAATGAATCCTGATGCCATTTGTTTGATATTAATTACTTCACTTACATTGCCTACTATACAGCTATTCTACAATAGAGAAAAAAAATGGCCTTGGCGTTTTATTTCAAATCTAATTACTCTGTATAAAACAAGAAAAAAATACAACAACAAAAAAACTGGAGTAATGTAAAGATAACATTTAATTTTACTTAATGAGTTAAAGACACATTCCAACACGTCATTAATTTGTTTATGTTGGTTGTTTTTTCAAAATGGAGACTAATAAACTCAGGCAGATGCTCCAGCAACATTTTAAACATACCAGCTGTACAGAGAATAATTTCACAAGTTTAAAATGATCTCCAGATACTGAAATGTATTTTGTTGTTTTGCATTATGAAATTTTGCTAACAGAAAAGCAAGAAAGACAGCAGTTATTCCAAAGGCCCAAAAGACACAATTTACTTGAAATATCTCTAAAATGGTGGGTGGTAGCACTGAAACATGGCTGTGCTATACTATATAAATACCTTTCTCTGTCTCATTAGAGATAATGCCTTACTCATTAGACATTAGATGACTGTGTGACTGAACTGTTTGTGGGAGACTGCGTATGACTGTGTGCATGTAACTATATGTTACAGTGTGTGCGCTGTGTGTATATTACTGGGTTTATCTGTGTGACTGTATGTATGTGATTGTGTGCCTATGTGTCTGGGACTTGTGTGAGTGTATACCTGCGACTGTATGTGATTGTGTATATGTGTGACTCTGCGTCTGACAGTGAGCATCTGACTGGGTGACTGTATTTATGTGACTGTATGTGACTATGGATGACAATGTCAGTAGTATAAAGAGGATCCAGACAATCTAAGTATCTTCAAATGTGTTTATTGGGACAAGTGAGACATTGCAACATTTCAACCTCTGAAAGGGTCTTTGTCAGATTAAGAAATAAGGGCAAAGATACACAAGAATTAACATGGTTTAAGAGATATACAATAGGATGAAAATGGTTAGGAGACACACAAAGGTTTAAATACTGGATCAGAGCATCTTCAAAATGTTTGTGGGGTGTTCCTGGTATGCAGTGGTTAGTACCTACAAAAAATCATCCAAGGAAGGACAACTGGTGAACAGGCATCAGGGTCATGTGCACCCTAGGCTTATTGATGCACATGGGGAGTGAAGGCTAGCCCATCAGGACAAATTAAACAGAAGAACTACTGTATCTCAAATTACTAAAATAATGTAATACTGGTTGTAATAGAAAGTTGTCAGAACACACAGTGTATCACAGTTTGCTGTGTATGGGACTACGTAGCGGCAGACCGCTCAGAGTGCTAATGATGAGCCCAGTTCACCAGTGAAAGAACTTTCAATAGGGTCTTGAGAGTCAGTACTGGACCATGGAGCAATGTAAGAAGATTGCCTGGTCAGATGAATCACGTTTTCTTTTAGATCAGGTGTATGGCTGGATGCATGTGTGTTGTTTACCTGGGGAGGAGATGTCAGCAGGATACACTACAGGAAGAAAGTACGCCGTTGAAGGCACTATTATGCTATGATCATGTAGATAAAGAACAAAGAGGCAGTGTACCTCTAGGGTTGGAAGAAGACTAATGTGAGCCTGGACTTCTAGCGTAAAAAATTCAAGACACAGGCTTATCTAAAAGGACTACACGGTCCAAAAAATAATAAACAAGTTTATTAATTATCAATAACAACAAAAACAAAAAAAAATTGAATAAATTTAAAAACAAATACCAATATGTGTGTTATAAGATCAGTTCTGATTTCACAATCAATATATGTAAGCTCAGCTATAGCGCACGTCTGCGCAGTAAGGGGATGACATGCAGGTGCTACTGATAATGCATGATAGAATGGGGCACAGTATAGTGTGCTACAAAATGGGTTGTCCCGCCTTTCAACCCATCTATAATGTTACTCAAAATATCAAACTGTAGTGATACTTAGTATGTAATCTAAGTGGATGTCGGCAGATCAAAAAGATTCTACACAGCGTATTGAAAGTGTGAGAGACTAAATACTTAAATTGCACCCCTGAAAGTGTATCATTAAATCAGAGGGTTCCAACACTAATAATCGATAAATGATGGGCTATAATGCCTAATTGTATACGAGGTATGGTAATCGGCTAATGCCTAATTGGGTTGGAATAGTACAAGAGAGTAACAGAATGTTGGTGCAAATTAGAAGAAAAAATCGACGATAGGAATGAGATGGTATAGAAACAGATAGATGACTGTACTGGCAGGACGCTGAAAAAACTGCACTATAGGTTGAAAGTATATGCTGGGCTGTCTAATATAGTAAAGAGTAGACAGAAAAGGGCTATCTCTCCAGCTAGCACTCCACCCACCGTGCCTTCGAGGGCACTTAGTCTCACCCCGCTAAACAGTAAGAGTAACACAGAAATCAGAAGATAAATAGCCTATTTGATAATGGAAGACGGCATGAATAAAGCTGTGGAGACCCCTGACCCTCGCGTTTCGCCCACTTAGCTCATCAGAGGGGAACAGATCAGAGGGAAATGCCGGATTTAAATAAGGAAGAGAAGGAACTGATTGGTTGAGAGCACTCATTGCTGATTGGGTGCCAGATCGTGACGTCATAAAGGGGTGTGTCGAATCCGGCCGTGAAAGAAACTTAACCCCTTGAATAACTAATGAATAGTTGGGTAAAAAAGTAAAAGGATCTATGTAATTAACGATATAAATAAGCATAAGACTAATTGTGGTTTGTAATAAAACGAACAATGTAGATAGATGTACCGGAAAAGAACTATGAATGCATACAAAGAAGAGACACAGAAATTTTTCGGAATGGTAAAAATATATGTTTAATATCATGGCCCAGGAGAATGAATGATGGTTATACATTCACTAAAAAAGTGTGAATAAACAGTACGCATAGTAGGAAGCTTGCTGAATGACAGGTGACTATCCCTATAGACTGTGGGCGATTTGTATGAACGATAGAAGGTTGATTTAGTCTTACAAGAAGGGGTCACAAGGACAATCTTCAAAATAAGATGTATTAGTAGTAGTACAGCAGAGCGGGATATTAATCTGTATTGTTGTTTTAATAGAGAGAAAAACTTAATTATTTCAGGCAATACCACGAAAGGACTCTAAGGTCCAAAGGGATGTGCATATGCAGTACAAGACGTTAGAATTAAGGCTTAATAATAGTGTTTCAAGTTGTATTGCACCAGTTGCACAAATTGTGATAGGCCATAGTTCAAAGCAGCATGACCTTATTTGAAGGTTGTAGCAAGCCAAATGTGTGGCACAAATTGATAAGTCATAATTCTGTGATGAATGTTAATGAGGCACATTGCTTGGGACGCTTTGTATAAACTGAATAATTAGAAAGAAAGACTTTTAGATGACAGAATGATGTCAAAGTTATCGAGGATGATTATAATTAGTCTGTATGATTACTTTGGGGGATGCCGCATTGAAAAAAAGGGGGCTGGTGACTGTATATGGTGCCACAAAAGGGGGCTGTGATGTCCCCTGGGAAATACAATCATATATAAAATTTATGTTAGGCTATGTATACCACGCAAGTGTAATATTAGAGTCTGATCCGTGATAGTTGTTGTGGTAAATGTCTTTGAAAATAAAATAAATTGCTACAATACATTATTTGTTGATATAGGATATGTTCCATGAGGACAAATACAGAAGTCAATTGACTGATAGTGAGATGATCTCGGAATTAGCGAAGTTATTTGTGAATGAACGGAGTGAAATTAAACTCCTCATTCAAACCATTGGGAGCCAAGGTTTTGAAATGATAGATCCATCTGGATTCTTTCATTAACAATATTTTATTAAAGTTGCCCTTTCTAGAATTCATAGTAATATTTTCAATAGCCTGAAATATCAGATGACTTGAATCCCCCCCATGATGGAGCCTCACATGATTGGATAGTGGAGTGGAGACATTTGGGTTTGAAATTGAACATATGTGTTGAAGAATCCTTCTTTTAAATTGTTGGTAGGTTTTGCCGATATATTGGGTTTTGCAGCTGCAGGTTATGAGATAAATCACTTTAGTGGAATTGCAGTTGATGAATTGTTTAATTTTGTATTCCTTCTTTGTACTTGTGCTTGAAACAGTTTTTGAGGGTTGATGTGTTTGCAAGCCTTACAGTGGCCACACTGGTACACCCCTGAAACAGGGGTTAGCCAAGTTGGATTTTGGTTGGGTTCTAAATGACTATGTACCAGATGGTCACGAAGATTCTTAGCCCTACGTGCAGTAATATTGGGAAACTTACTGATGTTACCCTTAAGGTCTTTGTCGTAGTTGAGGATTGGTCAATTCTGAGACATGGTATGTAAAACTGGTTCCCAATATTGATCAAATGTACCAATGCAGCGGATGATATGTCTATTGGTGTGTAGACTTTCACTCCTGTTCTTAGCCGCTGCTTGTTGGTACGCTCTTTTCAATAATCTATTAGGATAGCCTTTCTGTTTAAACAATGTTCGCAGCTTTTGTGCCTCAAGATGAAAAGTTGTGTCATTAGAGCAATTGCGTTTAGCCCTCAGGTACTGTCCATATGGAATGCCCGATTTCAATTTGATTGGGTGATGACTGTCCCAATTCAACAGGCTATTGGTAGCTGTTGGTTTACGATAGAGCTCTGTTTCGTATTTAAGTATTTAGTCTCTCACACTTTCAATACGCTGTGTAGAATCTTTTTGATCTGTCGACATCCACTTAGATTACATACTAAGTATCACTACAGTTTGATATTTTGACTAACATTATAGATAGGTTGAAAGGCGGGACAACCCATTTTGTAGCACACTACACTGTGCCCCATTCTATCATGCATTATCAGTAGCACCTGCATGTCCTCCCCTTACTGCGCAGACGTGCGCTATAGCTGATCTTACATATATTGAGTGTGAAATCAGAACTGATCTTATAACACACATATTGGTATTTGTTTTTAAATTTATTCAATATTTTTTGTTTTTGTTGTTATTGATAATTAATAAACTTGTTTATAATTTTTTGGACTGTGTAGTCCTTTTAGATGAGCCTGTATCTTGAATTTGTTACACTAGAAGTCCAGGCTCACATTAGTCTTCTTCCAACCCTAAAGGTACACTGCCTCTTTGTTCTTTATTTATTTCCACTAGGGGTTACCCCCCTTTCCATTAGTGTACCTTGGCTGTATCCAAATAAGTTCTTTATGATCATGTAGATACTACTTTGACACGTACCACCAACCTAGAAATTATTGCAGACCACATACACCTCTTCATAGCAATGGTGTTCGTTGATAGCAGTTTACTCTTTCAGCACAAAATTGCAAACAATGTTCAGGAATGGGTTTAGGAACATGACAAAGAGCTCAAGGTGTTGCCTTGGCCTCCAACTTCCCCAGATCTCAATCCGATTTAGCATCTGTGGGATGTGCTGGAACAACCAATCTGATCAATGGAGGCCCCATCTCACAACCTGCTAATGCCTTCCAGATACCACAGGACATGGTTAGAGGACTTGCAGAGTACATGACTGGATGCATCAGAGCTACACAATATTAGGCAGGTGGTTTTAATTTTGTGACTGATCAGTGTATATATATATAGTGTGTGAAATGTCTGCATGACAAACATATCTGAATATCTGATACAATACTAGTCTCTCCACCCACACACATACATAAACATCTGTACTTTATTACAAACAGTAAATCAAATAGAGCTCTACATGGGGAGATTGCAATAAAACATTAATAGCCTCTGTCATTTTAACATAAATGGCTATGCCACAGGCCCGGACTTGCCATCGGGCATACCGGGCAAATGCCCGGTGGGCCACAATGGCCATGGGCTGCACCCGACAGGGGAGATCATAGGATCTCCCCTGTCGGCCCATGGAGGGCCGGCACTAACCAAGGGCTGGCCCTTCTGTGTGCCTTCATATGCCTATGGGGAGATCAAAGATCTCACTCACTGGTCCACAGGCTGTGAAATGCAGCCTCCGGCGAGGGAGGGAGAGAGGACCTGGTGGAGCTCTTACCTGCAGCTCTGCCGAGTTCCCTTTCGCGAAATCAGAGCGTTGCTGTGGTTAACTATAGCCCCACTCTCACCACTAGGACCACCAGGGATGGCAGTACAGTCCCTCCTTCCAGGCATGAGGTAAGAAGGGAGGGAGGATTTTTTTTTTTTTTAATTAAATACATATTTAATATGTTTAAATCTACTAACACACACACAATCCCAAACATATTCACACACACACACATCACCCTCACTCTAACACTAACACCCTCACACTAACAAGCACCCTCACACAGCACTCTCAGACACACAGCACCCTCAGACACACATAGCACCCTCACACATACAGCACCCTCAGACACACACCACCCTCACACACACACACACACACACACAGCACCCTCACAAACACAGCACCATCACACACACACACAACACCCTCACACAGCACACACATTCACACTAACTGCACCCTCAGGCACATTCAGCACCCTCAGACACATACAGCACCCTCACACACACAGCAACCTCAGACACCACAGCACCCTTACACACACACACACAGCACACACACTGACACTAACAGCACCCTCAGACACACACAGCACTCTCAGACACACAGCACCCTCAGACACACACAGCACCCTTACACACACAGCATCCTCACACACACACACATCACCCTCACAAACACAACACTGTCACACACACACAACACCCTCACACAGCACACACATTCACACTAACTGCACCCTCAGGCACATTCAGCACCCTCACACATACAGCACCCTCAGACACATACAGCACCCTCACAAACACAGCACCCTTAGACACACACAGCACCCTCAGGCACCACAGCACCCTCACACACAGCACCCTTACACACACACAGCACCCTAACACACACACAGCACACACACTGACACTAACAGCACCATCAGACACACACAACACCCTCAGACACACAGCACCCTCAGACACACACCACCCTCAAACACACACCACCCTCAAACACACACAGCACCCTCACAAACACAACACCATCACACACACACATCACCCTCACATAACACATACACTCACACTAACAGCACATTCAGACACACACATCACCCTCACACATAATCTCAGACACAAACCACCCTTAGACACACATGACACCCTCAGACACACAAAGCACCCTCACACACACAGCACTCTCACACACACAGCACACTCATACACAGCACCCTCAGACACCAAGGCACCCTCACACACAGCACCCTCACACACACAAAGCACACTCACACACAGCACACACACACACAGCCCTCTCACACACACAGAACCCTCACACATACACAGCACCCTCACACAAACACACAGCACACACACAGCACCATTACACACACACACACACAGCACACACACACACATATATAATATATAAAATAAGCCTCAGTGAGTTAACAGACAAAGAAAATTAGACACAAAGAATGTGATGGAAGATAAGAACACTCTCACACACACAGCACCCCTCTTACACACACACACACACACACGCACACACATGCTGCACCTTTCACACATATACACTGCACATCCAAGACACTGCACCCCTCACACATACAAAACTTCCAAACATATAAATATATATATATATATATATATATATATACTGCAGCACCCCTCACACTGCACCACTACACACATTGCGCTCCAGATGCAAACTAGATCCCTTACCCAACTCTGGATCATCTAATCTACACACACACACACACAGACACATACATACACACACACTATACACTCTGAATCCTCTACTCACACACACACACAATCTCCTATACACACTCTGGGTCCTTTACACACTAGATCCCCTACACACAAACTGCACCTACACGCACTACATTTCTGACATACAAACTCTGGATCCCCTATGCACACATTACATTCCTTGTAATCAAACACATACTACATTCTCTAAATACACACCGTCTACAACCCCTACACACACTATGTCACCTACACACACACACGCACACTACAGCCTGTATGCACACACTCTCTACAGCCCCTAGCCACACATATTACATCAAAAACGCGAATTAAATTAACCTATTTACACAATACACCACCACAATCAGCTCACTCTACACACAATGCAATCACAGAAGCAGGCTCCAAACACATGCACGATACGCTTTCCTGGCCCTTTTGTCCTCTTGTATCCCACTTATAGAGACACCAGAGACAAGTTAAAAGCAAACACAGTGCAAGCATGTTATTAAATTTGCTTGTGCTGCGCAGAAAAAATACAGGGCCTTTTTATATTATGCTAGAGCTCTTCAGCGGGGCCTTGCGCATTGAACCAACATGCTCACTTTGAGAGTGGGCGTACTTGTCATCAGTGATAACAAAACACACCCTCTCTGGCCCGCCCCCTTCTCAGGGGCCGCTGTGATTGAAAAATGCCCGGGCTGAATTTTGTTCCCAGTCTGGCCCTGATATACCATCACTAAAATTTTGCAAATCAACAGGTTATTTTGCATTATATTTAACCCCTTAAGACCGGAGGGCGTACTATTACACCCTATTCTAAGCGGCTCTAAACGCTGCCGGGCATAATAGTACGCCCTCCGGTCTTTTCCTACTTACCCGGTCGCCGGAAATCCCACGCCGGCAATCGCGGTTGGGGGGACTCCCAGGGAGCCCCCCGCGGCACATCCGACCCCCTGGAAGACCCCCAGCCATGTGAGAGTGAGGTCCTTGCGAGGACCCCACAATCACATGGCCGGGGGTAGCTGGCTGCAGCATTGCCAGCAGGGGGACTGCCTGTAATGACAGGTGGACCCCTGCTGGCTGGAAATAAAATAAAATAAATCAAAAAGTGTAAAAAAAATAATAATATATACTTAGATCATATATATTATATATATGATCTAAGTATATATATATACACATATACATACACACACGTACACTGTCTAGGTGTATTTTACTATTAATATATATATATAATTATATATATATATATATATATTAATATCAAATTACACGTAGACTGATACTGATTAAATATATATAATTATTGTTATATATATATTTATATATAATATAAAAAATATGTAAATAAGTTAAAAAATAAAATTAAAAAAATAATTAAAAATAAATAATTAAAAAATATATAGATGTGTGTTATTTCGTTCTAACTGTATTGTGAAATTAATATATATATATATATATCACAATACACGTAGAACAAAATAATATATATATATATATAAATTTGCTAGCACTATATTTAACCCTATAACTTTCCAAAACACCATAAAACCTGTACATGGGGGGTACTGTTCTACTCAGGAGACTTCGCTGAACACAAATATTAGTGTTTCAAAACAGTAAAATGTATTACAACGATGATATCACCAGTAAAAGTGAATTTTTTTGCATTTTTCACGCACAAACAGCACTTACACGGATGATATTATTGCTGCAATACTTTTTACTGTTTTGAAACACAAATATTTGTGTTCAGCGAAGTCTCCCGACTACAACAGTACCCCTCTTGTACAGGTTTTATGGTGTTTTCAAAAGTTACAGCGTCAAATATAAGGCTTGCGTTTCATTTTTTTCACATTAAAATTCTCCAGTTTGGTTAGGTTGCCTTTGAGACTCTATGGTAGCTCAAGATTGAAAATTACCCCTATGATGGCATACCATTTGCAATAGTAGACAACCCAAGGTATTGCAAACGGGGTATGTCCAGTCTTTTTTAGTAGCCACTTAGTCACAAACACTGGCCAAAATTGGCATTTTTTGCATTTTTCACACACAAATACTAACGGCCAGTGTTTGTGACCAAATGGCTACTAAAAAAGACTGGACATACCCCATTTGCAATACCTTGGGTTGTCTACAATTGCAAATGGTATGCCATTATGGGTGTACATTTCATTCCTGGGCTACTATACAGTCTCAAAGGCAACGTAACCAATCTGGCGAATTTCAATTTCAAATGTAACGTGCTATATTTGACCCTGTAACTTCCCAAAATGCCATAAAACCTGTACATAGGGGGTACTGTCTTACACGTGAGACTTTGCTGAACACAAATATGTGTATTTTATTGCAGTAAAAGCAAA
Source organism: Pelobates cultripes (assembly GCA_933207985.1). NCBI lineage: Eukaryota > Metazoa > Chordata > Amphibia > Anura > Pelobatidae > Pelobates > Pelobates cultripes. Next base: position 100,563,612 of record OW240923.1, read on the forward strand.
CAGTATTATGACATTGACTGTTAAAATGTCATGTAGAACTAAAAAAGTTTTAAAAAATCGTATTTTCTCCCATTTTTTCATATTAAATTATGTTTCATAGCTAAATATTTGATATTAAATGAAAGCCCTGTTTCCCCTGAATAAAATTATATATAATAAGGGTGGGTGCATTTACTATGAAAGAGGTGAATTACGGTTGGACAGACATGTAGCGCAAATGCCAGGTTTTATTTACATTTTGTTTTGTTCACAACGTGTATATTTGGCTCCGTCCTTAAGGGGTTAACAGCAGATACTCCCTGAAAAAGCACTTGGAAAGAAGTCTGTTAACGATATGCTATACAGATCATCTTTGATATCCAAATCACTGTATCACTGTTGCTTGGAAAACCATTCCTATAGGCCACAGATAACACTACCTAGAGGCATTTGGTATGTAAATCCATCCCTCTTGTTGAATAAAGCAGATGTTGCCCGAGAGTGATGGAGTGATACTCTGTTGGCAGGCAGATAGCTGCTGTGTTATCACCTTGGAGGCTGAAAATTAAATGCAGAGATGTAACATATAATATAGGAATCGCTGGTACATTTCAACATGATTTTTTTTATACATCGTCTCTTTTGTAAATGTTTGAATGTTCCCAATGTACTATTTTACAGATTATAATTGGCCTTCTCTGATATACTTTATATATAACACTGAAAAGGGTGTAAAGGACATTGCAGACTTATTTTGTTATCACAGACAAACCTAGGGTAATGCATATTAAAAATACAAGTTAAAAAACTGTTTTAATGAGTTTTGAGTATTTTATAAATTGTCGCTTGTTCATCTCAATAGGGTGTACATAAAACTGGCCGGCCATCTGTCCTCAGCTTCGGTTCCTGCCAGAAACGATGGACTTGGCAAGTCTCCCAAGCTATATTTAAAGATGCATTCGACTTTTCTCACTATTTGATGTCACAAATTATAGACACTGTTTAATATAAATTACTGCTTTGGAAAGAAAGGGCAATTTCTAAAAGCCTGTGTTTATATTTAATTTGTATAAAAAGCAAGCCGTGCTTCTGTGCTGAGGTTAGGCAGAAGAGCTTGTGAATAGTAGAAATGCTTTTATTATATAGAATATGCTGCATTGTTTGGCAAAACAAAAAATTGTTAGAGGCTTCTTTAATTTTTAGGGCAATCTTTAAAAAAAGTGTACAAATATAACAATAAGAGATTTTTTTAAAGAAACCTTGGTTCAAAACAGGACTTGGTTCCCTTCCTAGTAGCCTATATAGAATGAATAAAAATTGCATATGACTGCTATTACCCAAAGTTTCTGATTTCATGCTTGTCTAATATAATGGGCAAAGAAGACTTTTGTATACAATGATACATGTACGTTTAGACCAGTGGTTCCCAACCCAGTCCTCAAGTACCCCCTAACAGTCCAGGATTCAGGGATTACCCAGTTGTGTCTAAGGTGTTTTTAGGAAAGGAAAAAAAACACTTGATACGACAGGGTAATCCCTAAATCCTGGACTGGTAGGGAGTACTTGAGGACTGGGTTGGGAACCACTGGTTTAGACCATGAAGAGTGTCCAGCAATATGGGAAAAGACAGAAATATCTATGAGCACAAGACATAGACCAGTATACGTACCCCTTCCAGGTAGATTACCAGGAATTCTAGAAGTCTCCATAGATATTTATGTTGGAGGAAAACTAGGTTAAAAAATGTTTAGACAATGTATGCAGTATTGGCACTACACATTTTTTTGTGGATATTGATAGGCTATTGATTATTAATGATTTATTCAACACGATTGTGGACATATAATAGGCTTTAGTCCATGATCAGTTTTAAATTGCATAATAAATTAAGGAATCAGTCTTGTCACTAGCTAGCCCAGTGACTACACCAAAAAACCTGCTCTAAATTTCTACTTAAAAAAAACCTGGTATAAATGTATGATTCCAAGAATAGTCGTGATCTGCCTTGTAAGACCATTGCACTGTACATTGTGTCCTTGTAATATTAACCTCCTGATATTGGAAAAAACAGTCCATGATTGGTACAGTAGTTGGAACTAAATCCATATCTATTGAATGCTTTCATAAAATATATGATTTCCAATAAGGTTCAAGTTTAAACTGCAAACAGCAATCATATTTATTTATAATATTAACAAAAGGATTCTGAGACATTGTAAAGATAAAATATTCTCAAGTCAATGCGCATTTGTTGAACATTTTGAAAATATGCTGTTCTATCCAATTATATATTTTGATGAGTTTTTTTTTTGAATAAAATGCCATAATCATGTGTTTTATATTAATTTATTTTTGGAATGCAATCATGCCAATATTAAGTTTGTAAAAGACTTAATGATCTGACTTTTATATCTCTTTTCAACTTGTGTTGTGTATGTAGCAAAGAGTTCACTGAGCTTTTTAATTATTGACTTAAATTAAGCAAGCAAAGTGTCATTTCTATATAACTTTTAACTACAGACTAATTACTCGTGCTGTAATTATATGTACCAACTCCGCAATTAATATATTATGCTGTCTAAGTATTTAAATCTGATGAGAGTTTTTAATTATGTTTTTAACTAAAAATGTCTGTCACTGAAACACTGTTTTTCTGTTTTATTGCAGATGGTCTATAATTTATGTGTTAGATATGCGTCTATGCAGAAACAATAAATGCACAACAAGATGACCTTCATTTATTTGATGCTATACTCCTAATTTTGGTGATTAACCAAAAAATAACCTAAGCAGTCTTAATTAACATATATTATTAATGGATAGTGACTCGACATGCCTTTCTATTGTAAAAATGTTTACCCAATGTATTTTTAAATTGACTAATAAAGTATTTGTTTACTGTGTAGGTTGGTTGCAAAACTAGTGTAAAGGACACCTAAGCAGATCCCTTATTGCTGCCGAACCCTAAATCTATGAAGCATTCATTCTCCAGCCCAAAAGGCAAGGCAACATTAGCAATTGCCACCTGTTGCTAGAATTTCAATAAATGGAGATATTCAGATGATTATTAGTAAGTTAACTTGCCCACAGAGTTAGTTTTTCACTATGAAGAAATCTGGTGAATACACAATGGCCTGCTGCTATTATCAAGTGATGATAATCTTCTTCATTAAAGTGTCAGAAACATTTTACACTGTGACTGGTTACCCTCAGGAAGGATATTTCTATGTTATTTGTTGTTTTTTTATTATTATTTTTTATTATTGTTTTTATTTTTATAATTATTATCATTATTATTAATTTGTAGTTGAATTAAGATTTGTCTTTCAGCAATTCTACTAACTTCTCAGGACTGTTAACCACAGGCCTCTCTGGCTTACCCTGGTATCCTAATACTAATAATTCTCATTGACGTGAACTGTATACAATCCTTGTTCGCACTATATATCAATTATCTGGGCAAGCCCCTCTGGTGCTAACAGGAGGTCTCCCCATCACCCCTGACAATGTGGTGGCCTGACTAACATGCCCTCTCCTACACAGTATTGTTTGTGCACCAACATGAGTGACTCATCACCACCACCAACCCAGGACATTCAGTCCCTGAGTAATGCTGCAGTGGCAGCTTCTGTGGAGAGGGCTCTCTCCAACATATTAACACAACCTCCTCCTGAGGTCCCTACCCAAACCTTGCATCTCGCTTCTCCACAAGAGGAGGTTTCCATTGGCTTAGAAGCTTCCATCAGAGACCTCCAGCCCATGGCCAAGTGCCACAAATAGGACACTTCTATCTTTAAAATCAAAAGGGAAGACACCAGCCAAACACACTAAATGTGTGACGACAACAAAACTGCCCCCTCAGAAGAAGAAGAAAGCTCCTTTCATCTGTCCACTTTAGACATGCTAGATGAGTGGTGTGCAGGCAATTACAATATGGTTGATAAGGATGGTTGGCAAGACCTACCTCACTCTGAGTCTCAGTATGTTAAGGAGTTGTTAGTGGAAAGCTCCCTCCCACATGATAAGATCCGGGAAGCTTCCTCTCACATGATAAGATCCGGGAAGCTCACACACAGCAAACGGAAAGTTTTTTCCTGGATGCTCAGATTTGTCCCTTATTCAATCCCAGGACCTTCAGGCATACAAGGCCCTCCAAATAGAGTCTGTCCATGCATCGGACAAAGTTTGTCCATTTCTGGCTAAGAAAACCCATTGACCACAAGGTCTGAGCTTTCTTACGGGAAGAATGTCCACAACCTCTACTCTCCGACAAAATGGTCACATCTGAATTTGTGATATTTATGATATTTACACGATCTGCATAAAAGGATAGAGAAAGAATTAAATAGTACACAATCAATTGATCTCCTAGGTCCGCTAGCCGAGATACTCTACTTCATGGACCTAGTGCTATCACAAGGAACCCAGCTTGACCTAAATGCGGTATGCAAATGGTCCCAGCAATCTATTTGTATGCTGTGAAACACTAATATGGCTTTTATGCGCCAAGAAATGCAGAACAGCCCTCTTGAGGATTGACTCAGGAACATGGCCACAAAATGGATTACTGTTTGGCGATTCATTCATATCCGAGCTCAAGAAGCATATTTCCCTGATTACAATATAAATGGGGTATAGACAGTAAAGGAAAAAAATTTAAAATGTTTATATATATATATATATATATCTCCACGTGGGTCCTGTATTCTCTCTCATGTTCTTGTGCTTGCCTGGATGATTACTTCAGCCAAAATGTACATAATCCAAGAAAAGTGCACTCACAGGACTCTGTAGATGAATTTCCAATTATTTTATTGTGCAATATAGGTACACCATATTCGTGTCAACGTTTCAGTCCTCTGTGGGACTTTTTTCAAGACCCTTGACACAAATTTGGTGTATCTATATTGCACAATTTGGGAAAAGATGCAAAAGCTGTTTCATTGTTAATGCAAATCATCAGCATGAGGTTGGTTACTGGTTGGCTTTTGAGGCTTAGTAGTGCTTGGGAAGCAAAAACTAAAAAGGTTACGGTGGGAAAAATTGTGATTGAAAACCTTTTGTGTCTTTTATTTCTGTCCTTCTCACACTTCTTTTGCTTTACTACTTTAGCGTTAAAAATGCAAAATATGGAGCCTCCTGCAATGTGGTAAAATCCTAATTTTAATAATGACAGGAGGCTTTTCCCTCACGTTTCTTCCCCACCCTTCTATAGATTTCTGCTTTTCTGTTCATCTTCTGAATTTTTGCCTTAGATATTCAGTGGGGGTTGGCTTTATATACATCTTATATGTATTTAAAGCATGTTTTGTCCTGTTACTTTTGAATGGTTTATTTGACTGTTACTACTGCATAGTGTTTGCCTTCAGTTATTGTGTTGAAATGATACCATTACTATGGCCTTTCACTTGTTTCTGTTCTTTTCAGTATCTTTTACCAGTTCTGATGGTTCTTCGCTACATGCGGAATCTCCCTTCAGACGTATCAACACCTTTGTACAGTTCTTCCACTTACATTCCTGTTTATGTTTTACTTGGTTCTAATTATCTAGCCTCAAAGAATGAGGAGGAGTTTGGACTGTTAGGACCTTATATAGAGAATGTTACTTTGTTTTGATTGGTCGATTTTTTGATCTGTGGTGCTGGAGTTTTCAGTAAAGAAAGTTATGCAAAATAGTTGCCTCCTGTCATTACTAAAATTAAGATTATAGGTACACTCTGTTATCATAATCTACAATTAAGATCGAACATTTAAAACAAATAAAACATTTAAAAGGTATGTTTGCAGAAGCAAATTCCTACATTCATTCAAGCACTACAATAAGCTATGTTTTTCATAGTACTTGGATTGTCCTGTGAAAAAAAAAGTTAGATTTTTACAGCACAGTGTGTTTACTTTAGAAGTTTATATTTCCTGCTCAGTTAATTTGACTTTAATGGCACACAGGAGTCTGTTGTAGGCTTTTGCAGGCAGAGCAGAAGGTAATAAATTCTAAATAAACACATTGTGCAATAAAGGAAGGTTCGAATTGAACTATTTTTTGGAAAATATCTGTGAAAGCAGTGTGAGTCACAGCTGTGAGAGGTGTGACTAGGGCAGCATAAATGCAAAAAAGCAGATAATTGAGCAGAGAAACTCTCTGGGGCACTATCTAGACACCACAATCATTTCCTTAAGGGAAAGTTATTTTTGTGCTTTGAGTGTCTCTTTAAAATAGCTTTTACATAAACCTATTGTAATATGTGTGTCTTAGGGACATCCAGATCAATATTATTGCCTTAATGTAGCATTCATTCTAAATAACAGTAAATAGGTAGAGTGATGATAACAAGACACACACAATATGATGTTGCTAATTTGTCATTTACGCAATAATGACAATGAAATAGCCACAATATAAAATGATGGAGATCCTAAAAATCCTATTTGCTAATGAATCATAAATATTCCCATGTGTTTAACCCCGCTGACCAGAGAATGCCTTTTAGAATGTGATGTTTACAAACACATTAGAAGTGAAAGATTTGCAAGCAGCCTCATCTCATTGCAACAAGACACTCCAGGGAACGTCTAAATGATCCGTTTAAATGGTTCTTGGGTGGATAAAAGTACTTGCTCTTTGGCCCACATGCTTTGTACTGTACGTGAGGGATGTTTAAATGGATCATTTAAACTTAGCCTGCCATGCTTTACTGCTTAATTGGATTTGAATGTGCAGCATATTAAAATTGCACAAAGAAAAGAACAGTTTAACTCTGTCCTTGTTCAGATGTGTATTTTTTGGGAATGTGATTAAACACAAACAGATTGAATTTTGAAAGTGTTAAGCCTTAGGTGTTAAAATAAATGTTTCTGGCAATAAACGATGCAGACAGAATCCAAAACTGAAAGTCTCTGAGTGTGAAGATGTTTAAAAAGTGTTTTTTTTCCCAATTTTTTTATTTCAAAAATATTTTATTGTAATTCAAATAATTTATAGAAGGGTTGCATTCTTTCAGCAGAACAATGGTTTACTCTAAATATTAAAAGGGAATACTTCCCCTGACGTTTATAAGTAAACTGCTATTCAGTATGCTTTGTGAAACAAATAACAAATAATTCTTAAATCTATTAGACATTGTACCTCCCACAAGCAAATGTATAAACCCATGTAATTGTGACACAAATGTTATAATATGGGTTACGCCTCATACTTTAATTGTAAAATATGCGAACCTCCTGTACATGTTATGTCCTTCTTCTACAAAAGTTAATAGAGAGGAAATGTTGGCAATAACCAGACTATTTACTAAGCTTTGAACTTGCCAAGGCAAATTTGTACAAAATTATTTGGTAGATATTGCGGTAATTTGTAAGATCCATTATGGAGGTTGTTTACTAGATTTACTAAGCTTTTGTAATTTACCAAACTGTCTCTGAATTTATCTGGATGAATCACAACCCAAAATCCATGCCAATTACTATGATTGGCCTTTAAACTGCATTAAATCACTCATGAATTTGCTCCTGAATGAATTCCTGAACATTTCCATTTCTTTTTCCCTGAGTTAATATTTAGCTACTGGCCACCACAAGCAGCCAGCAGACAATATATAGAGCCTATGTTGGACCTTGTTTGACTATATTTATTTACTTAATTAATTATTTATTTACAAATTTTTGAATAATATGGATTTCTGTAGTTTCGTTGTCAAAATGCAGATAAATGAACTTTTGTGAATATGCCTACTAATGTAACAGATCATAGCAAGAGAGATTTTTCTTTTTAATTTAAAAAACACTTTGAAACACTCCAAACACTCTTTTGCTTGCTGATGTGCCTTGCATGTGAAGAGGATATACTTCCTGGTTTGGTTAGCTCAGTGGAGCTAAACTCAATGGGCAGCAAATATCCACCCACCTGCCTTCCAAAGACTTTTCATTGACCTGCATTGGAAGTCTGTGATTGGACAGTCACAGAAAGTCTGGGCGGGGTTAGAAGGGGTTAGAATAGCTCTTACAAGAGCTCAGAGAATCCAAGGGAGTATAGTGATTACAGCAATCCCTTGTAGTGATATAGCAATTTCCCCCAATAAGAGACAAGACTCTAGATTGAGGGTGAAATAAGTCAGTTTAATGGAAGCCACAGCTGGCCTTTTATGCAGGTTTCCCAACAAGGGTGACTCCCAGGTGGACATTGTTGGACACAGGGAAACAAAGTGTACAAACCAATTAAAACAATGTGACAATGAATGACACTCCCACATACAGTACACAATCACTCCCCTCTGCCTGTTATATAATTAAGGCAGATAATGCATTAACTTAATTATTCCCAGGCAGAAAAAACACAAATTTTTACAAAGACCAATAAGTACCCCAAAATACAACACATCCCCTGATAGCCCTGATCTTGGTGAAAAACATATCCAAAATCACCCAGATCAGTTCAGGGGTTCAGGAATTTCCTGGAAGTCATAGTATTGACCCACTATGCACATGGTCCCATGCCCAAAACAGTTCCAGAGAATTGGGGCTAATGGCCGGTCTCTCTGTCTGGAATACAAAAGTACATACTTCACATGAACAGAGCCTTTTAAAGTGCATTGGGCAAGGTATATTGTAGGGCCCATAGTCCTGAGGCAAGAGGCTGACCAGCAGACCCCTCCAAAAGCCAGTGACGAGGTTACTTTCGTCACAGAATTCATCAGAAAATCTAGGGATTTCTATCACATTTGGCTAATTTGAACAGCATTTGAACTTTAGGGAATAATCTTGAAAATGTTTCAATGTATGCCAAATGGGGTTATTCAATAAAGGGAGAACAGCTGGGAATTCAAAGTGAATTCAAGTATAATTTTAATTTTAAACTCTAAATAGCCGAACTGGAAAATTCCCTAAGCATCAAATTAGACTATTTTAGCCTTAAATTTGAAATTCGCTTTGAATGCACTTGAAATTCAGGACAATGCTCACTTTGTTGAACACGACTCTAAATGTTCATTTTTAATCCTTGACTAATTTCACTCAAACAATTTATGTCGAATTTTGTTGCTCTTTCTGAGAATTCAGTACAATATCGGATTTGTTGTATATATGTACAAATATGTGAAAAAGCTACAATTTGGACAATTAAGAAGGTATTTTAATTACAATGTACAATTTACTTTTAAATAAATAAGTCCAAAATATATTATTTACTTCTATAAAAAAATGTAATGAAAAGGACTATTCTTCCTATTTTTCCTTTTTTTATTCTTTTTAAAAGACCTTTATTAAGCTCAAGATTCATGCAAATCTATCCATGTGTTTACTTAGAAAGCAAACATAAACTCCAAATTACAATCAGTCATTGCAAGGATTACTGAAAGATAATTATTATCACACCAGTCTGCAAAGAACATTAAACCTAATGTCTTGTATAAGTCTCGATTTCTAGCATATCTAAAATCCGTTCAACCACCACCTGTCACGTTCATGTTTATGTCACTAAAAACTGGTGGTTGCACTATAATTTATCTCTGAATGGAGAATTACCAAGCATATTATTGTATTTGCATTCTCTGATAAACTGTTGCCAATGCTTTGATTTAAAATAGTGCTAATTTTCATGAAATACAGTGTTGAAACGTTTGGGTGAATAAAGTGTGTATAAAGTTCCAAGGTATCCATTTGCTGGTCTAATTCATATATATATCTATACAGAACATTTTACTGCTTCGAGTTGTTAAAGGACCAATCCACACCTCCAAACCCCTCACCCCCAAAAATCTCACAGTTTAGTAGTTTTCCTTAAATTAATACATGCATGCATATTTTCATGTATGTATTAATTGGGAGTATAGTTTAAAATAGCTTACAAAAGCTGCAATTCTTATGACTGCTGCCTTTGTAAGCCCTCCCTTTTTTTCTCGGAAGAGACTTTCGGTCTCTTCACAGGGAAATAACCAATCAGAGGCTTCTCATTGAGAAGCCTCTGACTTGGTCCCCACTGGTGCGTTCACATATACTGGAGCATGCACGCGCGCGCACCCAGTCGGGTGTGCACAGATGAAGCTGACGAGCTGGTCTGAGGTCTGTGAGGGAGGGAGAGGGTGGCAGGCACACTCAAGTAGAGCATGCCTGCCACTTCCGTTAGCTCAGGGGAGCTAACGGAAGTAGGAAGGAATCATCCCTGGCTGCTTGGTTGACAGCCAGGAGTAGTTCCCCAGTAAATTTATAAAAGTGCTGATTTCTCAGAGAAATCATCACTTTTATAAACTGGGGTTAAATGAGGTTACTCCTCACCCATAAAGCACTTCAGCAAGCTGAAGTGCTTTTGGGGTGTGGAGTGGGCCTTTAAGCTCTGCGTACGGTGGATATTTGGGAATCTCATGTTAAGGTCTGACATCAAGTCAAGTTCTCCAACTGCCGCTGCCTCAGAATAAGACACTTTTGGCATTCATTGGATCCATAGAGCTAGAAGTAAGAGTCACACAGAGCTTGACTCCCCCACCTTACATCTCACATCTGGATGCTCATGATGTCTACATCCTATTTTTGTAAAGGATTGCTATTTATTAGACTCTGAGATTTATTTTGTTATGAGCTGCAATTCTTCCAAAATTGGGTTGATTGAGTGATCCTATGAATTCTTGAACTCTGAGCCAAATCACAAACCAAACATATCACGTAATGAATGAACGTGTTAATTTTGATTTATGATTCGGAAATCTACATACAAATTGGATTGATGGGAAAAGGATTTCGATTTTCATCAAGTTGTCTATTTTACTAATTTAAAAATATTCTTGAAAAACAAGTGGTTAAATTGTGTCTATTAAAAAAAATGTAGACACAGCCTAGAGTAGATAGTCACTAAGTTAGAAATTATAGAGAGTTACCAAAGGCATTGTAAACATGAGGTAATACAGACTAGAAACATTCTCGAACATAGCTATTTTATCAGTTTTATTCACCTCCTGGGTTATTCAATAAATTATGAATTGGTTGGAATTCACAAGGAAATTTTAGCTTCTAAGCCTAATATTTGAGTTTAAAAAAAGGTGACGGGGAATTTTTCACAGGTGAATTTCCAATTTATATTTTCCAATAAATATGTCAGGCTGTCAGGTTAGTGAAAGTTAATAACTTAAGGCAAGCCTAAGGAAGGCATAAACCAAAAAGTAAAGCATTGTATCACTGGTCTCTAGATGATGGCTTAAAGCGGCATTGTCATGGCCAAATTCAGTTTTTTTTAACCACTCTCCCAATTCCTCTACATCTAATTGCCCCCGTAGTTACTGCCAAATGCCCCTAAGCCCCCCCATATTACCTCTTTTAAAATATTTATTTTCTGCCCAGACCTAGGTCCTGGGCACCGCCATCTTTGTGTGGGTAGATGAAGTCCCTGTGGGACACGTCATCTGCCCACACTAGATAGCGCTGTGAAATTCCTGCACATGCCCAGTTAAACACTTTAGCATGCGAATGGGAATTTCATCTATTCATTCATTCATCAGAATAGAAATTTCAAATGAATGAATGAAGACCTCTCTTTCATTTGGTTTATTACAAGGAGGGAGCTACTGGTGCACAGCATCCTCCATGTAATATGTAGAAATAGAAGCGGCAGGAAGCAGTGCTCCCCACCACTTTCTAAGCCCCCCATGTCCCCCCTCATTCTATGGGGGTCAATATGATCCCCATAATTGCATAAGGGAGATTAAAATCAACCAGTGGCTGTTCGCAGTTGTAAAAAAGAACCTCCCCCAACAAAAGTACATATTTTAACTAGTTCCCCCCGAGCCCCACCCGTGCCATGCGAGTGGGGGCTATAAAATTAAACGGGGGACATAAATGAAAATGGGGGAACCTATTGTCTCCCCCCGCCCCCACCCATGCCCATGGGCGAAGGGTGGGGGCTAAGTGTAAATAGCCCCCCAGGTGACTAGGGGTTTAGGGCACCCCATCCCATAAAAAATAATAAAGACCTACCTACCCCCCTCACCCTAAAAATAATGAGTGGGGGGACAAGAAAACAAAATCCCTGTAAAAAAAAAATAACTTACCATTTGATGTCTTCTTTTTTTCTAAAATCTTCTTTTTTCAGTCCCAAAAAAGGCAAAATAAAAATCCATAATCCCTGTGGAACTTTAAAAATAAAATTAAAAAACCCGAGCGCAAAAAAAAAAATCAGCTGAAAAGGTTTTTTTTACTCTTAACACTTTGTTGCTATGAGTCAAATTACACAGCATGGAGACATTCAAAAATAACTTTGCCACGCTGTGTAAAATGACAGAGTACTCTGATTGGTTGGATTTCAAGTCAGTCTCTTCATTTACCTGTCAGAGCACTATGTTTGGTTGGCTTAAACCAACAAATCAGAGCGTTCTGAGCCTAATTGCAGGACTTGGGAAGGTTTTATTAGCCTTTCTCTACCCTGCAGAGCTCAGTCTGTGCGGTGCCCTCCATGGGTGAAGATGGATTACTTTTTTTAGCATCAGGTTTTATTTTCAAAGTTCAACAATTCCCCCCACACATTTTCTTTGTCACACATTGTCAGCAAATCAGTTAAATCAAAAGTATTGCTATTTATTTTTATTTTTATTTATTTATATTCATCAAAAAATGCTTTTCCTGTAGCTATCAGATTATGGTTCTAATTACTAGTTTAATTTAGGAAGGTCATATTTGGACACGTTGTGTATTCATGTGGATAGGGATATTTACCTTCCCTGCAGCATTTACATTAATGGGTCATGTTGTTTTTGATTGGAGCAAAAAGGCAGTTCGGGAAAAGTAAAAATGTAAACAACAGATTGGAACAACTACACTTTTGTTATCATTGGGCACAAAATAGCATTTTGTAAAGAATACAGAAAGTCTTTAGGATCCAGGATTAAATAAGAGCATGAAGAAAGAAAGAAAGAAAGAAAGAAAGAAAGAACGAAAGAATGAAAGAAACAAAGACCAATGATGTCTCAAGTCTAATGATGGCATTGGAGTTCTCATACTGGTTTTAATATTGTTTTTAACTATAAGTGGTGTTCTTATCCTGATACTTGTATTTTGTTTTTGTTTATCAATGCTTCATTTATCAATATATACACTATTTATGTTCTTCTTTTGTTGGCATGGACTGGTGACATCATAGCTTAACTGCACTTGTGCTTTGAGTCTATATTGAGATATAATGGCAAGCACCACCACTTAAATTACCTCTTTTTGCTACACAGGTAGTAAGTGTTGTAGATTATGTTTTAAAGGTGTCCTTTTAAAATAAAATGATAATTGGCAATAACAAAATAGGAAATTGTCCTATTGTGGGCATGCCCAAACGGAGACATCTGCCAGGTGTACTCTTTTAAGTGTGCGAAGGTTAAACAAGTAAAAACTTTGGTGGACCAGATTGACTACAGGCCATGTGTCCCAAATGAGATTTTGGTATTAAATTGACTCCATAATCCATAATAAATATGGATAGAAAGGCCCGACCAGTTAGGAACCCTTCCTTGACTTTCAATATGTTGTATTTTATTAAATATCACAAATAGCATACATAATATCCTACAATCCCTAGCATACATGAACATGCACAGAAGCTGTGCACAGCCAAAGGTAAATGCTGTATCTGTAATCTTTGCATTTGGCATAGCACTACAGACAAGATCAACATAAATAATGGGAATCATCTTTAATCTACAAATTTGCTAACAATTTAGCAAGTACGTGTGTAGATAAAATGACATTCTCTGTAAAATGACACTATAGAGTTTTAATGAGTTGTCAAGTTGGATAAGTAAGAAATTGAGCTGCTTCGTAGTCATTTTGTTTGTTTAGTGGACCCTGCACAAAGCTGGCTATACAAGCTAGTGAAGAGGTAATTCAGGAACACAATGAAGATAAACATGATAATGTTTAAAGCAATCCTAATTTTGTTGTTAGGATCTAATTGAATGTAATTAGATAAAAGGAAATAATGCTAAACATAAAAAAAAAACTAAAAAAAAACAATTTATGTTGAGAATTCTTTGTGCATCCCTCTCCGTTATTTTTCTCTTGTGTATATAAATATCAGTTCTTTACTTATTAGCTTTACAATCAACTAAACAGGTAAGGACAGTGGATCAATTACTTAATTTCTTAAGTAGAGAAAAAGAAACATTTGCATAATTGCAAACATATGGAATGTACGATCCCTTAAAATGAATATTCTTTATATTAATTACATTCCAGGCTATAATTTATCAAATAGTTTTTTTAATGTGTTGCCTAGGGGGTGAGCCATAAAGGGGACATGTCAACTATGTTGACAGGCATCAATACTGGGCAAGCCCACTCAATGCAGCCCAATGCATAGAGCTGCGTTAAAGCGTCCTTACTTGTATTAAATGCACTTAGACCCGTACACGGTGAAAATGTTCAGTTCTCACAAATTGACATGGTTCTGATTTTTGAATTTTTGGGGATTCTGAAAAATTTTATCAAAAAGTTTTCAGTTTGATTGTAAAATTTTTGATTAATACAAAAATTGCAAGGGAATCCCTGAAATTAAGGGGGGGAAAAGTGTCCCGTTGACAGAAAAACAACTCTCAAACAAAAATTGTAGATTATACTAGCTTTAATGGAACTATAATCTTCATTTTATTTATGACAGGAGGTGAATATTTGCTCAAGTCTCTCTTTACTAGAACTCCACAGCAGCACATTAACATAGAGATAAAAACACCAGAGATAAAAAACCCATAAATACAATAACAGGAGAAACAAACATAACATAACGATGAATTCCATCCGAAATTGAAACCGTGGAACCAGTGGGTGAAGCCTTGCCCTTTATCCTGTAGAGTAGTCGGATCTAAGAACTGTAGCCAAACCATTAAACTGAAATGAGATAAACAGAGTCAAAACACTGATTAGCGAATGAAATATACTGAGAAAACCTGAATCCCCTTCGTAAAGACTAACAGTATAATATCCCAGATAGTGAAAAAACCTGAATCCCCATCATAAAATACTGACAGTACCATATCCCAGATAAACCCCGACTCCCCCAGATAACCAACCTAGCCCAGGAGACCAGGTGAACAACAAGTCAGTCAAACCAACAAACAACAAGGGGAGGGAGAAACTGGGGGGGAAATATTTGCCTCCTGTCATTAATAAAATTAAGATTATAGTTACACTAAAGCTAGTATAATCTTCAATTTTATAGCATAACAGGAGGCTTCATATTTGCTGTTTTAATGCTCGGACAGCAAAGACCAAAAAACACAATCCGCCGTACCAACCTAAACTCTGCGAAGATAGCTCCTCGTAACAGGCAGGAAAGCGTACGATGTCTAGGAGAAAAAACGCCCGCCATGTTGGTACCTGAAGTTGCTGTGCTACGGACTGAAGTGAATTGAAAAAACCTATACACCCCGCCAATGCCAACCACAACCAAGTGGTACATGAAGGGCGAGAAAAAGGGAAAAACCATTTAAACAAATGGTGACGTCAAACACCGCCTAAAGGGGGGAGCACTACCAAAGTAAGAATATGAACCTCGGATCCACCTAAGGCTGATAGACAACTAAGGTCCGAACCACCGAACCCATCTGAAAGAAAAACAAGGTATAATAACGGAAATAATTCCAGAATCAGTGAATGGGCAAAACCCGACAGAACCCACCATAGGAGCATGGCAAAAACGCATGTACCCCCTGTGGAGATGAATACCCGTCCTCAGGAATCATAAAGGGAATTCTAAGCAGAGCGAGGCCCGCCGGCAGTCGTACGCGCTACCTAATCTAATTAATATGGCAGTCCTCGGTAATAAAGTGACCGAACAATACCCGAACCCTGTAAAAGCGGTAGCAAAATTAGGAGATCCGTACCAGACCCAACTACATCAGGGTCGCCATGCAGACCAAAGTCTCACAATCCCTGAGATCAAATGAGCAAGGGTCCAGGGAATCCAGGAAATAGGTTCCCTCAAGTTCAGCGCTCCCCAGAGGCCGTTGTTTTCAGTTTCGTTGGTTTCCTGGTCGTTTCGACCTCAGTCTGTACTTGGATGTCGCTTCAAGAAAGAGGAAGTGTTAAGGCAGCATGACCCTTATATATACTATGCTGCTCACTGATTTAATGTTACTCTTTACGTTTTTCTTTACTGCTGTGGAGTTTAGTAAAGAGAGTTAATGCAAAATACTCGCCTCCTGTCCTTATTAAAATTAAGATTATTAGTACACTAAAGCTAGCATAATCTTCAATTAACACACTTCTGTGTAAATGTAATTAACACTCTTCTGTGTAACTGTAGGTAACTTTCTTCTGTGTAACTGTACATAACACTCTTCTGTGCAGCCATACATAACATCCTTCTGTGTAAACATACAATACGTTCTTCTGTGTAACCGTGCCTAATGCTCTTCTGTGTAACTGTACGTACATAAAACTCTTCTGTGTAACTGTACATAGCATTCTTCTGTGTAACTGTACATAGCATTCTTCTGTGTAACTGCACATAGTATATTACTGTGTAACTGTACATAGCCTTCTCCTGTGTAACTGTACATAGCATTCTTCTGTGTAACTGTATATAGCAGTCCTCTGTGTAACTGTACATAGTATATTACTGTGTAACTGTACATAGCCTTCTACTGTGTAACTGTACATAGCATTCTACTGTGTGACTGTACCTAGCATTCCATTGTGTAACTGTAGATGACGCACTTCAGTTAAATAGTGCCTGACACTCCGTAAATAGTGAACTTGCATATTGAATACACCTGCAGTCAGGGAACTTACCAACGGAGTTACCTCACAAGAGGTGCTCCATTGGTCAATATGATAAAACAGAGCGCTGCAAGCAATCATCTGAACAAACAAAAAGGGTGGGATGAGTATAAGTGGTAACACTGCCAGCTGTGCCTGTAACCCTTGATGGGTTGTGCACAGCTCTATATAGCAAGCCTGTGATCTATACCATCCACTATGGGCCCCAGTAGCCTAACATTCCAGCCACATGGGGCACAAAACCAGGACAGCCTGAGGGTGCAATGCGCCTAAGTCATAGCTCAGTCCCAGTCAAAGCTACAGCACATGTGCCTGCTATCGACGGAACTAATGCGGTAAGTCTGGAAACTGGCTGGCCCCGCCCCCACCCGAACATGCGGATGCGGGGAAGTGGATGCTCGTGGCCGCCGCACTGCATGGGAAGGTAACCCCCCCACACCCACACCGCGGGAGCAGTTATACCGTGAGCAGAAGCGTGGGTTGGGTGGGGGGGTGGAAGCAGAGGATCTCGCTTGGCGGACAGAGCCGGTGGGCGGGATCCAACACGTGGGACCGGAGGAATCTTACTTTGGGGTCCCAGTGGTCGGCGACGGAAAGCAGTTGGAGGACCGCCTCAAACGGACGAAAAGTGAAGGGGGCAAAGCCATCCGGAAAAGGTTGAGGGGGGCAGGGAAATACCCAAAACCCGAGAAAAAAACGATCCCCAGACAGGGGGCCCAAAACAGGAAAATGCAGAAAAGTCTTAAGAGAAAATACATCCCTACAGCAAAAAAGTAGGGACAGAAAAATACAATCTAAATAAATAAATCATAATGGCAGTAGGAAGGTAAACACATTCTAGACAAATAAATCCCTGCAGCCATAAGAAGGTAGATGCGGAAAAACAGAGTAAATAAATCAATCAATCACTAGAGCACTAACAGGTAGGTGAAGAAAATACAGTATAGCTAAATAAATCATTCCCTACAGCACTAAGAAGGTAGATACAAAAATACCCTCTAAACAACTAAATCAATACAGTAATAAACATATAAATACAGTAAAATATCCACAACCACCCATATATAACAGGAGGCAGTGGTACTCTGACCTGTACTGACTGTGGAGCAGCAAAGAAAGAGGGAATAGTTAGCTGGGAGAAGCCTTTTGTAGATTCCTGATTTTTTTGTCTCTGGTGTTTTTATCTCTATGTTAATGTGCTGCTGTGGAGTTTTAGTAAAGAGAGACTTAAGCAAATATGAAGCCTCCTGTCATGCTATAAAATATATTGCTTATTTACTGCAACTTTCTTATTTTTTGTTTTAAGATTTGCTTTAAATGATCTATTTTTATTATTTTTGTTGATCCTGGGGAATGTTAAATACAAATTTTGTGTCAATCTGTTGTTTCTAATTTCCTTCAGATTATTCTTGATATATGTGTGTTTAAAACAGAATACATTATTTTTATTTTCAAAATTCAAGGCAGAGCTTATCCCCAAAAGTTGAAAGTTCCACTTTTGGTGGCCATCTTTTTGGTTGGGGTTTGCATCATATCGACAGGAAACACGTGTTACACTCACAGAGAGACTGATTGAACCTGATTGGTGGGCTATAAAAGCGGAACTTTTAGCTTTTGAGGATAAACTCTGCCTTGAGGAAGTCCAGTGAGATGAAACCGGTCGGTACAGAGGAGCAATCCAATTTTATTTCTCCAGTTTGGTGTTTCCTAAGTTTGGATTCTGTTTCTACTCCCCCACTTGAAGGGATCCGGACGCAGCACAGGAGGGTGGACTGAGGACTGAATCCATCTACAAAGACATACCTGCCAAAGACTACAGGGCTTTCAGACCTTGTGATGTGCTCAACTGACCACTTTTTAGTGGTACCACATTTGTGAGTGCATTACCTTTTCCTATGTCATGTTTGTATGTCTTTCATGTGATTTTAAGCAACTAAAGAAATGGAAGAATTGAACTTTAACATTTGACATGTATATGAGGATTCTGCAATAGATAGGAAATAGTTAATAGGTATAAATATTGGTATACCCTTATTCTAATTGCACTTTTACCTTCACTACACTACACCATTGTTTGCTTGTTTGGTTTTATGTGTATCATGGTTTTCAGAGTTAACCGGCTATTGTTGTTTATGTTTTTGTTGTCAAAAATATTGGCCTATTTTGAAAGCAGATAGAGACTTGAACAAGATATTACCAGAAAGACCTAACATTACATTTAAAGGGGCTCTGAGTTTTAACCCCTTAAGGACACATGACATGTCATGATTCCATTTTATTCCAGAAGTTTGGTCCTTAAGGGGTTAAGAATGTTGTAGTTAATAGTTACCTGAAGGTTAAACCTTAACACTGCACTAGGAACTATTTTGGGGAGCTTACAGGTTTTTATAGGTGTAAGATGTGCCTTGGGTGTAGGAATATGCACCAAAGAGAAAATGGTGTGTACCACACATTTCAGTCTGAAAGAACAAAGAAGGAATATGACATCAGGGAACATATTACTTGTCACAGTAATAATGTGGTTTATTCTTTACAGTCTTCCTGTAAATTACAGAATATTGGCAGAACAACACACCCCCTAAACATTAGAATACGGGAACATGTATATAATATAAGAAAAGGGGTTGAGAGCCACCGTGTCTCAGATCATTTAAAAAAAAAGTACATAACCAAGATCCTAGTGATTTAGAATTGTAGGTATAAAAAGAGTCTGTAAGGATTAGGGGTGGAGATTCTATTAAGAAAATCGGTCAGGAAGAAATGCAGTGGGTATTTTTTTTGGATACCTTGACCCCTTCAGGTTTGAATATTGTTTTTGCTTTATTTAATTTTTAGTTTTTATAGTTTTTGTATCTGTTTTTTTATGCTGCTTTACCAGATTTCTGGCTATGGTATTTCTCCCCTTTTCTTTTCTGTGTAGATTCAATGTAGGTACACCCTAGGTTCTTTCACCTATATACTACTTCTTTTATTATATATTTATTTATTTTGAGTTTATATTATACATTTTTTATCACTAATGTTTTCCTATTTTTAACGAGTTAGGTGATTTGTCCCATGTAATTACAATTTAATTTTTACAAGGTTCTAAAAATGGTTTTAGATTTTTTATACCTAGTAGGATGTTCATGTATTATGGTATAGATGTAGAGGATGTTTTTATAAACATATGTATTGATATAAGTATTATGTCTTTGAGTGATTTAGGTGATTCATAATTGTATGTACAATGAGCTGATTTCTGTACAGATCTTTCTTACTCCCTTTTACTCTTTACCGTTTAGGTTTATATATTATGCTATATATGTGCATAGGTTCATACTTTAGGTATTGGGATAATTGATTTGAAGGTTTTTATTGTTTTGTGATTTTTTTTACTGAATATTAGATATATATTTTTTGGTGATTTGGTTTTTATTTCCTGTCTCTGACAACATGCATGCTATTTTTGCATATGTATCAATAAGGTTACATAGTTACATAGCTGAAAAGAGACTTGCGTCCATCAAGTTCAGCATTCCTCACATATGTTGTTGCTATTGATCCAAAAGAAGGCAAAAAACCCAGTGTGAAGCGCTTCCAATTTTGCAACAAACTAGGAGAGAAAAAAATTCCTTCTTGACCCCAAAATAGCAGTCAGATGTATCTTTGGATCAAGCAGCTATTACCCCACTAATTAGAAATTATATCCCTGTATGTTATGTTTTTGTAAGTATTTATCCAATTGCAGTTTAAACATATGTATAGACTCTGACAAAACCACCTCTTCAGGCAAAGAATTCCATATCCTTATTGCTCTTACTGTAAAAAAAGCTTTTCTTTGCCTTAGATGAAATCTCCTTTCTTCCAGCCTAAATGTGTGACCTTGTGTCCTATGTATAGCCCTGTTTATGAATAGATTTCCAGATAATGGTTTGTACTGGCCCTGAATATATTTGTATAATGTTATCATATCCCCTCTGAGGCGCCGTTTTTCCAAACTAAAGAGATTAAAATTTTTCAACCTTTCTTCATAACTAAAATGCTCCATTCCTTTTATCAATTTTGTAGCTCGTCTCTACACCTTTTCTAGTGCAATGATATCTTTCTTTAGAACAGGTACCCAAAATTGCACAGCATATTCAAGGTGTGGTCTTACCAGCGATTTAAAAAGAGGCAAAATTATATTTTCATCTAAAAAATTTATGCCCCTATTTAAACATGACAAAACCTTACCGGCCTTAGCAACGGCAGATTGACATTGCATATTGCTGCCTAATTTGTTGTCTATAACAATTCCCAAATCCTTCTCGTGTGTGGTTATCCCTAGTTCACTACCATTTAGGGTGTAAATTGCTTGTGCATTCTTAACCCCGAAGTGCATAACTTTGCATTTCTCTATGTTAAATTTCATCTGCCATTTAAGTGCCAAGTCCCCCAATCTATCCAAATCCCTCTGCAGCAAGGCAATATCCTGCTCACATTGTATTACTTTACAAAGTTTTGTGTCATCTGCAAACACTGATACATGGCTTTCAATGCCCATTTCAAGATCATTTATAAATATGTTAAATAGAAGCGGTCCCAAAACAGAACCCTGAGGGACACCACTTACCACTTTTGTCCAGCTTGAAAATTTACCATTAACTCATTGTACTCTATCCTTAAGCCAATGTTCTACCTAAGAACAAGAATATTCATCTAGACCAATTTATTTTAGTTTGAAGACTAACCTATTGTGAGGAACCATATCAAATGCCTTGGCAAAATCCAAGTAGATCACATCCACTGCAACACCCTGATCTATACTTCTACTTACTTCTTCGTAGAATGCAATTAGGTTAGTTTGGCATGACCTATGTTTCATAAAACCATGCTGATTATAGCTAATAACACAGTTCTTCCCAATGAATTACTGAATATTATCCCTTAATAGCCGTTCAAATAATTTCCCAGTCACAGAAGTTAAGCTCACAGGTCTATAATTTCCAGGCAAGGATTTTGAACCCTTTTTAAATATAGGAACAACATCTGCCTTTCTCCAATCCTCCGGTACAATACCTGAAACAAAAGAATCTTGAAAAATTTTAATACAGAGGTTCACTTATTTCCCCACTTAGCTCCTTAAGTACTCGTGGGTGGATACCGTCAGGCCCCGGAGCTTTATTTACATTAATTTTCTTTAATAGCTGTAGCACCTTGTTTCGAGTTATAAAATCACAAGTTATCTGCAAGTTTGTTGCAGCAATCATTTGCTTATCTCTTGCCATAGGACACTCATTAATATATACTGAAGAAAAATAGTTATTTAAAATTTCTGCCTTTTCCTGGTCTTCATTGACTAACAGACCCATCTCTGTTTTCAGTGTACCTACATTTTCATTCTTTGTTTTTTTAGAATTGAAAAAATTTTTGGGGTTGGTTTTGCATTCTTTGGCTATCAATTTCTCATTTTCTAGTTTAGCCACTTTAATTGCCTTTTTGCAAGTATTATTGGCTTCCTTATATCTTATATAGGATGCCTCTGATTTGTCCAATTTAAATGCTTTAAATGCCCTTTTCTTATTTTTAATCTCTTGTTTTACTTCTCTACTGAGCCACATTGGTTTTAATTTGTTTCTTTTATATTTATTACCCAATGGTACATACTGGGAAATGTACCTTTCTAATATTTGTTTGAATAGTTTCAATTTTTCCTCAGTGTTTTTATTACTAAGGAGTTTATGCCATATTGTAGAGCTGCCCTAATCTTATTAAAATTGGCTTCTTTTAAATTATACATTTTAATATACCCCACGTGCTTTTGCTTTTTTGAGTTTATTTCAAAAGTTACCATATTGTGATCACTATTTCCCAAATGCTCCCCTACTTGAATGTTGGTTAAAAGATCAACATTGTTTGTTATAACGAGATCCAGACAAGCATCCTCTCTATGTAAACAAAACAAGTGCACACTCCACCAGAAAGGTGAAATTAGGCTCTACACTTAAGTAAAGGATTCCCTTAACCTTCACAAATCACAAACAAAAAAATACAAAAATAAGTGGAGCACTAAGATACCTGTACAATTGTAGATATGATGTATGTTATAGCCTGCAAATAACAGACAACCAAATCATAGTGCAGACAAATGTGCTACAAAGGAAAAATGGAGAACAATACGCATATAAAATGTAAACTCACAAATATAGAGCCACAGGGTCACCTGGCTCTAGTGATATACGCCTTGGGATCTTTAAAGGGGATCCACTGCCCTCTTCTTGTATCCTCCTGGTGTCTTTAACTTCCAAATGAAAGATAAAAATGCAAATAGGTCAGTTTCCAAAGGATCAGGAAGAAATTTATTGGACAAAAATAAACTCAAATAAATCTTAACAAATAAAAACAAAGATTCAAATGAATCAAAATAAAATATAAAATAGTTATATAAACCACTATTTTATATTTTATTTTGATTCATTTGAATCTTTGTTTTTATTTGTTAAGATTTATTTGAGTTTATTTTTGTCCAATAAATTTCTTCCTGATCCTTTGGAAACTGACCTATTTGCATTTTTATCTTTCATTTGGAAGTTAAAGACACCAGGAGGATACAAGAAGAGCGCAGTGGATCCCCTTTAAAGATCCCAAGGCGTATATCACTAGAGCCAGGTGACCCTGTGGCTCTATATTTGTGAGTTTACATTTTATATGCGTATTGTTCTCCATTTTTCCTTTGCACCACATTTGTCTGCACTATGATTTGGTTGTCTGTTATTTGCAGGCTATAACATACATCATATCTACAATTGTACAGGTATCTTAAAGCATCCTCTCTAGTTGGTGCTTGTACCAGTTGTGACATAAAGGTGTAATTTAACACATTCAAAAACTGGATTCCCCTTGCTGAAGTACTAGTCCCTCTATCCCAGTTTATGTCCAGGTAATTAAAATCTCCAATAATTGAAGATTATGCTAGCGTTAGTGTACTTATAATCTTAATTTTAGTAATGACAGGAGGCGAGTATTTTGCATTAACTCTCTTTACTAACTCCACACAGCAGTAAAGAAAAGTGAGAAACATTAACCAATCAAAAATGCAGTAGGAGGTACAATATTCACAGTGATGAGGCTCCTCCCCCTCTTTCGAAAGCGACATCAGAAACAAATTTCCCTCGATAAATCCAAAGTCTTGTAACATGCACCAACGGGTGAACTTTCCAACTGAGCCGGTCTAGAGGCCGGAAGATGGTCCAAACGTGTCCATCCTGAGTGTGAGCTGCAATATCCTGAAGTTATGCTGAAAAAGAACGTGGAAAAGGTTAGGTACTGATCTTGCAACTGTTTGCAGTAATGAAAATAGACCAGATACAAATTCCACTGACAATGAGACATTCATAGCAGAATGACAGTAACAGATAACAGGGACATAAATAGACCTGGTACAAACATGATATCCTGTAGAGTGAGTAGGAAGATAGTAGAGGGGTGAAAGCCCACAGTGTAGGTATACTCACGTGAGAACGTATCCCTCGCGGGTGTGGTGGGTGGGAAAATACTCGCCTCCTGTCATTACTAAAATTAAGATTATAAGTACACTAACGCTAGCATAATCTTCAATTTTACAACATGACAGGAGGCTTCATATTTTGCATTTTTAACGCTGATGAAGGAGAGACGCGGCTGCCCCCGTGTTCGGGCGGAAATAGAAGGTCCGAAAGGTCGCTTCGCGTGACCAATCCGCGGCTCGTAGGATGTCTGCCAGCGATGCGCCCGCGGTGAAAGCCGACGAGGCCGCCGCACCGCGAACGGAGTGGGCGCCGAAGGTCTCCTCCACTCCTGCCAGAGACAGGATCCATCGCACCCATCTGGCGAGGGTGGTAGTGGAGACGGGTACGTGAGGTCTAACGTAAGACACCAATAGTTGGCCCGAAGATGAGACCCGAAGTGGGGATGTGATTTGTACGTATCGACGCAGAGTGGAGACCACACAGAGCAGCGGTTCCGTAGGGAAAAAGGGGTAAAAAACCGACGAGGAGTCCGATTTGGTACGACGTGACACTTGGAAGGTAACTCCCTCGGGGGAGACCGAAAAAGCGTCAATGTCGAAAGCCCGCACGTCCGAAACTCTGCGGAACGAGACCAAACACAGAAGAAGTGTTAGTTTGGCCGACAGTTGTCGGAGTGAAAGTCTGTCGTTATCTGGCCAGTCCCTAAGGAACTGGAGAACGACCTCCACATCCCATGTATTTGGGTTTGGGGGGCCTCTGGAGTCTTATGCCCCTGAGAAGACGGCATACCAGAGGATCTTTCCCGACGGGCATCCCCCGGGTCGGGACGTGAGCCGCCGAAATCGCGGAGCGCACAACGTTGAGGGATCGGTAAGACCGTCCCATGGAGTACAGATGGGAGAGAAAGTTCAGGATGGCTGTTACAGGTGCCGTAAAGGGATCAAAGTTCCGTTCACTGCACCAAGCGTCCCAGGAATTCCATGCTGCAAGGTAGCATCGTCTGGTTCCTGGTGCCCATGAATCCCATAAGAGGTCTCGAGCCGTCTGCGATAGGTCCTCGGTTTGCCAGGCACCCCTGAAAGAGTCCAAGCTACTAGAGTGAGGCGGTCTTCCAGAATGAGAGGATGGAGGTTCCCTCTCGGGTCTGTGAGGAGTGTCTGGTAGGACGGTATGAGGAGAGGGTCCCTGTAGGATGATACTAGGAGGTCCGGGAACCATGGTTGGCCCTGCCATAGGGGGGTGATGAGGAGTAGAGACCCGCGTTGCGTCTTCAGGTATTGTATCGTCCTTGCCACCATGGCGAATGGGGGAAAGGCATAAGCGCCCTTGAGCGGCCATGGTTGGAGAAAAGCATCTACTGCCTTGCTCTCCGGATCTGGTAGCCAGCTGAAATACTCGTCCGTCTGCCTGTTGTTGCGCGATGCGAAGAGGTCTAGGTGGAGGGGGCCCATCCTGTCCGAGAGGCGCTGAAAAATCATTGGGTCCAGTCTCCAGTCGCTGCTGTCCCGCCAATGGCGAGAAAACCAGTCCGCTGTCAGGTTCGTCTCGCCCGGGAGATATTCTGCCATGAGGGAGATGTTCCGGGGTAGGCAAAACTGGAATATTTCTTTTGTGATCTCCGAAAGGAGTCTGGAACGGGCCCCTCCCAGTCTGTTGATGTAACGGACCGCTGAGACGTTGTCCATCCGGAGGAGGATGCAGCAATTCGTCCGGTCTTTCGCTAAGCTGCGGATTGCAAACGACCCCGCTAGGAGTTCCAGGCAGTTGATGTGGAGGTTGAGTTCCTGGGAAGTCCAAGTGCCTCCTGTTGAATTGCCTTGGCAGGTGGCGCCCCATCCACAGAGGCTGGCGTCTGATTCCAGGACTATATCGGGCGTGTTTCCGAAGATGGCTCGGCCATTCCACGCTTCCATGCTGTCCAACCACCATCCGAGTTCGTCCTTAAATTCCTCCGTCACCGGAACAGTTTGGTCGTACGAAGGGTTCTGGCGGAGAAAGGAAGCCTTCAAGCGTTGCATCGCTCTGTAGTGGAGCGGGCCCGGGAATATCGCTTGGATAGATGCGGATAGTAAGCCCACGATCCGAGCCAAGTTGCGGAGTGGAATGGTGTGGCAGCGAATGGTTCTGCATAGCTCCTTCTTGATGGCTGCGATCTTTGAGGTCGGGAGCCGTAGTGTGCTGGTCTTGGAGTCTATTTCGAAACCCAGAAATTGTATAGTCTGGGTAGGGGATACTTCTGATTTTTGGAAGTTCACCACGAAACCTAGGGATGTGAGGAGTCGGGTGGTATATCATGTGTGTTGCGTTAGACTGTACCTGTCTGAGGAGAACAGTAGCAGGTCGTCCAGGTAGATAATGCACCGAATTCCTTGACTTCGTAGTCGAGACACTACTGGTTTCAGTAGTTTGGTGAAACACCACGGTGCTGAGCTGAGGCCGAAGGGGAGGCACGTGAATTGCCAGGGGCGACCTTGCCATCGGAACCTGAGGAATTGTCGGCAGGAAGCATGGACGGGTACCGAGAGGTAGGCGTCCTTGAGGTCCAGTCTTGTGAACCAGTCCCCGTCCTGGAGCAGATCTCGTAGAAGGTGGATGCCTTCCATCTTGAAATGTCTGTACAGTACAAAGGCATTGAGCCCCCTCAGGTTTATAACCGGCCGGAATTCTCCGGATTTTTTCTTCACTAGGAAAATGTTGCTGAAGAAACCGTTTTGGTCGTGAGCGGGTTCTATCGCTCCTTTTTCCTTGAGTTCCCGTAGTTCGCCATCGATTAAGTGGCGATCTTTCTTGGAACAGTGAATGGGGTGCGGAGGGGCGGTCTGGAACGGGGTTTCCACGAAATCTATGACGTAGCCCCGAACCGTCTGGAGGATCCATGCGTCCGTGGAGATGGCTGTCCAGTTCTGAAAAGACAGAGCAATACGACCTGCAGTACATGGGGTAAGTGGACATTGAGACACTAAGGTGCTTACCTGTGGAGAAGCGTGCTCTGCCACGGTTACGAGGTCCTCTGCCTCTGTCGGCTCCTCGGGTGTAGGAGAAGGGCTGTCTGAAACCCACTTCTGGGTAGAAGGGTTGGGGTCTGTGCGAGCGGGGGCCAGAAGGCCAAAAACGGCTGGCTGCTCGGCCCCTGTAGCGGCCAGCCCGTCCAAAAACACCCCGACTGGGGTGGCCCCTGAAGACTCGCTTCATGGAAGTGTGAGCCTTATTTAGTGAGGTGAAAATGTTTACATGCTTGTTCAGCTCCTTGAGGAAGGCCTCCCCAAACAATTTGCCCTGTGCAAGCGGTCCCAACTCCTTGGTGCCCAATTCCACCAGCTTTCCGTCAATACGGAGCAGCGCTGCTTTACGCCTCTCAGAGGAGAGGGCTACATTGGTGTTGCCCACGAAACAGAAGCACCTCTGTGCCCATTCTCGTATATCATGTGCCCACTCTTTAACCATACTGGCATCAAATTCGTCAGCCCTTGTAAAAGCATCGTCAGCCAAAAACATGATGCGGGAAAGTGGGCCAATGGAGTCTAGGAGTTTGTCCTGAACTCCGTGGAATCCTTTTTCTACCCCTCTCCTGGGGTCACGGCCACCCCGAGACATGAATGTGTTCATGACCTGGTCGAATTCGGGAGTCTGAGCCACGTGGTCGGGAAGGGAAGGGCGAGGGCATTCAGAACGAAGTCGGTTGCGCACCGTTTTGTCCAGGGGTTTGCGGAGCCAACGATGCATAAATTTGGAGAGATGATCCGGGGGGGTCCAGTCCCCCGAACGCGGGTGTCGTATATTGCGAGGGTCGAATAGACGCTGGCCCGTGGGGTCCAGGATGGCTTCCCCTTCGTCATGGACCGGTGTGGGGTCATCCGGCAGTTGGGTGTCGTCCAAAAAGGTGCCCTGCAGGAGGCCCGTATGGGACCCTGTGTCCGAACCCCAGTCATTATCTTGTGAATCAGAATCTGCGGCCTGCCACTCGTCCAACACGGCCATGGAGCGTGTGTGTTCTTCCCCCTCATCCGAGGAGTAGTGGGCGGGAGTGGGTGGGACTGGCCTGTGGCGTTTGGCCGGTGCCTTGCCTTTGCCCGGGTTGTCAGTCCCTTTTTCGCCCTTCCAGTGGCGTTTGCTGGGCCGTGAGTCGGCCTGCGTATGGGATTCTGAAGCCTCAGAATCATAGTCATGGGCTTGGGCTTTTGTGACTTTTTTAGTCTGATCGGCAGTTGCCGTCATAACCCTGGATAACGCTTTCTCCATAGAGGCGGAGATGGCTTCCGCGATCATGGTTTGGAAATCCGCAGGGTTTTGGGGTGTATCCATAATGATAGGAGTAGGACCGCTGTAATAGAGAAAGCACAGTAAACGTTGGGCTAGGGGTCAATCCCAGTGAGTGAAAAGGTACCTGCAGTACCCAGGCAACCCCAGCAGGGTAGTGTGTATATGTATAATAACAATAAAATAGGAATATGCACCCCGGCAGGGTGAGAATGATAAATCTGGCAGCAAAAGCACCAGTTTCCCCCAGCAGGGGGTATTGGGTTTTTTCTGGGCCTCACCCAGTTATATATGCATGTATATATATAGGTGGCACAAAATCCACCTGATAGCAGCGGTAATTAGATAATAAATACACTGGAGAGCCAGTAATGATAATCAGTATGGGGCCTCACCCCAATGCACAGGTTTTTAACCTTATATGGGAAGGCTGACTGACCTGGGGACCCCTGCCTGATTGCGTCCGTTTACTGAGGTGATCGGTTGCCGAAATGAGGAGACCGCAATGCTCCTAAGATGGCGGCCGTGGATCTCGCGAGACGCGAGATCCAAGATGGCCGCCGGAGAAAAAACGGGAAGTAATTTCCCGCCGTGCGGTAGAAACAGCGCGGCTGTGAAGCCGCGAGGTGGGGAATGGGTGGAGGAGGGTGAGCGTTACCCTCAGTTAGGAGGAAAACGGTCGGTCCGACGGCGGGGAAAAGCCGGCGGACCGCGTGGGAACGAAAAGCCCTGAGAAAGGGAAAAAAAGGAGAAAACCCCCCCCCTCACCAAGGGATAAAGTCCCAGGGAGTAAAACGTCTATAAGAAGATGTACAGTAACTACCTATGTAAATACAAATATACAGTACATAGAAATACAGTAACTACAAATGTAATATAGCAAATATAATAAATAAAAGGGAAGAGCCAAAACTCTGACCTGTCTGCTGATGGAGCAGTAAAGAAAGAGGAGGAGGAGCCTCATCACTGTGAATATTGTACCTCCTACTGCATTTTTGATTGGTTAATGTTTCTCACTTTTCTTTACTGCTGTGTGGAGTTAGTAAAGAGAGTTAATGCAAAATATGAAGCCTCCTGTCATGTTGTAAAATTAACGTGTTACCCTGATTTGCAGCTTTCCCAATTTGCTCTAACAGCAGTTCTCCTCATTAATATTTACATTTGGTGGTTTATAACATATACCAACCAATAATGTATTCCCCTTTGTTTGCCCCAAGCAGATATCTACCCATAAAGCTTCCACACTTTCTTCGTCACACTCCACATGCCTAAGATTTGACTTTAACTCATGGCTGACATACAAACATACCCTACCACCCTTCGTGTTTTTCCTATCCTTCCTAAATAATGGTTATTATCACATTAGTGAAGAGATATAACTGTACAATCAATTAACATATTAGTGGGGCGAATGTGGACTGGCATTTGATCCTTCCAATGCCCTACATTTTGGAGTGGTGCTTTAACCACTCCATATCTGTGAGTTTATTTCCAACAGAGTTTTTTATTTTTGTATTGTAGATTTCTAGGAGCATCAACTCAATATTCGTGAAAATATACTCTGCATGATTTAATAGATAACATTGCAATTTGAGACACTTAAAAGTATTAATATTGTTTTCTTTTCAGATGGGAACATTTGGTACTTATAGATACATCGATTTTTTTCCATTCACATTTGCAATGTGCTTTTAAATTTTGCGCACGTAGAAATTAGATGTGGTTATTACCTTGAACACCCAAGTCAGAATCAGATATCACTGTGAAATAAAACAAGATTCAAGTTTCAACTACATCAGAGCCAACAGCAAAGAGTACTGCAGAACTTCAACATACACTTGACTTTGTGTATGGTAATTTAAGGTTTACGTGGTTTTGAAAGCTCATCTAAAAGGTAATTGGGATGAAGTTGTTATGGTGCAAAGAGCTCCTGGCTACCATTAACAAACAATTTAACCCCAAAGTCTATTCCATTTCACTTCAGTTCCAGTCCGAAGCTTCAATTAGAAAGCCTTGGAGTAGCCAACCCTAAAGTTGAAAACATCAGCATGATCTTCACTTATCAGTAACTCCCCATTCACAAAACAGAATGGAAAAGATGCATACCTCTTTAACTCCATTTTGTGAATGAGTATCAGGGTCGGACTGGGAATGAAAAACAGCCCTGGAAAAAAATTCTATACCAGCCCCATAATGCATCGCAACAGCATAGTGTGCAGATATAAAAGCGGGAAAAAAACCTTAAAACTGAAAACTATCACTCAAATGTGAAACAAAGCACCCATAGGGCTTCAAAATAAACAAAAGAGCGGGGTTTGTTGTAAGCAGACATACATTTAAATATAACCAATGTTTCAGTCCAACTACCTTAACATATTAAGGAAAATTTTGTAATTGGACTGAAATTGTGAATGTATGCTTTTGCACAGCAGTAATAAAATTACATTATCTTGCTTATTTTTAAGTAACAAGACTGTGCTCTTCACTTTGGCTGACAACCAGATGATCTTAGTCAACGCCAATTTAATTTCCATAGGAAAGCATTGGCTATTGCTCATGTGTGGGAAAACACTGCGCTTCACTGCACCAATCAGGATCTCCTCATAGAGATGCATTGCATCAATGTTTGTGTAAAATGACACAGAGCACTCTGATTGGTGGATTAAGTAACCAATCAGAGTGTTATGAGTCAAATTACACAGCGTGGGAAAATTCAAAAGAACTTTCCCACGCTGTGTAAAATGACACAGAGCACTCTGATTGGTGGATTTCAAGGCAACCAATCAGAGTGCTGTGACAGGTAAATGTAGAGACTTACCTGTCAGTCTCTTCATTTACCTGTCAGAGCACTCTGATTGGATGTCTTAAACCCACCAATCAGAGTGCTCTGAGCCTAATTGCAGGGCGGGGCAAGGCTTTATAAGCCTTCCCCCACCCTGCAGATCTCAGTCTGCGCGGAGCCCTCCATGGGTGAAAATGGATTTTA
The DNA here is from genome assembly GCA_933207985.1 of Pelobates cultripes. Classification (NCBI taxonomy): domain Eukaryota; kingdom Metazoa; phylum Chordata; class Amphibia; order Anura; family Pelobatidae; genus Pelobates; species Pelobates cultripes. Next base: position 100,595,040 of record OW240923.1, read on the forward strand.
TTTTTTTGCGCTCATTTTTTTTTTTTTTAAGTGCGTCGGTTTTTATGGATTTTTATTTGGCCTTTTTTGGGGCTGAAAAAATAAGATTTTAGAAGAAAGAAGACATCAAATGGTAAGTCTATTTTTTTAACAGGTATTTAGATAAGGGTCCCCCCTCATTATTTTAGGGGTCATTTGTTTGGGGTGAGGGGGTGACTAGGGGTTTGGGGACCCCTAGTCACCTGGGGGGGGGGTACATTTTTATTTAGGGCCCCCACCCGCCGCTCAGGGGTGGGGCCCAGGGAGAAGACATTAGAATGGGGGGGATTTTTTTTTTAACAATGAGCAGCCACAGGCTGCTCACTGTTTAATAGACATGCCCTACTAGCTGGGTCACATACTGCACTGGCCAATCACAGCCATGCCATTAGTAGGCATGGCTGTGATGGCTTCTAAGAGCACACAAGTCAAACGCTTGTTGATTGGCTGCCCTGCAGCCTTTCAATATGCGTCATTAAATCGCCGAACACCGAACTCCAACCCGAACATACAGTGATATGTCTGTGTTCGGGTCCAGGGTCCGAAAAACGTAATGTTCGGTACGAACCCGAACTTTTCAGTTAAGGTTCGCTCAACTCCAATTTTAACACCTTCAGGTAAGACAGTCTGCAGAGTGTTGCATAAATAAAGCTCCCATTGAGCACCTGGTACTCACTTTCTGCACTCAGTGGTCCCTTTCCATAAGCTTCCATGATCTATCACTATGTTACTACTCCTAGACATTACACTTTATAGCAACAACACTTTACGACTGAGACAGCTCTAGTAGTGAAAACATTCAGCAAGACTGCAGTTAAACCAACACTGCAACAAATATAAAAAAATTTTACATTTATGTTAACTTTCAAAGTAATGCATTTGCTTAGAAACCTTCCAGGGAATATCCATTGAGCAATGTAATTTATTTGCATCTCTAATAGTGGTTTATTCACATGTATCTGTGAAATAAGTATTTATAAGGCCTTTCATAAAATTACCAGGAGACTTGTGATTCCTTCATATCTACAGTGAAACATAATAAAAAAAGATATCTACTATATAAGGGACATGCAATGCATGCAAATGATGTTTATATAAATTCTACAGCTCTCTCTATGCCAGGCATATTTTACATACGTTTTTGATTTATTTTACTATATTACATTTTGCAGTTTCTGCAGTTTTTTACAGTGAGTTCATTAAACAGTTTGTTTTTTTATTTATTTTTTGGTAAATATGTTCATATTTGTATATGTATGTTTAAATATACATAACATTGCTATAACTTCTCATTCCTACTAATTAAAATGCAGTATACACAACAGAACTAATAATTATTAGAATGTATTAATTTAGCACCTGGGTCACTTGCAAAAATGCAGAATGCAATAAATTATTGTAAGATAAACATAACCAAATGATGTAATGATACACAATGATGTAATGATATTATATAATACAGACGTTTTGATTGGTTGTGATGGAAGAGAGGGAGATGAAATTACTTTGAGAATAATAAACTTATCACATTTAAAACTGAATTAATAAATATTTTAAGGAGAAAGTGGAAGGAAGTGGAAGTGGAAGTAAGAAGCTCCACCCATCCATGTATATTTTAACTATAAAACAAATGGTGTGGTAAACTAGGAAGGACCATTTATTATCCCTCCTTGTTAAAGGGACACTATAGTCACCAGAACAACTACAGCTTATCGAATTTGTTCTGGTGAGTAGAATCATTACCTTCAGGCTTTTTTGCTGTAAACACTATCTTTTCAGAGAAAATGCAGTGTTTACATTACAGCCTAGTGATATCTTCACTGGCCTCTCCTTAGATGGCTGTTACAGATCCTTCCTGGGCCATGGCTGCCTAAAATGCATCCAAACATTCAGTATCTCCTTCCTCTGCATGCAGACACTGAACTTTCCTTATAGAGATTCATTGACTCAATTCATCTCTATGAGAAGATGCTGATTGGCCAGGGCTGTGTTTGAATTGTCCTGGCTCTGCCCCTTATCTGCCTCTTTGTCAGTCTCAGCCAATCCTGTGGGGAAGCATTGTGATTGGATCAGACTTCCACCTCTGCTGATGTCAGCAGGCAGTGGGCAGGTCTAAAGGAAACAGGGACAAAGCATGCAGCTGCAGACTTGAATACAGGTGAGATTTTACTATTTTAGAGATATGAGGGGACCAGGGTGGCTAGATGGTGGTTGTAACCCTATAGGGTCAGGAATACATGTTTGTGTTCCTGACCCTATAGAGCTCCTTTAAACATTTAATTGAAATACGAGTGCACTCAAGGGCTTAGCAACAGGGGATGCCCAGATGCAATTATTTAACAAATTTCTTAAAGGGAACTAGAAAACCCAGTGCACTTTATTTCAATAAAGTTGTCTGGGTGCAGTGCCCAAGTTATATTAGCACTTCAGTGAGAACCATTGCCATTTTGTAGAAACGCAATGTTTTCATTGCAGGGTGCAGCACACCTCTCGTGGCCATCATCCTGAGTTGCTTTCACTGCTTTCAGTTGCTTTCACTGCAACAACTTTAGTCATGTAATGTTTGACATCCATGAGAATTAAATTAAACAATTAATAGGATGAGAAGGCTACTAGGTGGCATTGCAGGAAGAAGGATAGGTAGTAGCACAGAGTGAGTGTCACTGGAGAAAAAAAAGGTAAGTAAAATACTGTAAATGGTTGAAAAGCCCTTTTAAGACTCACCAGATCCCAGTATAAGTATAAGTCAGTGCTCCACCTCCTCCAATGTCACCTGAAGGGGGGACTAATGCACAGGCATGACAAGCGATGTGAGCACATTAAGCCTTCCCTATAGGAAAGTGTTGCTGCAGTGTTGTTCTTATGGAATGTAGTGTACAGGGATACCAATTTGTGTAAGGGATGTGTGTGTGTATAGTGAATGCAATGTGTGTTTGTGTGTAAGGAATGCAGTGTGAGTGTGTGTGTGTGTGTGCGTGTATACGGGATGCATTGTGTGAATCTGTGTTTGGTATGTGTAAATGCAAGGGGTATGTTTCTGTGTATGTATATAATGTAATGCAGTGTATGTGACTGTAAGGGGTACATTGAGTGTGTGTAAGAGATGCATTATGTTTCTGTGTGTGTTTAGGAGAAGCAGTGTGTGTGCGTAAGGGATGCATTGGGTGTTTTTGTATATAAGGGATGCAGTGTGTGTGTAAAAGATGCATTGTGTGTGTGAGAGGTATGCTTTGTGTGTAATAGATGCATTGTGTGTTGCTGTGTGTGTAAGCAAAGCATTGTGTGTTTCTGTGTGTGTAGGGATGCATTGTGTTTTTCTGTGTATGCGTAAGGATGCATTGTGAGAGGGGTGGGTACACTCAAAGAATAGGCAAGTCACAGGACGATGATGATGTAGGACGTTTGTGATGTGGCACGGTGGGAGGAGGCAGAGTAATGGTGGAGTAATAGTGATCCTCTAAGGAGAACACAGTGGAAAAAAAAGCATGAGGGAAATTGATCCGACCCAAGCAACGAGGCTCCCAAAATACCTAACCTATCCATGAGATCGAAGGAGATCTGTGGGGGTCTTGTTGGTGAATAAGGTGGAATAAGGAAAGGAAAAGTGAGAGGTATGCGTGGAGTTGTAGCTGATAGTTGAAGTGGGTGATAAAGCAATGGTAGGACAAAAGGCATTAAAGTAAGTAAAAAACCTATTACTTGACTGCAAAAAGGAAATTGGTACTATTCAACAGTTCAACGTAAAAACCATGAGTAGGAGAAAAAAAAATCAAGCAAGGAATCAGTATTGTGTAAAGGTTAAAATTTGTATTTAAACTGGATATATCAGTGTCAAGAAATTTTGGTGCAAAGGAAAGGAAGAAAAGACAGAGAAATAGAAAAAAAACTCTGTTAAGTGAATAATCCCCTTTGGGGAAGAAAAAAAATGGAAATATATGTGGTTGAAAGGAAAAGTAATTGATACGTACACTCAGTAAAGCCTGTTAATAGAATACCTCTAAATTTACTCAAAGGATATATGGTTGTGGGAAACCTCTAGTGAAAGAGAGAGGGGAGAGGGGAGAGGGGGAGAGAGGGGTAGGAGGAAGAAGAAAAAAGGTAGGAAAGAAAAAAAGAAAAAAAAAAGGGAAGGGTGACCTGTAAACTAAATACAACTAATTACAAGTGATAAATATAAAAAAACAAGAGAAGGGAAAGGGAAAAAAAGAAAGAGGAAAGGAAAGGGGAAGGAAAAAGAGAAAAATAGAAGAAGAAAAAAAAACAGCTTGTACATATGTTTTGAAGGACCCCGTAAATAAAGTACCCCCAAAGCTATCTTAAGAGAAGTATCAATATCAGTGAGAAAGAGCAGATTCTGAGGCTAAAATGTTGGCTTGTTTGTATGGATTGTTTCATCTTGGAAGCGAACATTAGAGAGAATCCTTGAAGAATTTAAAACAAATAAGGAAAAAGAAAAAGAAAGGTAAAGGAAAGAAAAAAGGGAATGGAAGGAAAAGAAAAAAAAGGGAAGAAGGGGGAATAAGAAAGGGAAGGGAAAGAGAAAAAAAAGGAGATGAAATGTTTGGAGAATAACGAAAAGGTAAAAGAAATGGCTTCGAAGAAGGGAAGTGATCCCAAAGGCTCAAAAAAAGTAAAGAGGAGAAAGAGCAGGGATCAAATAAATCACTCCTATCATATTATCCATCCCCAAGCTCAGAAAGAAACTCAATCTCAAGAATAAGATTGAGTTCTCCGCCAAACAAAATAAAAGAGACACCAAAGAGAAACATCAATCTCAAGATGAATTAGAAATATTAGATCGAGCAAAAGAAAGGTAAGAAAATTCTCAATTTATTGCACAAGAAGAGCACGTAAAAATTACTAAAGAGTTTTTAACAAATCTATTAGAAGAACATAGAGACCAAATAAAAAAAAGAAATGACTACTGTTATAAAAGAAGTTAAAGAGGATTAAAGAATTTGAACCAAAAAGTTCAAGAGAAGACTGAAAAACTAGAATCCATGAAATGTGACATGGAAAAACAACAAGAAGAAAATAAGAACCTATCCAAAAAAGTATTTGTGGTGCGAAACAAAACAGCTGATCTGGAAAACCGCTCATGGAAAAACAATCTTAGGATAAGAGGTGTCTCAGAAGATGTAAAAAATGAAGAAATAAAAGGTTATCTTTTTTTCAAGAAATGGCGGGAGAAGTAGGAGAAAAAGAATCACTCTAAGTTAGAACCTGTAGGCTCCCGAAACCATCACAGGCACCCGCAAATGCCCCTAGGGACATTATAGTTTGTTTTCAAAACTATTTATACAAAGAAAATATCTGGAAAGTGAGATACATAACTGATAATAAAATCGAAAAATTCAAAGATCTAAAAATTATGAATGATTTATCAATTTTAACCAGGCAATAAAGGTTAAATCTGAGATCTATTAAGGAAGTCCTAACAAGAGAAAACATAAATTTTACATGTATATAGCCAGCAAATTTTTTCCTTAATTACAATGAAGAAATAATTATTATTTCATCTAAAGATCAAGGTCGAAAATTAATAAAGGACTGCAATATAGGGGAGAGTGGGATCTCAAGCTCATAGAAAAGAAAGAAGGGAAAGAGGTAAGGAGAGGGAGAGTAAAAGGGAAAGAAAGGGGAAGGATAAAAAGACAAAGAATTGCTGTTAGAGCAACGATCTCTTTAAATTCATAATATAGAGGTAGGGGTGGGAGTATAATCTTTTTTTCTCTCCTTTTCTTCTGCTACCCCCCTGGTCTCTTTCCATCTTTGCCTTTCTGCCTTTACCCGTCATGCTGTGATTAGCTTCCTTGTAGAGCTAAATAACAAATTTATTTTTGTAAGCAGAACATGAGCCTTGTCATATTTTTGTTTGAGGTTCTTTCTGCTTGTCTTGGTATGCTTGTGTTGTATGAATGGAAGTGTAAATTAGATGTAAAATGTAAAAAAGGAAAGAAAAAAGAGAAGATTAGAATATAAATTAAAGGGACACTATAGTCACCCAGACCACTTCAATTGAATGAAGTGGTCTGGGTGCCAGGTCCCCCAGGTTTTAACCCTTCAGATGTAAACATAGCAGTTTCAGAGAACCTGCTATGTTTACATTGCAGGGTTAATCCAGCCTCTAGTGGCTGTCTTCCTGCATGCGAAAATCGCATTCAGCGTGCAGAACGTCCACAGGAAAGGTCTTGCAGGGCATGCGCATTCCGCTCCACTTGGGAGCCGTCGTCGGAGTGGGAGGAAAGGTCACCAGCGCCGGGCTGGATTAAAGTAAGTAACTGAAGAAGTTTTAACCCCTTCAGCACCAAGGGCGAGGGGCCCTGAGGGTGGGGGGGCCTAAGGGTTGTATAGTGTCAGGAAAACAAGTTTGTTTTTCTGACACTATAGTGATCCTTTAATAATACTAGAAGAGTTTGGGGGGAAAAAAGGGGAAAAAATAATAATTAAAATAAAATAAAAAATCTTTTAGACCATGGTTAAATTTTGTTCTACAAATGCACAGGGTTTAAATTCACCCATTAAAAGGCACTAATTATTAGATATGTTAAACAAAGAAAAAAATAGATAATTGCACATATTTAAGAGACGCATTGGGTCTCAACAAAAAAGAAATTACTTAATTTTGATAAAAAATATTCAAGGCAAATAATGTTGTTTTATATAAAAAAAGTAGAGGCCCTTTAATTTTAATAAGTGAATTGATATCTTTAGAGATAAAACACAAAGAGATTGATAAAGAGGGAAGATACATTATATTGAATTGTAAAATAAATAATGCACTTTTCACAGTAGTTAATGTTTATGCATCTAATACGAATGCAATTTCCTTTTTACATCTTTTAATGGAAAAGGTAGACAAATTTGCACAAGGCCAATTAATAATGGGGGGTGATTTCAATTTGATAGGTGACACAAATTTGGACAAAAACTACAAGAAGGATGAAGCATAAATAAGAAATTGCTATCAGAAGCTAAACATTTTTATAAAATGGTTAAGAAATTATGATTTAATCGATATATGGAGAGCTATAAACCCAGAAAGAAAAAGATTTTACCTTTTATTCTACACCTTTTAATTCCTACCCACATATAGATTTATTATTATCTACAACTTCTACATTTTATGAAAACTTAAAATGTGAAATTTCAATTCCCACTTGGTCAGATCATGCGCTTTTATTTCTTGAATTAAAACCGAGTAAAAAAAAAAATTTACAAGAATTGAGACTTAATGAATCCCTTCTGAAACAAAAGTATATCATGGAAAGCATGCAAAAATAAATAACAAAATATTTCAATGAAAATAAATTGTGTCAAATCTTGAAGGGAATCACTAGGTATGCATTTAAGGCGGTAATTAGAGGGCACATAATTAAATTTGGTTCAAACTTAAAAAAAAAAAAAGGTTTACCTATGCCACAATTATATATCTAATTATCTCAATTAGAAAAAAAAAAACAAAGAAAATCCATCTCTTAAAGTTTCTGAAGAAAATTATAAAATTAGATATCAAATAAAACTTAAAGATGTAGGAAGAAGAAATATAAACCTCCTGCGTTTAAAACAAAAATGGTATAGCCATGGAAATTGGGCTAATAGAATGATGTCCAACAAGCTAATCTTAAAGAAAAAATATAAAATAGACAAAATAACAGAAAACGGGAAAATAATACTGGACCCAGTAAAAATTTACATTTTCTTTTCGGATTTTCATAAAAACTTATAACATACATCTGATGTTGATTATGAAATCTTAAATACTCCAATAACTTTGCAAGAAATTTCAAATGTGATTCAAAATTTAAAGACAAATAAAGCACCGGGTCTGGATGGATTTTCTAAAAATGTTTACAAAGTTTTTGAAAAGGATCTGGAAAATCATTTATTGGATCTATTTAGGGAAATTTGGAGAAGAAGGGAAAATGCCAAGAGAGATGTTACTAGCAAACATATCTCCCATCTTGAAGCCTGGTAAAGATAAAACATTTTAAAAATTTTATACTAATCTCTCTTATAAACGTTGATACAAAGATATATTCATTGATATGACACAAGTTAATATATATCAATCAGGTTTTATCCCTAAAAGAAAAGCAGAGGATAACATAAGAAAAATAATGGATACAATGTTTTCGCCCCATTGTCATTGGATGCTGAGAAGGCCTTTAACAGGGTCAGTTGGTTATTTTTAGAAAAAACATTAAAGAAAGTTAATTTGGGGGAGGCATTTTTCAAATCAATATGGGCTATATATAAAGATCCGCAAGCCTTTATCTTAGGCTCAGGAATAAGATCTCTTTGGTTCAAAATATATAATGGTACCAAACAAGGGTGCCCTTTGGCTCCAATGTTATATGTACTCTAATAACCATTTGCTCAAGAAATTAGGGACAACTAAGAGATAAAAGGCTTCAGAGTGGGAGAAAATGAATTTAAATTATTAATGTTTGCTGATGATATTTTTTTTAACTTTAGAAGATCCAATATCAGCTTATGAGCATATGAAGGAGATAAAGGACTTTTCTGAAATATTATTTTATAAATTAAATATTGATAAGTGCCAAGCACTAATGGGGAATATAAAGGAGGATAATAAAAAAAAAACTTCAAGACACATAAATTTCAATGGAAACAGAAAACAATGGCCTATCTAAGGATAAAAATTGCCTTTTCAAAAAAGGAAATAATTGAATTTAATTATAAATCCTTGTTAAATAAATTTAAAAATAAATCAAAGGAATGGAAAAAAATTACCATTTCATGGATAGGCAGAATAGAAACAATTAAATATTATATACTACCTACACTTACGTTTCTTTTCAGATCTATTCCATTAGCAGTTCCTAAAATAGCAATATCTGAATTCCAAAAGATATTTAATCAATTTGTCTGTAACGTTAAGAAACCAAGAGTTGCGTTCAAAGTATTATCTAGAACTATGAAAAGGTGGTTTGGGCCTTCCAAATATAAAAAAAAAATTATGACTCAATTATGCTATCTTGTATAGTTAAATTGTGCAATACAAATCAAGTCTCACAATGGTTAGAATTAGAAAATAATGTGTTAAATAAAATGGATGTGAGAATCATTCTTTGGTCAAAAGAAGTAAAGTCTGTAATAAATAACCTTATTTTAAAAGATTTAAGTTTTGTTTGGAGAATAATAAAATCTAAATATTTAGCAATGTATGAGCTGAAATTCTATATTTCATTAAATATGATGGGAATTCTTCTAAGTGATATAAGTTTAAAGTATTGAGTAGATAAAGGGATTACACATCTATATCAGATAATAAATGAAGAAGTTGTACCCTTTTGTCAACTTTCCCAAAACTTAAAACTTCCACCAAATGAATTTTATAATTATTTAAGATTGAAAAGTTATTTGGAAAAGGAGATACTGAGGTCTAAAAAAATTAAGAAAAATATATAGAAGCAAAATTTCTAGGGAAAATAGAAAATAAGATGAGGAAAACCATGTATAATTTAATCAATCAATAAGAACCATTTTCTCAATTATGCAAATAAAGAGATGGCAAGAAGAATGTACAATTGAAATAGATGAAAAGAAATGAAAAACAGCTATAAATTTCAAGAAACATGTTACACATAATGTAAATCTTTTGGAAATATATATTAAGCTCCTATTTTGATGGTATTTGACTAAATTTTTTTTTTAAATATTCAATAGTCATTATTGCGAAACATGCTGGAGATATTCTGGTTAGGTAGGTTCCTTTATTCATCTATGGTGGGAATGTAAGGATATTAAATAGGCATGGAACACATTATTTCTCATCCTTTCAAAATAAGCAGAAATGGAAATCAGATCAAATTTACCATTACCTTTGTTTCATATTGACATAAAGATGCTAAATAAAAATCTTAAAGACATAGCTACTCACTTATTCCTGGCTTTTAAATTACAACTGGTAAGTAGTGATGTACCGAACGGTTCGCCGGCGAACGGTTCCCGGCGAACATAGCATGTTCGCGTTCGCCACGGCGGGCGAACATATGCGCGGTTCGACCCGCCCCCTATTCGTCATCATTGAGCAAACTTTGACCCTGTACCTCACAGTCAGCAGACACATTCCAGCCAATTAGCAGCACACCCTCCCTAGCAGACCCTCCCACCTCCTGGAAGGCATCCATTTTACATTCATTCTCAAGCTGCATGCTTCGTAAGAGGAGGGAAAGTGTAGCTGCTGTTCATTAGATAGGGAAAAGCATAGCTAGGTTAGGGTTAGGGTATGCTTTAAAAAAAAAAAAAAAAATTCTATGTAATGTAATTGCACTTAGTTGTCTGCCACTGCTGCCAGCTTCTGTGTCAGGCTCACAGTGCATACTGTGCCCATTTCCCCAGTCAGTGCCACCACTTATATCTGGTGTCACAATAGCTTGATTTAAAAACAAAAAACTTTTTTCACTGTTATAGATTGAATAGCAGTCAGTTGTCTGCCACTGCTGCCAGCTTCTGTGTCAGGCTCACAGTGCATACTGTGCCCATTTCCCAGTCAGTGCCACCAATTACATCTGGTGTCACAATAGCTTGGACAAAATTTTGGATTTAAAAAAAAAATAATCTTTTTTCACTGTTATAGATTGAATAGCAGTCAGTGTCCTTAAAGCGGGTGTGTTACGCTAACAGTGGATACGCTGACAAGTGCCACTAATTAGATCTGGTGTCACAATGGCTTGGTTTTAAAAAAACAAAAAACTTTTTTCACTGTTATAGATTGAATAGCAGTCAGTGTCCTTAAAGCAGTTGTGTTACGCTAACAGTGGATACGGTGACCAGTGCCACCACTTATATCTGGTGTCACAATAGCTTGGATTTAAAAACAAAAAACTTTTTTCACTGTTATAGATTGAATAGCAGTCAGTGTCCTTAAAGCGGGTGTGTTACGCTAACAGTGGATACGGTGACCAGTGCCACCACTTAGATCTGGTGACACAAGCTTGGATTTAAAAACAAAAAACTTTTTTCACTGTTATAGATTGAATAGCAGTCAGTGTCCTTAAAGCGGGTGTGTTACGCTAACAGTGGATACGCTGACCAGTGCCACTAATTAGATCTGGTGTCACAATAGCTTGGATTTAAAAAAATAACAATCTTTTTTCACTGTTATAGATTGAATAGCAGTCAGTGTCCTTAAAGCGGGTGTGTTACGCTAACAGTGGATACGGTGACCAGTGCCACCAATTAGATCTGGTGACACAAAGCTTGGATTTAAAAAAACAAAACACTTTTTTCACTGTTATAGATTGAATAGCAGTCAGTGTCCTTAAAGCGGGTGTGTTACGCAACAGTGGATACGCTGACAAGTGCCACTAATTAGATCTGGTGTCACAATAGTTTGGATTTAAAAAAAAAATAATCTTTTTTTCACTGTTATAGATTGAATAGCAGTCAGTGCCCCAAAAGCCGGTGTGTTACGCAACAGTGGATAATGCGACCAGTGCCAATTAATTAGATCTATGTGTCACAATAGCTTGATCAAAAATAATAATCTTTTTTCACTGTTATAGATTGAATAGCAGTCAGTGTCCTTAAAGCTGGTGTGTTACGCTAACAGTGGATACGGTGACCAGTGCCACCAATTAGATCTGGTGACACAAAGCTTGGATTTAAAAAAACAAAACACTTTTTTCACTGTTATAGATTGACCAGCAGTCAGTGTCCTTAAAGCGGGTGTGTTACGCTAACAGTGGATACGCTGACCAGTGCCACTAATTAGATCTGGTGTCACAATAGTTTGGATTTAAAAAAAAAATAATCTTTTTTCTCAGTTATAGATTGAATAGCAGTCAGTGTCCTTAAAGCGGGTGTGTTAC
>OW240923.1:100606997-100625850 GCA_933207985.1 Pelobates cultripes
GCCGGGAGCACAAATATTCTAAACTCCCTACTGGGATTGTCTCTAAAGCAAGTCGTTGAGGAGCCAACTCGTAAAGAGGCCATACTAGATTTAGTGTTAACAAATGGATACTTGGTATAAGATATTACTGTACGTGAACGTTTAGGATCCAGTGATCATCAGTCAGTGTTTTTTAATATAAAAACAGTGACTGAGTAACCACACAAAAACAAAAGTTTTAGACTTTAGAAAAACAGACTTTTCTAAAATTAGAATATGTGTAAAGGAGTCATTATCAGACTGGAGCTATTTAAATGGAGTCCAAGAGAAATGGGATTATTTAAAGGTTGCATTGCTAATGGCAAGAGAAATTGTATTAGGCTTGTCGGTAAGAGAAAAAAATTCATGAAACCACTGTGGTACTCTGCAGATGTGGCCAAAATAGTAAAAAAAACTAAAAGTTAGCATTTAGTAATTATATATATATATATAAAAACAGAGTGAGGAAGACAGAATGATCTATAAGAAATAGGCTCAGTCAGGGGCCTCAGTTAGGAAAAAGGTCATTTGTTACATGTAAGTTTACAGAGGAAGAGGTTCTATTTCAACTGTCCAAAGTATAGACAAATAAGTCAATGGGACCTGATGGAATACACCCAAAGTTATTAAAAGAGCTTAGTGGTTTACTAGCAAAACCATTAACAGATTTAGTGTTAGTGAATGTTGTGCCTATTCACAAGAAAGGTAGTAGGGAAGAGTCGGGCAACTATGGGCTAGTAAGCCTTACTTCGATGTGGGGAAATTAATGGAAACAATGTTAAAGGATAGGATTGTTGAACATCTAAAATCACATGGATTCCAAGATCAGAGACAACATTGGTTTACTTCAGGGAGATCATGCCAAACTAATCTTATTGATTTTTTTGATTGGGTAACTAAAATAATAGATCAGGGTGGTGCAATAGACATTGCTTACCTATATTTCAGTAAGGCTTTTGACACTGTTTCACATAGAACGCTTATCAATAAACTGCAATATTTAAGTTGTTGAATGGGTAATTCAGTGGCTGAGTGACAGGTAATAGAGGGTTGTGTCAATGGAGTATATTTGAAGCATTGGCTTGTCACCAGTGGGGTACCTCAGGGATCTGTACTTGGACCCATTCTCTTTAATATTTTTATTAGTGATATTGCAGAAGGTCTGGATGCTAAGGTATGTCTTTTTGCTGATGATACTAAGATATGTAACAGGGTTGATGTTCCAGGAGGGATTAGCCAAATGGCAAATGATTTAGGAAAACTAGAAAAATGGGCAGAGTTTGGCAACTGACATTTAACGTGGATAAGTGTATGATAATGCATCTTGGACGTAAAATCCCAAGGGCAGAGTACAGAATATTTGATAGAGTCCCAACCTCAACATCTGAGGAAAGGGATTTAGGGGTGATTATTTCTGATGACTTAAAGGTAGGCAGACAATGTAATAGAGCTGTCACGACTACTAGTGTGGTCCAGCACGCAGAAACTATGTAAACATATACATAGGCAAGAAAAGGAAAATAAAAGGACAGAGCGTAAACTGGACCTTAGAATGGCCGGACTAATACGCTAGAGACAGAGAATGGTCAAAGGGAAAGCTGAGGTCAAGGAAGCCAGAAAATACACAATACCGTTTACACAAGCCAAGTCAGGGAAACCAGAATTCAGAATAACCAGGGAAAAGCCAAGATCAGGATACCAGGAAATCAGATTCACAAAGATAAAGCACTCTCAGGAAACCAGGAATAGGAAACCACGACAGGGCAAGGGACTGGGGTGAGCTAGGGATTTAAATATCCCTCTGTAAAGTCTGATTGGTCAGAGGGCGACCTCTGACCCCAAAACGTGCGTGCGCGTTGACGTCGTGACGTCGCGCGCACGTCAATATAAACTTCGGGGGCGGAGCTATGATAAGGCGCGACCACACGTTCAGTGCCATTTTGGATCCGGGCGCGATGGCCGGAGGATGTGGGGAAGTGGCTGGCGGCTCGCCGACAAGCAGATAAGCTTGTGCTGTCGGCGAGGCTGTGCCGGTTGGGCACAGCCGTGCCACACGGCGGGCCGGCAGCCGCGACAAGAGCAGCAGGAAATGCTAGCAGAATGCTTGGTTGTATAGGGAGAGGTATTAGCAGTAGAAAGAAGGAAGTGTTCATGCCATTGTAGAAAACACTGGTGAGACCTCACTTGGAGTATTGTACGCAGTACTGGAGACCACATCTCCAGAAGGATGTTGATACTTTAGAGAGAGTTCAGAGAAGGGCCTCTAAACTGGTTCATGGATTGCAGGATAAAACTTACAAGGAAAGTTTAAAGGAACTTAACATGTATAGCTTGAAGGAAAGATGAGACAGGGTGGATATGATAGAAACATTTAAGTACATAAAGGGAATCAACACAGTAAAGGAGGAGACTATATTTAAAAAAAGATAAACTACCACAACAAGAGGACATAACCTTAAATTAGAGGGTCAAAGGTTTAAAAATAATATCAGGAAGTATTACTTTACTGAGAGGGTAGTGGATGCATGGAATAGCCTTCCAGCTGAAGTGGTAGTGGTTAACACAGTAAAGGAGTTTAAGCATACGTGGGATAGGCATAAGGCTATCCTAACTATAAGATAAGACTAGGGACTAATGAAAGTATTTAGCAAATTGGGCAGACTAGATTGGCCGAATGGTTCTTATCTGCCGTCACATTCTATGTTTCTATGTTTCACATTCTATGTTTCTATGAAAGGTTCAGTTGGTGCTTGGCATAGTCCAATAAAAATGTGAGATGATACCCATCTAATACCCATCAAATAATTAAAAAAAAGAATGCATTGTGTATGTGTGTGGTGTGAAAGAGAGAGTTTGTGGGGTAGGAAATGGGCTGATAGGGGAGCAGCTCTTTATTTCTATTATTATATTTATTTTGTTAATATCCTTTTTCTCCTACATCCTCCCAATCCCTATGCGTGTCTTACTACCCCAAGCACCTTTGTGTCTTACTCTTCCCAGCTTCTTTGTGTGTCTCTTTCCCCCCCCAGGCTCCTCTGTGTGTCTCCCTCACAAGTGATTCTGTGTGTCTCTCTCCTGAGCCCCTCTGCATGTCTCTGTCTCCCCTACCAGCTCCTCTGTGCTTCTCTTTCACCCCTTCCTCAGCTTCTCTGTTTGTCTTACACTCCCCTGTCCCTTAATGATCTCTTTCAACCCCCCCATCCCTCAGTGGTCTCATCTTCTCCCCCAGGTCCATTAATGATCTCCCCTCCCCTCCTGTCCCTCAGTGCTCTCCTCTGCCTTCCTGTCCTTTAGTGCTCTCCCCTCCCCTCCCCTCCTGTCCCTTAGTGCTCTCCCCTTCTATCCCTTAGTGCTCTCCCCTCCTATCCCTTAATGATTTTTCCTTCCCTCCTGTCCCTCTGTGCTCTCCCCTCCCCACCAGTCCCTCAGTGCTCTCCCTTGCCTCCCTTTCCCTTAGTGATATCCTCTCCTCTCCAGTCCATTAGTGCTCTCCCCACCTGTCCCTTAGAGCTTCCCCCTCCTGTCCCTTAGTGATCTCTCCTCCCTTCCCTTAGTGTTCCTCTCCCCTCCCTGCTCTTAGTGCCCCATCCCTGCCCTTAGTGCCCCTCCCTTAGTGGTCCTCTACTCTCCCCCCACCCCTTAGTGGTCCTCTCCCTACCCCCCCTTTATTCCCCCTTCCCTTTGGTGGTTCTTCCACTATCCCCTACCACCTTAGTGGTCCTCACTCTCCCCCAATTCCTTAGTGGTCCTATCTCTCCTCCTCCTCCCCCCCCCCCAAGTGGTCTTACCTCTTCCCCCTTCGTGGTCTGTAATGGATCACCTGTACTCCAACCGAGTACCTTCCATTGACGGACGCTTCCTAGCTTGCACCAAGGACCACAAGCACTGCACCAGACACCACAACCACTGCAGACTCCACAACCGCCGAAGCTTAACTGGAGTCTCGCCGTCTTCCTTCCACCCTGGATCAACCTCTGTCCTCTAGGACTGTGTGGGAAAGACCTCTCCTCCAGGATAGCGTAACAGGAACAGCTCTTAAAAGAGCTAAGTGATTACAGCTCAGGGGAATATACAAAGTATAGCAATCCCCAGTGTGAATATAGCAGTTTCCTACAATAACGAGATGAGGCTACGTATTGAGAGTTAAGCAGGAACAGAATGAACTGGGTGTTTATTGTCTCTTTTATACAAGTTTTCCCACAATGTTACCACCCATGTGGACCTTGTGGTACACAGGACACAAAGTTACAAAGCCAATCAAAACACTCTTGTATAGTTAGGCACTCCCAGATAATGTACACAAACCCTCCCCTCTGCCTGTGATACAATTAACAAACACAATGGACTAACTCAATTACCCACAGGCAGAAAACACAAATTTGACTGACTGCAAGCATGGCTTTCATGCCCAAAACAGTTCCACAGATTTAGGCTGTGCGGCGGGTCTATCTTCTCCTCTATCCTGGAGACAATTGGCTTAAGTGGCTGTGGTAAGCCAATTATCTCCAGTAACAGGAAATACCTATAAGTCCAAAAACTGTTACAAAAACCACGTAAAAATACATAACTCTTATAATACCATGTTTAACCTATATGTCCAACAAATCCCCAGATAGCTTGGATCTGAGCGCTCAATATGTCCGAAAAGCGCTCAGATCTCACAAATACAGTTGGATCGCCATGGGGTTAAACAATAGCAAGGGCTGATGGGAGATTGAGGAGGGACAAAGCAGACAATGTCAACTAGTCTGACAGTGTACCTGGGACAACGCCCTGCTGGAGAATAATGGACAGGAAAAAGGGGGAGGGGAAGAGGCACATTTTCCCATGGATTTAAAGGGGCAGAAACAGTCTCCAAAGTACAATAGCCATAAATAAAGGCTTTCAAATGGAAATAACTCCCAGGGGCCACAGTCACAAAGCAAAAGGCTAGCCATTAGTCCTCTCCAAGAACAAGTGGCAAAGGGCACTTCATTACATGGTCCTCCCCCCCCGGGTCAGTGCGCCCTAGGCGACTGCCTAAGTCGCCTATAGAATGCGTCGGCCGTGCATATAAAGCAAAAGAGAACTTTTTTTACAGATAGACTTTCCACTATGGGATGTTCAAAGGACATTTGTATGAAAGTTTTTATTTCTGTTTATTTATTTATTCCTCTAAAGCCGCAGTCAGATTACAAAGGGCATTTAGTTCTGGCTCCTGAACCTACACTTAATAACTTCAATAATATTGCAAGATTCATTTTGCATTTTTATCAAATCTTTTGTTGACTTATATTAATGTGTAAAATCCTATCCCCACTTCATAACATGGAGGAAAATTAAAAGGCAAAGGGCAAGTCCAGATTTTATTGCAATCTAAAGCTTGACTCTGGGGATGTTCAGGGAGATTTGCCTTGTAAGTGAAAATACGAAGTGTGTCAGTTTTCCTGATGCTAAATGTTACAAAAATATCTTATGTGTTATATTATTTAGTCCCACTTTACATCTCCGATGTAATTATATAATATAGATTTTCTTGATAATTATAAAAAATTGTCTCCGGTTTCTATTACATTATGTCAATACATATATAAATGTGATCGCTGTAACTTACATATTCTGCTGATGTTAGTGCAAATGTAAGAAATTTTTTTTAAATAGTGACACATTTCATTACATGTAACTGAATGACCCAGTTTTCAACTTTATACGTATGTGTAGTGTGTGTGTGTGTGTATTACATTTTATTATATTGTGTGAGCTGTAAAAGACACATATAAGAACATTTACTTAAATACAGTCATAATAAAGTTAAAAATTCATTTTTTATTTATCTGAAACAGAGACAGAATCAACAAGCAACCTGTATATTATTATTATTATTATTATTATTATTATTATTAAATACAGGTTAAAACAAAGCACAGCGACCCAAGAAAATTAAATATATGCTTCTGACACATATTCTGTCTGTCATTAGGTATAATTGTTCATACATATCGAAATCCATACTTTTGGTCTAAAGCTGTGTTTGGAATAGGTAAGCTGTGCATTTAGAAAATTAGGTTAAAATCGCTGTGATAGCTTCATAGAGCTGCATAGTATTCTGAGAAAATGGTAATAATGTAGTTTCAAAGAATACTGTGCTTAAGGGAATTTTTATTTATTTTAACCAGTTTTTACATATAAAAAAATCTAAATGGTACATTTTAAACTATAATTTATATTTTATTTAGGTATAAATAGCAGCTTTTCCTGAACTAGAAGATTTTCATAATTTCACCCCCTTTTTCTGCACCTTCTTTCAGGTATAGGAGAGAACCATCACCTCTCTTTGCTCCCAACACAAACATTAAACATACTTTTGGCTCCTTGATTCAAAGTAATGGTGTTCTGCAAAAAGGGGGCTTTTGTCTTGAGAATGCAGGCTCTTAAAGTGGCTCTATCACCTTAAAGGGACACTCCAGGCACCCAGACCACTTCTGCCCATTGGAGTGGTCTGGCTGACAACTCCCACTACCCTTAACCCTGCAAGTGTAATTATTGCAGTTTTCATAAACTGCAATACTTACCTTGCAGGGTTAACTCCTTCTCTAGTGTTTATAGCACATGAAAAGTGTGCTATAGCATCGCTGGACGTCCTCACGCTATGTGAGGACCTCCAGCATCGCTGAAATCCCCATAGGAAAGCATTGAAAACATTATTTCAATGCTTTCTTATGGGGAGGTCTAATGCACGGCATTGCTGCAAATGAGCATTAGGTCTCCCCCGCCGGCGGCCGCGCATGCTCAATAGGTCTCCCCCGCCAGATGATGTTGGTGGGGGAGGAGCATGGGCGGACCCTGACCCAGCGCCGAGGGACATCGGCGCTGGGTACAGGTAAGTCACTGAAGGGGTTTTAACCCCTTCAGCAACTTGGCATGGGTGGTGGGAGGGAGAGGGGACCTGCAGTGCCAGGAAAACGGTTTGTTTTCCTGGCTCTGGAGAGTCCCTTTAAATTTACCTTCCTTTTACTGTTTCCTCTACACTTCCTCTTTTAGAATCTCTTCTTCTTTTATTCATTTTTGATCTATTTCCCCTTAAAACATAAGACAAAGTAGGGACTACTTTGTCTTATGCATTTTCCCACACTTGACAATCTTCACAAAGGGTGGAGGTTAAGGCATAAAGCAAGCTCCACTTCCTGTGTCATGATACCTTAAGATCCAGTGTACAACATAACAGTGTTTAAAACATGTACGCCGTTACACAATACAATAAAATATAACTATGTCACAAGGATGGGGAGTCAGGGGAACATAGACAATAAAATCTAGAGATGGTATGCAAATATACAAATTTTTAGTTTGAACATCTAGGCCAGGGATAGGCAACCTTCGGCACTCCAGATGTTGTGGTCTACATCCCCTATAATGCTCTTACACCCATAATGCTGGCAAAGCATCATAGGAGGTGTAGTTCAAAAAACCTGGAGTGCCGAATGCCTGATGCCTGATCTAGGCAATGCATATAACTGCAACTTGGTAGCTTTTAACCAAGAGATATCATGCAGCATCAAATAATATTTAGATAGCAATCAGGTTACTGTGCCTAAGCTGCCATGGACTGAACTTACTGTCTGGCTGGCTGGTTGACTTACTGGCTACATATGTCTCAGTCTATAACATGTTTCATAACATTTGTGAGAGGATGAGAGAGCGGTTAATTGTTCCTGGTTGCAGAAAAGTAAAGCCAACAGGAGCATCAATATAATAAGAGATGGTGTAGTTTGTGTGTATATTTGAAGATGCAGTATGTATGCATCATTTGGAACTACTGTTTGTATGTGTGAATGTGTATTTAGGAATTGGCTTGGATAACTGACAGTCTAACCCAAAGTGCTAACCCAAAGTGCTAACCCAAAGTGCATAAATGCGGCTGTCAGGAAGGGAGAGTGAAAAATGTTATCAAGAGAATTCTTAAACATTTTCAATATACAGTACAAGAATTAAAATAAATATTAACCATGTTGATGACGGTTGTCTTTTGACAGCACAGGAAGGAAGGAAAGCTGCAGCCTGGTTGGGTGGAACAGCATGACGTCCTACGACTTTTACTCTGATTTCCTTTGTGAGGTGTGACTGCGTCTGTCCTTTTTCTGCCCTGATGTTTCAGTGGAGACCATCAGGACAGTCAGACCCAAGTGGCTGCTGTTTTACAAGTCAGGAGAGAATACAAGCTTCAGTTGGCTAAGGTGATGTCAGAGACTGTGAGTGGAAGAGCTCCTGAGAGACCCCAGTCAAGCTTTTGCAACTGGGGCAGAAGCGTTCCAGAGACCCTGCAAGCAGCTTGGAAGCAGATTGGGTGGAGGTACTGGGTCGAAATACAGGAGCTCTGTCACAGTGGGGACTACACTCTAGCTCTCATGCTCAAGATAGGATAGCCACTGAAAAAATAATCTTATTTTGGCCACCCTCCATCTAGCAATACTTCTGATTAGCTAGTAATTAAATAACAAGATACATTTAGTGTTAAAGCATTTAACACTAAAGCATTACTTTGACATCTCACCTAGAATTATGGACACAGAATATATGGTAAATTGAGGTACTGAGTAAGCGATGTCTTTTTTTACCAAAATATGAATCTATTTTGCCATAGATAGGTTCCTACTGCTCTATTTACGTAGCTCATTGAATTGCATTTACAAATCAATTGCAAACTGAAATTAAATTAATTTAATATATTCAATGTAGGATGCATTTGCTCAAAAAATGTTATTTAAGTGAAAGTTGGCTTTTAAATATCTGTCTCTATAAAAAAAAATAGCACAAAGTAATACTGTATATCTGTTACGGAAGTTCAATGTTCTGGCCGTTTTATTAGAAAGTGCGTTAGCACATACATGGCAGAGTGACCTGGCTTTCAATAGACTAGCTGAACATTATTCATAAATTATACTGTAGAGCGAATTGCTTCCCAATCTTGACCTTGTACATTTCTTTGTTATACATTTAAGAGACTTTTTAATAAAGGAAAATAAGACAAATGTATTTATTTTTATAGTCAATAAATTATATTAGTCAATGGAAAGATATAGTTCGCAAAACATAAACAAATCATATTAGATGTACAATTTCAATCTAATTTCAATCTATGGATTAGACTTTGTCCCACCACCTTCTATGAGCTTGACAAAGGCCTCTGTGAAGGCCGAAATGTTGCACATTATGTTTTCAATAAATCTGCCTTTTTGATGAAACCTTGAGTGCCTGGACCTACTTTCTACTATCTACTAATTTGGGATTTGCCAACCTAGTCTTTGATGCACCTGGTTTTCACTGTGAGAGTGTGGTATACTTTGTCTTTCAATTATCATCCTCCATGGTCAAACAAAACAACCAACACATATATATGGTCAGGATGGGGAGATTTGGATGGATAAAAAAATGGGATAACTAAGGGCTTTGCAGGTCTCACTTTGATTAAAGAAATACTTGCAGGGTTGTCCACTAGTGAGAACTCAAGGTGAATTCAAAGTAAATATCACATTAAAATTAAAAACAGCCACATTTAAAAAAAACTCTCTAAATCAGCTATGCATTCAGCTACTTTTAGGCTACTCGGCCCATTTATTTAAAATTCATTTTGTATTCACTTTGAATTCTTACTATAGTGACTATCCCTGTCACTGTTGTTAGCAGTGATATCCATAGTAGTAAATGAACACAGAAGTTAGGCCTCACTAATTCCTTTAGTTGTGCATACATCTAATTTCATCACATGGTCATGTAGACTCCAAAGCAGCAGAGTGACCAATGTAGCTGCAAAATCCCCATAACTGTTCATCTATATAACAATAAGCATTATCCCTTGTTTTGTGATGCAGGTTGGAAAGAGTTAAAAATCCCTGTTATTATCTGGCCTACAGCTGTTGATGTTACCGGACTGTCCCTTCAATATGAACCAGTGAATAGCCTCCTAGCAAAAACACTATAATCCACTGTAAAAAATAGTTACCCAATTCATCTTGTTATCTTTAATAAATGACAAATGTGCTTAGTGCAAGCATTTATTTCCGTGCTGACACAAAGTAAGTGCATTAAATCATTAGTAATCAGTCTAACGAGGACTCTTCAGGCCCGTGTTTGTGACTGTGATATAACGATACACTAAGTAAAACAACAGGAGGTATTTCAATAAAGGAAATTTGAATAGTCTGTTTAGGAAAAAAAAAACGCCATGTGCTGCCGAAAAACTCATTAATCACACATGGGAAGTCTAATGTACTCTAAACTTTACTGCATGGGAACATAAAGCATGAAGAAGTTGAGAAACACACAAAATAAAATTGTTTCAGATTACTCACAATAAAAAAAAGAAAAATGCAAAGTGGCAATTATTTGCTCATTTGTATTTATTTTTATATTTTTTTTTTAAACCAGATAATGCAGTCTTTTTTTTATCATTCAGTAATCACTGTAGTCGGGAGCATTGCGTTAAATATAATGTTCTGGCTGGAAGGTCTGAGCCCATAGCATGCCTGAAGTCTTTTGCAGTGCCAGACTGGAATTAAGAAACAGCCCTGGAAATGTTATTATTCAATGTTTTTATTTTGATTATTACATACAGAGTTTGTCGATTTGATGTAACATACGTTTAACAGCAGTAGCAGGGTACATATTCCAAACTTTCTGTGAACTATAACAGTTTACATAACTAGTACATCCCATTCCATCATGGCTATATGACATCTCATGTCTATGACATGGGTTGTAAGGAAATCGTTTGCTTTATGCTGTTTTTAATTGTAGTTTAAGTTCCCATGCATGGGTTTCTGTGTCTTAATGGGTTAGAGTGCTGGCGTAGTATTTCACAGTGTGTGCCCTACCGATGGGTATTGTTCCCCAGGGTGGCCTGCGTGTGCCTCTAGTGGTGTGCGCTTGTTCAGGTGTTGGATATGTGCCATCCCTTTCCCAATATCCTCCCCCATCCCCATGGCTGTAACTGGATCATTTCTCTATGTCCACCATGTGGGTTCAGTTTGTCGTGTGGTGTGTTCATGTCCTGGGATGTCTAGGTTGCATCTGTTTCTTTGTCTAATAGCATCTGTGTAGTTGTCGGTTTTGTCAGTGGGCCCTTCCCCCTCAGTTACCCCATGGCCTTGCCATCTGTTTTGTCTCTCCTGTGAGATGTCAGTGTGAAGTAGGGGTCTGGTTCATTAGGGAGGAGGGGCTGAGAGGTCAGGAACAGAGGGATGGGGATAGGGGGAAGGCGGTGTGGAGATGGAAGGAGAGAAGAAGACAAAGGAAAGAAAAAGAGGAGAGGAAGAGAAAGGGGGAGAAAGGGAGAAGGAGAATAAAAAAGGGGGGGAGGGGGCAGATGGATGTCCTTAGTTTAACAGGTAGTGGGGGCAGGGAGTGTGCCCCCTTCCAGGGCTGTCTCTGTACACCGCGCCTGTGTGAGCAATTATAGTCTGTAACAGGGTCATGCCTCCAGCGTCTGGGCATCAGGGTTGCTTTCCGGTCTGTTGTTTGTGTCTTTGATCCAATGATACCAGATGCCATGGTATGTTTGGGCTTTTCCCGCAAATGTGAGGATGAGTTCCTCTATCTCTCGGACCTCCTCCTATCTATGCTTACGTCCGTTATCGTGGAGATTATCTGCACGCCCTCCCAGAAGAGTCAAATTTTGTTGCAGCACCACCATATATGGAATAGTGTGCCCAGTGCTTGTTCACACTTCCAGCATTCTGGGTCGCAGTCAAGACCCATTGTGGACATCCGTTCTGGTGTTTTATACCAGTCGGATACCATCGTGTAGCCCGATTCCTGGTATTTGGTGCTAATCGAGGATATATGTGTAAATACGTTGGTCCATTGTTCTTCCATTAGCAGATGTCCCAGATCTCTCTCCCAGTATTTAGTGAATTATGGGAGCTTGTTCTCCTGCTGTGTGAATTGTAGCATCCGGTTAAGAAGTGATATGGCATGTGACGGTAGTGCCTCTTGCTTGCATAGTGTTTTGTACGTGGTTAGTTGTCTGTTCTATGTGTCCAGCTGTGGGATGGCTTTGAAGTGTCTCATGAGTTGGTGGTAGCGAAACTGGGTTAAGAAGCCGGATGTGTTCTGTGCAGGCAGGTCTGCCAATGGTGTGATTCTCCCTCCCGAATATACGTCTTTCAGTCTGCAGTGCATCGGCAATCCCAGGGAGGTCAGATATTGTGGGCATTCCGCTGGTCCGAATAGTGGGTTCCCTGCTATTGGGCACAAGGTAGACACCGATGGTGAAGTTGCTTTCTGCTGTGCTATTTTTTGGCATTTCTTCAGGGTGGTATTGATAGTCGGGTGTCCCCATGGTAGGGATTCAATGAAACTGAAATGAACGATCAGCAAGTATATCCCATTTCATTTTGATGGCATCAAAAAACACATCTAGTGATTTTGGTGGTTTTTGATACTGTGTTTAGTAAAGAACATTTAATCTCTCTTTAGTAAATAACCATCATACTTTAAAAGCGGTGCAACGACCATGGTATTCAATGTAAGGATTTTGTTTCTGTTAAAACAGTTAAAGTCAACAAATTTGTGCTTTGTATTTAACCTGCACTGTTTGATTGGCAAAACCTTTAAATCTAACAGAAATGTATAGCAGTAATTTAAAGCCCATTCCTTGAGGCACAGTCCAGGTTTCCTTAGAATCCCCACTGGAAAAGATTCTGAAGTACCTAAATCCTGGAGTGGTGCATCAACAACTGGATTGGAACCCAGTGATTCATTGAGGTGTACTTTGCTTCTTATGACTTTGGTTCTTATGAGAGATGATAGCATTATATAATCTTATATATAACTGTAACGGCACCCCCAGGCATAAAAGGGGTTAAAGGCTGTTTAGGAGATATTCCCCTTCCAGAGACACAGGCAGCTACTGCAGAACACCTGTGATGGTAGTCACCATCACTGGGGATGGAAGACAGACACTATGGGTGGGCTCAGAAATTCCTTTTGTGTTTTCTCACATTGTGCCTATTATTTGTGCAGGGTATGTTGAATGTATTGCTGGTTGTTTGCATCTCCCCCTCCCCCCTTTTTCCTGTCCTATTGTTTCCCCAGCAGGGCATTGTCCCAGGGACACTGACAGACCAGTTTAAACTAGCTGTTCTGTCCCTCCTCAATCTCCCACCAGCCCTTGCTATTGTCTGACCCCACCCTTCCTGGTACTATAGTAATCTATGTAACCTATTGTATGTAAATGAGGCTGCTGGGGGCTTAAACTATGTGTGCTGGATTCATTAAAGAGTTGCTGTTTAACCTTCATCATGTGTCGTCTGGTGTTTGGTTCAGGGTGGAAAAGGCCCTAAGTGATCCCAGTCAAGCCTCGGCGTCTGGGTCTGAAGTGTTTCATGGTCCCTGATAGCTACAAGGAAGCAGACTTGGCGGAGGTACTTGGTTGGAGTACTGGTGCTCCGTTACAACACCAAACTCCCGAACAGGATACAAGGGAATGCTCCAAACTCCCGAACTGGAACCTCACGAATAGCTGCTGGCAGACGAACATGAAAAGCACCCAAGCGGCTTACACTCCTAGCAATCAGTCTCTAACAGCATACAGTAAATCCCCCCCAAGAACGAGACAGAGCTCTGTGTTGAGGGTCAAGCAGTGATCAGACAGAGCTGCGGGTTTGTTGTTCTTATATACACATTCTTAAACATTAGTACCACCCACAAGGTTTTGTAAAACAACCAATAAACACGTACAATACACTCAGACACTCCCACACAAAATCCTCCCCTCTGCCTGTGATACAATTACCTTACACAATGGGTTAATGTAATTATCACAGGCAGAGAAATACAGTTTTTCCACATTATTCATAACTTTAAAAGTATATATCACATTCACATAAACTTACATTTTCAGAATCAGCATACTCCAAATACAAACATATTTTAAAATCATCCAAATTGGTCCAGTGGTTTAAAAGATAGATCGAAGTCCTTTGTGACCAAATGGCGCATGGCTTTTCTTCCCAAAACCAGTTCCACAGAGTCTTCTATCCTGGAGATAATTGGGAAGTAACATTCAACATATCCCCAGATAGCTAAGATCTGAGCGCACATTATTACTGAATGGCACTCAGATCACATACATACAGTTCAATTGCCATGGAGCCAAAGTCTTTCACATAGTCTTTCGTTATACGAATGGGCTCCATGGCATAGCTATCTGGGGTATCACTGTTCAAATAGGGTAAGTACCAAATGACCCGGCTTCTGTGTCTTTGCAGGGGAAAATCAAGCGTTTCAACATGGGGCCATAGTCTAAAGACAGCAGGCAGGCAACCAGGCTCCTCCAATGCACAGTGGCGAGATTGGTCTCATCACAATAACATTAGTGCTCTTTCTCATACTTTAGAAAAACAACGTGATGTTCTACATTCTCATGTTTTTTAAAACATAGTGGTCAATGGCAATATTGTCAGTAATGTATTTTGGATTCGGACTGCCCTAGGCATGACAAAACTCTGACTACTCCTCAATCTAAATTTGCCCCACCCCTTCCTGTCAAGGCTGCACCTCTTCCTTTTTAAGACCAACCTGCAACTTTGACTGACAGACACACACTGACACTGCCACTCAATGATTTGACACACACATCCTTACAGATTTGACACACTGATAGACACAAACAATAACTTAGAAACACACATACAGACACATGCACTCACTGACAGACACACACACTAACAGACAAACACACACTCATTCACCAGACATACACTGACAGATACACACATTCCCTGACAGACAGACACGCACACTCACTCACAGACATACACTGACAGACACACACCCATCACTAACAGACACACACACACACACACACACTCACTAACAGTCAAACACTGGCAGACAAACACACACATTCACTGGCAGAAACACACTCACTAACAGTCATACACTGGCAGACAGACACACATTCACTAACAGACATAGACTGGCAGAGACACACACATTCACTGACACACACACCCTGATACTGACAGACTCACACTCACAAACATTGCCTCACACAGTCACATTTTTTTTTATATTTAAATCCACCCAGCCTCCCTACCTTTGGGAGAGCTTGAGTGGATTAATTCCCTTGGGTGCAGTGTGGATGCTGGGCTGGCTGCTGCTCTCTCCTGGGCTGGCTGGAAGCTGCTGGGCTCCTGTGCTTCCGAGTGGATGAGCAGCCGGTCAATGCAAGCAGCAAGGGAGCTGTAATCTTCCTGTTTAGCTCTGTTGTGCGCCGCTGTGTGATGCTGGGAGCCAGAGTGACATCATATTCCAGCTCCAGCAACACCTCTGGGCGAGCAAGGGAGCTGAGCAGGAACAGCTCAAAGGATGGCTCTCCCTCCCCGCCTGTAATATTGGCAGACACACGCCTCTGGGGGACCCTGAGGTGGCCAGCCAGACAGCTTTTGGGTCCCCCATGAGATAGACTGACAAGGTTATTTGCCACCCCCCATCAAAGTGCCACCCAAGGCAAATGCCTTGTCAGCCTCACTGTAAATACAGCCCTGAATATTGTGTAAGAACCCGTATAGTCAGGAAATTTATTTACGTAATTTAAAGCAGAAACCTAAAAGAAACTAAGGCATAGCATTTCTCTTCATCCTTTCACAGCTATTTCTCCGGTTTCTTGTTAGCACACAATATCTATACTATAAATCCCTCTATTTGTAACAAAGGGCTGCTTTGAGCTGCATATTTAGAGAAAATTATAGGGAGATAAATTCTGTTCTCTGGATTGTAATCTGGCAACAATATGCTAAATTATTAAGTGACAATAAATCTGAAGAAGAGGAAATTGCTGTGGTCCACTAAAAGAAAGCACAGTTTGTCAAGTTTAATTCAATCACACTCATATGATTAACAAAGCATTCCGCCTTTAAATGTTTTCATGTTGTTGTGTTGAAATGCTTTACTCTAACCTCTCCGAAAAGAAAAATGTTGGAAATCATTTGCCAAATCACGGCAAATGTCACATTCTTCTTAGAGGGTTATGGTTTGAAATCTTGTTATCCGTCTTCGAGAACAATGAAGGTTTTTCTAGGTAGTCCTTAGATCCACCCATTTCCTTGCTAAGACCCAGACATAGTGTTTCTTTACTCATTTATGTATTGATCCTTCCTATTTGCAGCTGACTTTATCAACTTGCCATGGAACCATTTTCAAATGGCAGTTGTGTGTGCTAAAGCATATGGTCAGACGTTTGGAGCATTATAGGATTTTCCATGTTAGGAAAGATGCATTTGGTGCTATTCACTTTACTGTCCTCCTTTGCTCTCTCGTAGGGGTTTACTTTATACAACAAGGAGTTACACAATTATAGTCTCATAATAGGTTAGACACAATACAATCCCGTAATAGGATAATAGATAGGTTTCTGTTCTCCAGAACAATCTCCAGAACCACTGACTTATGGTATGATGATTCTACACACTTTTGAAGTTATGAGTTTTTGTCCAGAAATTGACTTGGAAATGTCTGGTTGATTAGCTATTCCCAGATATATAAATCACCATAGGTATCTCAATGATTACTTGCATTTTCAACATACATTTTTTTCTTTTATAGTGAAATATTTGTTTTATGAACTCTATGTTCTATTTTTATCCCTTTTAAAGACAAAATTGAAAAATTGTGTGGAATTATTTGCCTCCATTTGAAACAAGAGCAGCATGGAAAGGGTGAAAGGTTGAATTTGCTGAACTTTAGATGTTGTTCAACCTAAATTATATAATCAGTAAGCATAATATAATTACTGTGATTATGACACAATATTATATAATTATCATGTAGTACTATATTATTTCTGTATAACAAGCAATTGAAGTCATGCATTTGTTAGATTCTTATTAGTATAATACAGAGTATTTTAAAGTAATCTGCAATGTTTTGAAAAACTATCATTGTATCAAAGATTTTGTTTAGCAAGCAGTTAGTTATGGTGAGTGAACAACTGTCAGAGTTGCTGGTGTCTTTCTTGGGTACCCCGGTGTTCTGTGTGATGCTACACACTCTCATCCCACCTGTTTTTATGTGCGACCGAATTCGTATCCGAATGCTGAATTAGCCAGACCAAATTCAGGTCCGAATGAGGCATTCACCGGACCGAATTCAGTATGATCTTATGATGTTAGCAAGCAACCACTAAGGGTTTTGTACCAACCACGAATCATAGGGAATTCTAGGATGATGTGGGCCAAGAGGTAAATCATGTCTACTTACCTCTCCCACTCCATTACAGCTTATTCTGATCTCTGTACTCCTTTGACCTTGGCTTGTTTACCATTTATCCAGTTTTCTCTTATCTCAGACCTCTGCTCTACTGTCCACTCTTAGTCTGGGAACTCTAAGGTCCAGTACATGGAAACGTTTAGGTTTCTTCCCTATCTTGACAACAACATATTTGTAAAACGTACCTAAAAAAAAAAAACTCTCCAGCTGAGTAGAATTTAAAATATTTTTATACATGATTATTTAGTTTCACTTTTTGCAAGTCAGTTGATATTTCACAAGTTTTTAGCGAATAGACTCTCAAAATGGTTTCATGTCTTAAATTTAATGATATAAAAATATTAGAGAAAAGGACATCTTATTAAAAATCAGATTTAGGAAATAAATCCAAACTTTAGGACTAAATACTATTAAATGCAATTAAAAAAAAAATCTATTGGAAAAAGTCCCAGATAGCTGATTCCAATTTCTGTTCTGTTTAACTGTGCATGAATATCACTTATTGCAATTTTTCCTAATGAGTTTGCTGCCAAGCAAATCCCTTGCATTATACGACTGTACATGGAATGTTTGTCATATGTTGTCATTTCTGCATAGTAACCTTCATTCGAAAAATAATTGCTGACGGACAGTTATGCTATATATGTATTTATTTGTTTTTATTAGCGGAAAAACATCTGAGAAAGGGTTCCATCTGTCACTCTCATGTAACTGAGCCAGCACAACTCAATGTGGAAAGGAAGTTGGCACTCGCTTTACATCGTCAAAACATGATCACTGCCACGGGGCATCTGTCCACTTTACACAAGTGGCTTCAGTCGCCTCGCTACTCACCCTTCTGGAATAATTACAGAATGATTTTGTTCAACTGAAATCAGAACAGTTAAGCACTATAGTGTTCATTAATATGTAGAGGCAACTTTAAAATGGAAAAACAGGAAATCTACCCAGTATAAAGAGAGACGTGTTCATGCCATTTTACAGAACAATGGTGATACCTCACTTGGAGTATTGTACGCAGTACTGGAGATCATATCTCCAGAAGTATATTGATACTTTGGAAAGAGTTCAGAAAAGGGCTACTAAACTGGTTCATGGATTGCAAGATAAAACGTACAAGGAAAGGTTAAAGGATCTTAACATGTATAGCTTGGAGGAAAGATGAGACCGGGGGGATATGATAGAAACATTTAAATACATAAAGGGAATCAACACAGTAAAGGAGAAGAATGTTTCTATGTAATGTGTCATCTAAATACCCAAATGTAGCCCACTGAGGTTAATTTTCAGAAACCATTAATCATGAGTTGGAGATAGACTTTTGCATTCATTTTCAAATTGTGGATCATAAAAATTTAGGCCGATTAGTGTTCCGATTGAATTCTGTATCGCTGATGTGCCATTCACATCCAAGCAAATGACTAGTGTGATAGATATTTGTTTGCTTCTATATTCATGTAATTATATAAATATCTCGATTTCCAACTCTCTGTTTGACCCCCTTAAGTCTGGATTCCACTCTGGTCACTCTGTCGAAACTGCTGTGACCAAAGTATCCAATGATTTAATTGCTGCTAAATCTCGCGGC
>OW240923.1:100625950-100748563 GCA_933207985.1 Pelobates cultripes
CTCAATTCCAAAAAGTTACTGGAAGGGTAACTAATACTCCCCTTACACCTACTTCTCCAATTCTCCACTCCCCGTTGTTGCAATTAAGGAAACACTGCTTTCACAAGCAATTGATCTACTTAGTGGTGGATGTCTAGACCATCGATCTCACAGTGATCTCTCTTATAAAAAACAACAAAATATAAAGAATAAAACAAATAAAAGCAATATTATGATCCACTTAACGTGTTTCACCAATAACTGGCTTTATCAAAAGTGTTTACCTTTAAAGCCAGTTAATGGTGAAACGCGTTAAGTGGATCATAATATTGTTTTTATTTGTTTCTTATTGTTTTATTTTTTATATTTTATTGTTTTCATAAATACAAGTACTTTTTTATTTGATGTTACTGTTTTGCTATTGGATTCATAAACACCATATCCTTTGTGGGGATAAAATACCGCCTGAGCCTATTGGATTGAGCAAACCTAATTTTGCTCTACCACATGTAAAAATTACACTACTACGAGGACTGCATACATAATCTTACTAATATATATTTCTAGAAGAGGATAATTCTGCTCAAGTGTTCAAGTTGGAGCTGAATCTAACCTCCTGAAAAATGTGAGTGTATACATATTACACTATTGGTTTCCTTTCTTTGTTGCAGCATATATTTCTAAGGAGATCTTAGGTGCTACACCAACCCTTCTATTTTATTATGTTGTAAAATCTATTGTTAAATTTGCATATCCCAATGGTTCACTAACAAAAATGTCTATTCTGCTGGACCCTTATGCCATAACATAACTCTTTCCATTAATTGTTCCTACCGTTTGTAACTTACTCTCCCTTCCTCCTCCCCCATCTGAATCTTACATATGCAGGTCTATATAAAGGATTCACATTGTGTTTGTGTAGGATTGGGATACCTGCATGCGTGTTTGAGCTGCTGTTCTATTTATATATTATTGTTAAGCGCCTAATTGCACAGAGCACCTTTTTCTTGTACTATATAAAGGATTACCAGCATGGCAATTGCAATGGTCTTGCTTCTTATTAGAAGTTTGTTGCATTGGATTATTACATGACTCATTGATAAAAAAAAAAAAAAAAAAGAATAAAAAAGTAGGTGTGACAGTGCTCCTGTACTCTGACCGGGTACTTCTGCCCAGTCCGCTTTCTAGCAGCTTGCATGGACTCTGGAGCGATTCAGACCCAGTCACCAAAGCTTTACTGGGGACCTTCTGGAGCTTTTCCACCAGACCAGACTGCAGCTTTCCTTCCAGGCAGGTATTGTCCCCTCTGCCTCTTCCCCTGAAAGCCCCGATTCCAGGCAGGTATCCACATCCGCTTGCAATGTTATAGCTCTTGTCTTAAAAAAGACACTTGCGGCTCCCAGGCCTAGCTCTCTTGCTTTATCCCAGGTCTACAGGGACCCTACAACCAGTAAACAGGCCTGAAGACTCTGCCACTGGGAACCCCGCAGTACCTAGGAAAGCTAACACCTGCGTCTTAGTACGGGATTGTAGCTAGTTGGCAATAGCCTCTACCTTAGTGGGTTCTGGTCGCTGTTTGCCAGAACCTACCCCATGACCGAGGTATTGCACCTCAGCCATGCCGAAATGGCACTTGTCAGGCTTCAAAGTGAGCCTTGCTGCCCAAAGTCGCTTCAGTACCATAGACAAGTGTCTCAGGTGGTCCGCCCATGTGCAGATGTAGATGGCTATGTCATCTAAATACGCTCACGCAAAGTCCTGAAATCCCTCTAGGAGCCTGTCGGCCATCCTCTGGGGCATTCTTCATCCCAAAAGGCATAACCTTAAACTGGTACAGCCCAAATGGGGTGACGAATGATGACTTAGGGATGGCCACCGGCTCCAGGGGGATATGCCAATAACCTTTACACAGATCTATGATAGTGAAGTAATTCCCCCAGCCGATCGAGCAACTCTTCGATCCTTGGCATGGGGTAGGCATCAGTAACTGTTAAGTTTCCGGTAGTTGATACAGAAGCGAGTCGTACCATCTCGCTTGGGTACCAGCATTACTGGAGAAGCCCAGGTACTCTGGGACGGCCCTATGAATCCTAGCGTCAACATCTCCTGAATCTCTTTCAGCATGCTATCTCTGACGGCTTCAGGGATACGGTAGGGTTGTTGCCATGGGGGAGTTTCTCCCTGCGTCTTAACTCAGTGGACCGCAGTGGAGGTGTACCCCGGCAAGGAGAAGAACATGTCTCCGTATCCCAGGAGCAGCCGGGTTGCCTCAGCATTTTCTTATTTATAAATAACAGTTTTTATTTTCTGTTTGTAGCAAAAGAATTATTTCAAGGGATACAGAATGAAGAAAAAAGGGGGGACGGACGTGAATAACATTGCAGTTTTTTTTTTTTACATTGTTTACATATCCGACTTGCCTGCAATTTTCACATCTTAACCATTCGACCATGTTTTCAGTATTTTCAGTATCTTCTTAGGTCTAATCTTAGGCGCCTCGGCACGTTATATCTATATATCCCCTGAAGAAGGGTTGTATGTATGGTATATACAAATAGTAAAACAATGAAAACTATTTACATGTGTTATTTACATCCGATGGTTCCTAAGTCTGTGTGTCCAGGTCTCTAGTGGTGTATGCTCTATGGGGGCTTATCCCTTGGGCCATTTACGGCCTTCTTTGTCTCTCTGTTTGAGGTCTTGTCTTGGTCGTCCGTTTGCCCCACGTCTGTGCCACTTTCTTCTGGTTTTTGTGTGTTTCCCTGCCATTAAGGGGGGTCATGGTTGCTATTCTCATCTCTTGTGTGGGATTTGGCTATATAATTGTGCCATAAGGTGTATGAGTCCACACTTATATGGCTCTTTTGACCCTGTGGTCCTATGAATTTTTCATAGGCCACGTTTGTGGATACAAGGTTCAATATTTCCAGTTTAGTGGGAACTGTTGTCGATCTCCAATTCCTTGCTATGATAGTCATTGTTGCCATGATTGTAAGATATATTGTTTTGCGTATGTGTTTCGGGAAGTGTTTTGGGAATATGTGCAGAAGGTACGTTTCTTTAGAAGGTGTAACAACCATTCCTGTGCTTTGCTTTATAATGTCTCCCACCAACTCCCATACCGGCTGTATCAGCGGGCAGCTCCACCATATGTGCAGCATATCCCCTTTTGGTCCCTTGCACCTTCAACATATGTTTTCTATGTTATTATACATTCTTGCGAGTCTATCTGGCGTGAGGTACCATCGGTATAATACCTTTCTAGCGGTTTCTTGGTGGGATGCACACCTGGTTGTTCCCTTATGGGCTGTGAATGCCGAGCTCCATTCCTGAGGTGTGAGGTCCCTTCCTATATCTCTATTCCACTCTCTCTGAAATCTCCAGAGCTGCGCTTGTGGTTCTCTTATATAGCATATAGATAGAGTTTTACTCAATTGTCTTGTGTCTAGGCATTTAGTTTCAAAGTGGGTCAGTCTCATCTCACTGTTTCCCTTCTGTGTGTATGTGCCCTCTGGTCGCAGAGTGTGGGCAGAGTGTGTATATAGGAGAATTGGGCCTTGTTTGGTACCTGGAATTGTGTTTTTAAGTCTTGGAAGGTCTTAATGGAGCCTTTGTGGGTCACTTGGTGTAGATGGGTTATGTTGTGTTCTGCCCATAATTTATAGTTAAACGAGGGGTTCAGAGTGTGTAGCATTTTCAAGGGGGTTGCCGGGGACCACTTTTGTTTTGAGCATATCCTGTGCCTATTTTTATCCCATACGGATAGCATTATCTTGGTGGTCTGCAACATCTTGGGGGTACGGGGTCTCATGTCTCTGGGTGCCCATAAGAGATGAGTTAGATGGATCCCTTCTAGTCTGCTGGATTCCAGTGCTAGCCACTGAGGGGGTTGGGCCGTTTGGTGGCATCCTAAGACATTAACTAGGTGCATAGCTCTGTGGTATTCTTTCATATCAGGGAAACCCAAGCCTCCATCCTCTACTGTTCTAGATAGGAGTTTCCAGGTCACCCTGGGTTTTTTGTTTAGCCAACCAAATTTGAGTAATGTTGTCTGCAGTGTTTTTAGGTATCTAGTGGGGAACTGAATTTGCAGTGATCTGAACAGGTATAGTATTTTTGGCAGAATCATCATTTTGACGGCTGCGCATCTGCCCACCCATGATAGGTATTTCCCCTCCCATGACTTTAGTGTGTTTTCTATTTCTGTGTGAAGTTTTTGGTAATTCATGGAGAAGAGCGAGTTGTGTGATTTTGTAAGTCTGATACCCAGGAATGTAAGGTAGTCCTCCCTCCAATCGTAGTGGAATGCTGATTTAAGTCTGTCTAATGTGTCTCTCGCTATACCTATCCCCAATGCTTGAGTTTTGGAGGTATTGAGTTTATAGTATGAGTGTGTACTATAGTGCTGGAGTTCTTTTTTGATGTTCGGGAGCGAAATCAACGGTTGGGATAGTGTTAGTAGGATATCGTCCGCGAAGAGGTTAATCTTGTATTCTCTGTCTCCTATGTTTATACCATGTATGTTTGGGTTGTGTCTGATAGATTCCGCAAGTGGTTCAAGGGCCAGTACGTATAGGAGCGGCGATAAGGGGCAGCCTTGTCTGGTACCATTTGTGATGTCAAATGGTTCCGATTGGAACCCTGACGTTGATACCGCTGCGTTTGGGGAACTGTATAGGGCTTTAATAGCTGTTAGGAATGTGGGGGAAATCCAAATTTAGTAAGGGTAGCCTCCAGGAATAGCCAATTCAGTCTGTCGAAGGCTTTTTCCGCATCTAGTGAGATTATGAGTCCTTGAGTCTGGTCCATGTGTATCGTCTGTAAAATGTCTACCACTTTTAGGGTGTTGTCCGTGCCCTGTCTCCCGTGTACAAAGCCTACTTGGTCATCCGAGATTATAGTGTGGAGGATGTGTTTGAGTCAGTTGACCAATATTTTGGCGTAGATTTTGGTATTTGAGTTTAAGAGAGAGATAGGGTGGAAATTTTGGCAGTGTGTTGGTGGTTTGCCCGGTTTCGGTAGGGTGATTATTCTGGCTGCTAGATACTCTGCGGGGAAACTTCCAGTGTGGAGTGCATGGTTAAATACCCTGCATAGGTGTGGAGCTAATTGGGGCAGGAATGTTTTGTAATATTCATTAGTGAAGCCGTCCGGGCCTGGAGCTTTCCCCTTTGGTAGGGAGTTGATGCTTTCTGCTATTTCGCTTTCTGTGATCTTGGTATCTAGAAGTTGTTTCTGGGTATCGGACAGCGTCGGTAGAGGTATGTCTGATAGGTATGACTGTATGCCTCTCGTAGGGGGCTGTGGTGTGTTTGGGTCTTTCGAGAGGTTGTAGAGTTGGCGATAGTATTGCGCAAATTCGCCGCAAATCTCCAAGGGCAAATGTACTTTTTGTCCTTGTTTGTTTACGATATGTGCTATCCGTGTTTGTTGTTGTCTTTCCCTCAGGTGCTGCGCTACCAGATTGCTGGCCCTATTACTCTGGACGTAGGTGCGGGACTTCACCCTATTCATCATTTGTGAAGTTGGATCTCATTGAGTTTGGTTTGGAGTGCAGTGATTTGTGTTTTGTGCGCCCCTGAGGATTGCTTTTGGTTTTCTCTATGTAAGCTGGCTAGTTGCCACTGAATATGTGTCGTATCTTTTTCCTGCTGTTTCTTTAGGTACGAGGCCCTGCTGATTAACATGCCTCTAATTACTGCTTTATGTGCTAGCCACACCATGTGTGGGTTCATGTCTGTCGTGGTGTTCTTGGTGAAATAGTGCTGGAGTTCTGATGCCAGAGTTGCGCAGTACTGTGTGTCTGTGAGTATACTCTCATTTAGACACCATGGATTCCTGTGTTTGTATTCGTATGAGTTCGCTAGTGTTAGTGTCACAGGTGCATGGTCCGACCAGTCAGCCGTCAGGATGTCACAATCTATTATACCATTCATGGTTGATTCGTGCATAAAGCAATTGTCAATTCTGGAATAAGAGTTGTGTACTTTAGAGTGGTGTGTATATGCCCTGTCTGTTGGGTGGAGCGCTCTCCATACGCCCCTTAAGCCAAATAAGGAGAGCAAATTTCTGATGCTTCTGCTTTGGTTTTTGATGATTTTGTAGTGCTGTGAAGATGTTGCCCTGGTGGAGTCTAACCCCGGATCTAATACGTGGTTGATGTCTCCGCTGATTATTAATGTGCCTTTAATTACTCTCTCTATTATGGTAAGTACTCTATGTAAGAAGTTCCTTTGGTTGGTATTCGGGCATATACATTCACTAACGTGAATGTATCATTGAGTGTGCATTGCCATATGATGTACCTGCCACCTGGGTCAATGAGTCGGTCATGTGAGGTCACCATGAGGTCCTTACTGAGGAGTATAGACATCTCTCTAGACTTTTTTGATGTGCTGGCGTGTGCTTGGTGGGGATGCACATTATGTGAGTATAGTTTTAGACTGAATGTGTGTGGTTGTAGGTAGTGCTGTGTGGCCCCAGTGTACTTTGGGTGAGATCTTGTAGGTTCTGTGGAGATTGAATGGATTGGTTACGTTACTTTCTTTGTGGCGGATGTATGTACTGTGTAGTCTCTTTATCTTGCCCTTCTGAGCCTCATCTGTAGAGGCATGTGGGAAACCTGGTATTGGACCATAGAAGTAAAACAAACATTTAACATATATACATAAACTCAAACATATCGAAAAGTACAACTTAGTCATTGTGCCCTGCCCTTTCCTAAGGGCACAGGTTCGCCACTAGTTACTCTCACTAGCTTGACCTATTTGGGGGGTTGAGGAGGCCGGGTCTAGCCTATAAGCTGCCCAGGCGAGCGCATTCCCAAGCCTACGGCTCTAAACTATCTTTTTTTTTTTATTATTATTTTTATTATTTTCATTTATTTATTTATTAATTTTTTTTTTTTTGCATATAATAATGTTATAATGTGTAACTCTGGATATGCTCCTAGGCATGGAGCGTGGGGGAGTGAGAACTTTGGCTTGTACAGCGGGTTTCCTATTTTCCAATTATCTATTGTTTGGTTATGGTTTGAGGATTACGTCAATGCTGTTGGTGAGCCTGGAGGGAGTGAGGGTAGGTGTCTGGGCCTGGAGGGAGTGAGGGTAGGTGTCTGTGCCCCCGACGCCTTGAGAAGGCAAGTGTAGATATCTGGCCTGTAAGTTTCAGGCTGGCGGGTCACATATGCCCTGTGGGGCTGGCACAATAATGTTGTGCCCCTAGTGGGAGCCTCTCTTGTCTGTCGCAGGTTTATCTAAGTAACGTAGATCAAACATTTACACCCATTACCCTCATTACATTACCCACACCCGGTCCGCGTCCGTGTAATGTGGACGGCTGTTGCCCCTTAGACACAAGAGATAGCAGTTCAGTCCAGGTTTTTTTTTGGGTGGTTGATTCTTGTGCCGTTGGTAGGTTATTGTCCATCCTTTCCATGTCTCCATCAAGTATGGTTGGTATTCCTGGGTGGTTTGTGGTGTCTCACCGTCTGCCATTCCGGGATTAATGTCGATCTTTGTGAGGGTCTGTCTGGACCCGTCGATATGTCGATGCCCCAGGAGTGCAGCAGGCGGGTACCGGAGTCTGGGTCTAAAGCCACGTGTGTTTTACCTTCTTTGTGGATCAGTAATTTGATCGGGAATCCCCATCTGTATGGAATTTTCCTGTTACGCAATTCGGATGTGATGTCTTTGAAGGTTCTTCTGCGTATCAGCGTTTCTGCCGAAAGATCCATGAAGATCTGGATCTTGTATTGGTCCGGTAGTGCGTTTTGAGGCCCAGCAGCGTGCATGATAGTTTCCTTCACATGGAAATAATGCAATTTTAGCAATACGTCTCGCGGTGTGGATGTAGGTAAGTGCTGGGGTTTTGCTACCCGATGCGCTATGTCCATGAGCAGCATGTCGGTAGGAATGTCAGGTGCCAGGGTCTGGAATATGCCATGAGGTCCGAGTTTTGTATTTCCTCCGAGATCCCTCTTACCCTCAAGTTTTGTCTTCGGGACCTATCTTCAAGGTCCATGTTTTTTAATTCTTGTTTCTCTATTTGTGCTTCCAACATCTCCAGCTTTTCCGCCAGGCTGTTGTGGGCTTCGGCATTATCCGCCATCTTGTTTTCCACATGTGCTGTGCGGTTTCCTATGTCAGTAATGTCTTTTTTTAGATCTGCGATTGCCGTCTGAACGGATAGCTGGATCTTTGAAGCCATGTCATCTAACATTTTCTGGAATATATCTACTTGTATTTACATGGTGTGTTGTGGGGAGTGCTGTGGGGATTGCGGTTGGGATGGCACCCATTCTTCGCCGCTGCCGTCGCCATCTTGTGAGTTTTGC
Source organism: Pelobates cultripes (assembly GCA_933207985.1). Lineage (NCBI taxonomy): Eukaryota > Metazoa > Chordata > Amphibia > Anura > Pelobatidae > Pelobates > Pelobates cultripes. Next base: position 100,634,265 of record OW240923.1, read on the forward strand.
GCTGTATTTTTTTGATTTACCGTTTTCGCTGTAAAAAACGCATATTTGTCTTTGCTGTCTCCCGTTTTTCTCAATCCCCTTTGGGACATTCTGCTTCTCCCCCTCTGTGGAGCGTTAATGTGCTGTTTGTTGCTTATAAAATCGCTTTAGTTAGCCGCCGGCTCGGGAGCTCCGACCTCACACAGCCATTCAGTTCGAGCGCAGGCTCTGCCCCCCCTCAGCATTTTCTAAAGGCTTGGGTTGATCTCCTAGGTTAACCTGCTCTACCGTACCCGGGGACGGTGCAAGCAAATTAGGTGGGGGAAGGCCCTCACTATCTTCGAACGAGGGGGCACATACTGACGCCACATCCTCTACCCTCTCGAAGTAGGGTTTGAGCATGTTCACATGAAAGTATTTCCGTATCCTTTCATCAGAATATTTTCCCACAATGTAGGTAGTGTTGCTTATACCCTGTCAGGCGGCCTGGAGCTTGTCGTTCTTGGTCGGCATCAGGGCTAACGCCTTCTGTCCTATTTTGAGAACCCGATTTCGGGCACTATCATACTATCTCTTCTGGCACCGCTGCGCCGCCTGCAGACTCTCCCTAACAGAGTCAGGGAGACCCTGGAAGTGATCCCTTAACTTCAGAATGTATGGCACAATAGGTATTCCCTCCTCTTCTGTTTTACCCTCCCAGTGCTCTCGTATGAGATCCAGGGGTCCCTGTACTTTTCTCCCATAAAGGAAGGGGAGAATGTGGAGGAGATGAGGAGGGAAGGATTCTTTCCCACTGCCGACAGGAGGCTGCGAACGTATTAAGCATCTGCTTGAGCGTGCCCTTAAAACGTTCACAGATTCCGTTCGTCTGTGGGTGGTAGGGAGAGCTAAACAGGTGTTTTATGCCGCAACTTTGTCAGAACTGTTGGATCACAAGAATCTCCCTAGGGAAGCTTACCCTAGTAACAATTTTTACTAGTGCTTCCACCACAGTCTCAGCCTCCATATTAGAAAGGGCTACAGCCTCCGGGTATCTAGTAGCATAATCTACTACCGTGAGGATATAGCTCTCTCCCCCGAGGTGCTGGGCTTACGTAGGGGACCTATCAAGTCCAACGCTACCCAGTGAAAGGGCTCCTTTATTATGGGTAAAGGGTGTAGTTTTGGCAAGTGTCACACATCCTGCAGTAATTTTGCAGATCCTATGTGTTCCCTGGCCAGAAGAAGGTCTTAGAGAGTCTTTAGTTTTCTGGACACCCAGATATCCAGCTAGGGGAATGTCATGGCTGAGTTTGAGTAGCTCATCCCTATATTTACAGGGCACTACCCTGCTTTTTGGGTATTTGTGCAGCCTCTTACCCGCTCCTCCTGTTACCCAGTATAGTAAACCCCTTTCCCACTCAAATCATTCCTGGGCTATATCTCCTTGGGCGGACGCTGCCTTCCTCCTATACCCTTCTAATGTGGGGTCTGTTTTCTGCTCTTGCTCAAACCCAGGGGGGTTCCCCAAAATGGGAAGGGGGGCTTCAGCTAAGGGAGGGACAGAGGGTCGTACCTGAGGGTCCTCGGAGTGTGATGGCTCCCCCTGGTGGACACCGGGTATGTTTCCTCTGGGCAGGACTGGGTGACTTGGGAGGTCAGGCAGCCCAGATCGTTTCCCAGTAACACCTCGGCTGGTAGTTCCTTCATGATTCCAACCTCCAAATGCTTGGCTCCCGAGCCCCAGTTGAAGTGCACCCCGTCCGTGGGGAGCTTATGGATGGCTCCTCCCGCTATCCTCACAGCTACCTTGTTCTTTTTGCGGGCTTGGGCTGCACCAGGGTGAGGGTGTGGCTGCACCAGGGTGAGGGTGGTGCCAGTGTCCCTCAGGCCCCTTGCCTCCTGGCCATCGATGATGACCCACTGCCGGGGGTGCTTCCTATTGTTGCCTGCAGCCTGGACCGGGTTCACCTTGTGCAGAACCGTCCACTGCTCCTCGCTGTGCCCTTGGGCCAGGGGAACCTCCTGGTGATAACAGTCAGCAGAGGCCCTGGCTGGTTGTGGTGCTGGTCTTTCCCAGATTTGTACCTTTAAGAGGAGGAGACATAAGTAAGTGCGGTCGTGACAGCCGCTTTGCAGTGAGATCAGCCATCTCTTCTACCTGGAACACTTCCGCTGGGGAGAATGACTAATGCAACTTGCAAATCTCAGGCCTAGCTCTCTTGCTTTATCCCAGGGCTAGAAGGATCCTGCAACCATCAATAAAAGGTCCTAAGAGTCTGTCACTGGGATCCCTACAAATCCACACAGGACACAAGTTCCAAAAAGAAATGACAAACAAAGCTTTATTTTTACTTCGGGCTAGCCCATATGATTATTACATAAAGATTGCTGTGACAACTCAATAAAAATTCAAACAGTCAAATCATAGCAGACAACATACAGCAACTTATTATAATACAATAACATATTTATAAAGGGGTGGGGAAGACAATAATTAAAATAAAATATCTCTCCTGCCTGCAGAATAAGCAATATGCATATCTACCTGAATATGCAAATTACCCAGCCTTGCAATTCAGGTTGTGCATATCGCTGTTGCTAGATCCTGTGCAACCAACAGATGGTGCTGTTCAGGCTCCACAGCCAAATCCACCTAGCAGATTGCAAGCATTAGCAAGACAGGAAAGCACACTAACATTTAACCCCAAACAACCGCATTACACACACACCCTGCACCCACAATGGAGACAGGGTGACTTAAACATAGCAGTCATTCAGATACCCAATTGCCCATTAAACTCTTGGTGATGGTGACTATAGCATTAGGAATAAGTGGTCAATGTATTCATACGTGACATATGTCAAAGTAAATGAGGAAGATGTGAGACCTATCAAAGTGCACATACAAGTGAACTTACAAGAATATTGTGACAGACATAGTGAAATTTTTATAAAAAGAAATGTGATAGAAATAACATTGCTGTTCCATAGTTATAATTCACTTTTATAACTTCATGCATGACATTTTTTTGTACTGTTTAATCCTAGGAGGTCACGTTAAAAGTAGGTAGAGAATGCTAGAAAAGTAGATAGAAATAGAGAAAGTGCTCTTGGACTTCTGTTCCGAGAGCTACTATATTGTTGATATTGGCCTAAAATTCTGGGATAATGTCCAGAAGCAATAAAGCTTGGATTATTTAATATCAACATGCTTCTCAATGACACATAATGTATCAAGTGCCAACATGTCCTAAGCTTGGAGTGCACTTCAAACTCTTAATTAGATAATTGGCCTATTACCTTGTTTCATTGTTATTCTTTAAACATGTTTGCTCTTAGTTAGTATTGAATATTCATGTTTGTAACTATTTCACTGTGATTACTTTCCCATTGTCACAAATCTTTGCAGTTTGTATTAACTTGTTACTGTAAACTCATTTGATATAGTTTAATTGGTAAATGTTCTCGGGCCAGTATAACATTTACTATTACAAAATTTGTGTAAAATACAGAATGCTTGAACTATATTACATTGGCTCTGTCACCTCCTCAGACTTACTTTTCTCCTATTTTTTATTCTTCTCTTTCTCTTTTAGAATCTGTTTTTCTTCATTTATGATCTATTTTTCATTGTCATAAAAGAAAACACACCTCTTGGCCACAGATATACGAAAGCTTACTCTGTTGCAAGGGGTAGGTTACAGAGGTAATAAGGGCTTAACCCCAATTATACAAATAGACAAAGAATACAACTAATGAGGTCAGACGGCTCCCTAGAAAATGGAGGCGCTGTACCCTACCGGAATTACAGCTAATTTAGAAGTAATTCCGGAGGGGTACAGCGTCTCCTTTTTTCTATGGAGCCGTCTGACCTCATTAGTTGTATTCTTTGTCTATTTTTCATTGTCTTTGACAAATAGTAAAGTTCAAGGCAAGCTCTAGTTTGTCATGTTTAAAAGAGTAACAGAACAGAAATTAAACAAATTACACTGAACAAAATTATAAATGCAACACTTGTTTTTGCCTCCATTTTTCATGAGCTGAACTCAAAGATCTAAGACTTTTTCTATGCACACAAAAGGCCTATTTCTCTCAAATATTGTTCACAAATCTGTCTAAATCTGTGTCAGTGAGCCAGCCTAAGACACACCTGTGCAATAATCATGCTGTCTAATCAGCATCGTAATATGCCACACCTGTGAGGTGGATGGATTATCTCTGCAAAGGAGAAGTGGTGCCACAGAATACACAGGAATTTGGAACTGGGTAACAGAACACATGGACCGCCATATATGAACATCAATTCACTAGAGCTCAATGCATTTATTGCATTTATTGTACATAAAAGCAAAGTTATGACTGAGGCCGACTCATTGTATCCATTCCAGTTTATCCCAACGGTGTTCAATGGGGTTGAGGTCAGGGCTCTGTGTGGACCAGTCAAGTTCTTCCAAACCAAACTCATCCAACCAGGTTTGTATGGACCTTGCTTTGTGCTCTGGGGCACAGTCATACAGGAAAAGAAAAAAGGATCTTCAAACTGCTCCCACAAAGTTGGAAGTATAGCATTCCCCAAAAGGTCTTGGTATGCTGAAGTATTAGGATTTCTCTTTACTGGAAGTAAATGGCCTAGCCCAACCCCTGAAAAACAGCCCCATACCTTTCTGTTTCGCCACCAAACTTTACCGTTGGCACAATGCAGTCAGGCAGATAATGTTCTCCTGACATCTGCCAAACCCAAACTCACCCATCAGACTGCCAAACATAGAAGCATGACTCGTCACTTTGCATAACACATTTCCACTGCTCCAGAGTCCAGTGGCAGCATACATTACACCACTCAATCCAACTCTTTGCATTATACTTGCATGAAGCTCTTGCCGCTCAGTTTTTTTGCTGATATTAATGCCAGTGGAAGTTTGGAACTCTACAGCAATGGAATCAGCAGAGCACTGATGACCCTTATGCATCATGTGCCTCAGCACACAGAGACCATGCTCTGTGACTTTACGTGGTCTTTCGCTTCGAAGTGCTGCTGTTCATAATTGCTTCCACTTTGCAATAATACCACTTACAGTTGACTGTGGAATATCAAGCAGGGATGACATTTCACAAACTGACTTATTTCATAGGTGGTATCTTATCACAGTGCCTCTCTTGAATTTGTCAGGGTACCTGTTGGTGATGTATCCAGGGAGGACATCCTCTCTGCTTAGGGGCTCCCTTCCCCTAGCATTTCGGCATATTCCGGCCGTTTTCGCGCCGGCCGCGCTAGCTCCTCCCCCTTTTATGACGCGACGGCTAGCGTCGACGTCATGACGTCGGCATTTGCATAAAGTGCCGGGAACCGCTATTCCGGACCTTTTGGGGGCGTGGTCTCTATTTAGGTAACAGGGTATTTAAAGGAAACCTTTACTACTGCTCATTGCCCTGTCGTGGTTCTAGCTTGCTAGTCACTCAGCGCGTTCTTTATCTTGTGTTTCCGGTTTTGACCCTTGCTTGTCTTTTGTCCTGTTGTCCTCTCCTCTCCTTTGACTCGGCTTGTATCTCGCTTACCTGTCCTCCGGCTCCCTTGACCTCGGCTTACCTTTTGACTATTCTTGCTTGTCCTTACGTTAGTCCGGCCATTCTAAGGTCCGGTATACGTACCTCCTTCTGTGCGCACTCTGCGTATTGGATCCCTGTCAGTTTCCTGACATTACGACAGGGCCAGATGGATCCTGCAGGTGCTAGTCCTCCTGACCCCAGATTTGAGGCCATGGACCATAGAATGGACCAAATGGCTTTAGCGCTACAAACTTTGTTGACACGCTCCAGTACCCAGTCTGGAGAAATACGTTCCCCTGCTAGCCACTCGCTAAGTACTGGTTTGGAAGTAGCCACTGTAGGCGCATCTTCCCATGTCACGTCACCATTACGATATGGGGGTTCGCCTGATGCTTGTCGTGGTTTTTTAAACCAGATAAGTATACATTTCGAACTACAACCCCGGGCTTACCCCACTGACAGGGCTAAGGTAGGCTTTATTATAACCCTGCTAATAGATAAAGCACTTAGATGGGCCAATCCCCTTTGGGAGAATGACAATCCTTTAGTCTACAACTACACTGCGTTTGTCACGGCTTTTAGAAGAACCTTTGACCCCCCAGGGAGGAAGATTAATGCGGCCAGATCCCTGTTACGCCTTAAACAACAAGATAGGACCCTTGTAGAATATGCTTTAGAGTTTAGATCATTGGCAGCAGAAGTGAAATGGAACGAACAAGCTTTTATGGATGTTTTCTTGAATGGGTTGTCTGATGAAATTTTAGATGAAATTGCCACAAGAGAACTTCCGGAAAATTTAGAGGATTTAATATCCTTCATTTCCAGAATAGATGAACGCATGAGACAGAGGCAGAACACTCGGGAAAGAGTTACTAGACTTCCTGTAAGACTCGCTCCCTCATTTCAGAACCCTGACTCCTATAATCCTACTCCACCAGAACCTATGCAAATAGGTAATACTCGCTTATCTGAGGCTGAGAGACAGTACAGGAGAAGGGAGGGTCTCTGTTTATACTGCGGGCTGAGAGGTCACTTACGTCTTAGTTGCCCTAATCGTCCGGGAAACGCTCGCACCTAAGTTCCCTTAGAGGACGGGCCTTGGGTGTTTCATTACTGTCCTCTATGCATAATAAAAAAGACCATAGGCTTCTGATTCCTGTCTCTCTAGCTTGGGAAAAGGGGTTTATTGCTACGATGGCATTATTAGATTCTGGAGCAGCAGAAAGCTTTATAGACCAAACTTTCGCTAATAAGCATTGTATCCCATTCCAATTGAGAGATACACCCTTGGCCGTTGAGGCCATAGATGGTAGACCTTTATCTGAACCAGTAATATTCCATGAGACCGAACCCGTTAAGCTTACTGTTGGTATTTTCCACGAAGAGTTGATTTCCCTTCTGTTAATTTCCTCCCCGGCAGTCCCAGTGGTTCTAGGATATTCTTGGCTCAAGAGACACAACCCTCAGATTGACTGGGAGGGTGGAGAAATCGTTTCTTGGGGTATGGGTTGTAGGGAAGAATGTCTACAGAGAGTTACTTCTGTTTGCCCCGTAAACTCTTATGCTAACACTTCTCAATCCACAGACGTTCAGATACCATTACAATATCTAGACCTCAAATCTGTATTTGACAAGGGTAAGGCGGATACTTTACCTCCCCACCGGTCTTATGACTGTTCTATTAAACTTTTCCCTGGTACTATGCCTCCCAGGGGTACGGTATACCCTCTATCCACCAAGGAAAACTTAGTTTTAGAGGAATATATCAAGGAGAATTTAGACAAGGGATTTATTAGAAAGTCTTCTTCTCCGGCGGGGGCGGGTTTCTTTTTTGTAGAAAAGAAAGACGGTACCTTACGTCCTTGTATAGACTATCGGGGATTGAACAAGATTACTATCAGAAATGCTTACCCTATTCCTTTGATTACTGAACTCTTTGACAGACTTAAGGGCTCGAGTATTTTTACTAAACTTGACTTAAGAGGAGCATATAACTTAGTGCGAATTAAACAAGGAGATGAATGGATGACATCATTTAATACCCGTTACGGGCATTATGAGTATACCGTAATGCCATTTGGGCTCTGTAACGCCCCGGCCGTCTTCCAAGACTTGATCAATGAAGTTCTTAGAGAATTCCAACATGAATGTGTAATTGTATATTTGGATGATATACTAATCCATTCTAGAGATATTAATTCACATCATGGACAAGTCAGAAAGGTATTACAGAAACTTTTACAACATGGATTGTATTGTAAATTGGAAAAATGTAGCTTTGACCAGTCTCAGGTAACTTTCTTAGGTTACGTAATTTCCAAAGACGGGTTTATGATGGACCCTACCAAACTAAAATCGATTTTAGATTGGCCTTTACCTAAGGGACTCAAAGCCATACAAAGATTTCTTGGATTTTCTAATTATTACAGACGTTTTATTAAAGGGTACTCCTCTATTATCGCTCCTATCACTAATATGACCAAACAAGGAGCCGATACTAAGACCTGGTCTACTGAGGCTTTATCTGCTTTCGAAACGCTCAAACAGTCTTTTGCCTCAGCACCTGTATTAGTTCATCCTGATACCTCTCTACCCTTTTTACTTGAAGTTGATGCGTCTGAAACAGGGATAGGCGCAGTGTTATCCCAAAGACAAAGTTTAGATAAGCTGCTGCACCCTTGCGGTTTTTTTTCCAAGAAACTGTCACACACTGAAAGGAGATATGACATTGGTGATAGAGAACTTTTAGCTATCATTATGGCATTAAAGGAATGGAGACATTTGTTAGAGGGCACCGCCCTCCCAGTTACTATCTTGACTGACCACAAAAACTTATCGTATATGGGGGAGGCCAAAAGATTATCTGCCAGGCAGGCACGTTGGTCTATGTTCCTTACACACTTTAATTATGTGCTTACTTACAGGCCTGGTTCTAAGAACACTAAGGCAGACGCTTTATCACGTCAGCACGAACCTACCACCTCTACAGAGGATACTTTGTTCCCTATTATTCCTGAAGTCAATATTATCGCCAACACCAATGTCAAGATACACTCTCCATTGCTCGCTGATATTCAGAACGAACAATCTCTTGCTCCCGAACGTACTCCTGTGGGCCGCTTGTTCGTGTCTCCCAAATTCCAAGTGGACATTATTCGCTGTTTCCACGATAGCAAGATCGCTGGTCACCCCGGCATCCACAAAACTTACTGCCTGATCTCAAAAGACTTCTGGTGGCCCGGTTTACGTAGGGATGTGGAAGACTTTGTCAAGGCTTGCAATGTTTGTGTCAGGAATAAACTTCCGCGGGATCTCCCTTGTGGTTTATTGCAGCTCTTAGTCATTCCCAACAAACCTTGGGCTTGCTTGGCTATGGATTTTATTGTTGATCTACCAGCTTCCAATAGGCATACAGTTATACTCACGGTCCTTGACAGGTTTACTAAAATGGCTCATTTCGTTCCCTTGCCTAAACTTCCGTCCTCCCCCGAACTGGCCGTGATATTTGCTAGAGAAATTTTCCGCTTACATGGTATTCCCAATGAGATTGTGTCAGACAGGGGTTCCCAATTTATTTCCCGTTTTTGGAGATCCTTCTGTTCACAGTTGGGCATCAAACTGAATTTTTCTTCGGCCTATCATCCTCAATCTAACGGAGCAGCCAAACGCACTAACCAAAAAATTGAGCAATATCTACGTTGTTTTGTTTCTGAACACCAGGATGACTGGGTCGGTCTGATTCCTTGGGCGGAGTTTGCTCACAACAACCTTGTTTGTGGTTCCACTCGTAATAGCCCCTTTTTCTTGAACTATGGCTTTAACCCTACTGTTCTTCAGTCGGTGTCTCCTTCCCAGGGTATACCGTCGGTTGATATTCATATAGCCAACCTGAGAAAGTTGTGGGATCAGACTCGACAAATTCTTGAACGTAGTTCCGCGGTGTTTAAGTCACATGCTGATAGGCGTAGACGTCCTGCTCCTATTTTTTATCCGGGGGATAGGGTCTGGTTGTGTACCAGACACATTCGCTTGAAAGTTCCTTCCTTGAAGTTTGCTCCTCGTTACATTGGTCCTTACAGGGTACTGAGGAGGATCAACCCGGTTTATTATTTGCTGGATCTACCTCCTACTCTACGCATCCCTAACTCTTTTCATGTGTCGTTATTGAAACCTCTTGTTTGTAACAGATTTTCCTCCCGCTCTGCTCCTCCATCCTCGGTCCGTGTGGATGGTCAGGAGGAATATATCATCAAGTCCATCCTTGATTCTCGTATTTCTAGGGGGAAGCTGCAATATCTCATAGACTGGAAAGGTTATGGTCCAGAAGAGAGGTCTTGGGTTCCTGGTATAGACGTGCATGCTCCTCGCCTTCTACGGGCCTTCCACGTTCGTTTTCCTTCTAAGCCAGGTCCCATCCGCCCGGTGGGCGTTTCTAGAAGGGGGGGTACTGTCAGGGTACCTGTTGGTGATGTATCCAGGGAGGACATCCTCTCTGCTTAGGGCCTCCCTGCCCCTAGCATTTCGGCATATTCCGGCCGTTTTCGCGCCGGCCGCGCTAGCTCCCCCTTTTATGACGCGACGCCTAGCGTCGACGTCATGACGTCGGCATTTGCATAAAGTGCCGGGAACCGCTATTCCGGACCTTTTGGGGGCGTGGTCTCTATTTAGGTACAGGGTATTTAAGGGAAACCTTTACTACTGCTCATTGCCCTGTCGTGGTTCTAGCTTGCTAGTCACTCAGCGCGTTCTTTATCTTGTGTTTCCGGTTTTGACCCTTGCTTGTCTTTTGTCCTGTTGTCCTCTCCTCTCTTTTGACTCGGCTTGTATCTCGCTTACCTGTCCTCCGGCTCCCTTGACCTCGGCTTACCTTTTGACTATTCTTGCTTTGTCCTTACGTTAGTCCGGCCATTCTAAGGTCCGGTATACGTACCTCCTTCTGTGCGCACTCTGCGTATTGGATCCCTGTCAGTTTCCTGACATGCCTAAATGGCACTTCTCTGGCTTCAATGTCAGGCCAGCGGCCCGAATCTTGTCCAGCACCACCCCTACATGTACTAGGTGTTCTTCCCAGGACTCACTGTAGATCGCAATGTCATCCAGGTATGCACAAGCAAATTCCTGGAATCCATCAAGAAGTCTATCCACCATACGCTGGAAGGTAGCCGGGGCATTCTTCATCCCAAATGGCATGACCTTAAATTGGTACAGGCCAAATGGGGTGACGAAGGCCGACTTGGGGATAGCATCCTCGGCCAGGGGAATCTGCCAGTAGCCTTTGCACAGGTCTATGGTGGTCAGATAGCGTCCCCTGGCAATGCGATCTAACAATTCATCTACCCGGGGCATCGGGTAGGCGTCAGTGGTGGTCCGCTCATTGAGACGCCTGTAGTCCACACAGAACCGGGTGGTCCCATCCTTCTTGGGCACCAGGACTACAGGCGAGGCCCAAGGGCTATCGGAGTGTTCGATGACCCCAGCTGGGTCATCTCCTGTATCTCCTTCCGCATTCCTTCCCGGACTGCTTCAGGGATACGGTAAGGGGGTTGTCGCAGGGGGTTCTGTCCAGGGGTTTCTACCTTGTGTACAGCTAGGGTAGTGTAACCAGGTTCTTGGGAGAAGGTCGCCTGCTTCTCCCACAAAAGCTGTCTTGCCTGGCCCTTCTCGGTAGCGCTCAATCTGTCCCCTAGCTGTACTAGGCTAGTAAGATCCGTCTGGGGGTCCCTCTCTAACAGGTCTGGCAAGGGTAAACTTTCTGTATCATCTGCAGCAGGGGCACATACTGCAGCGACATTCTCCGGTCTCTCCTGATACTCCTTTAGCTTGTTCACATGGAAGGATCGCTGGATCCTTTCATCTGAACAGCTGGCTATAAGGTAGGTAGTATCACATATCTGTGCTAACACCTTATACGGGCCCTGCCAAGATGCCTGCATCTTGTTCGCCTTCACAGGTTTGAGCACTAGTACCTTCTGCCCAACCTGGAAAACTCGCTGTCGGGCACCCCGATCGTACCACCTCTTCTGTCTCCCCTGAGCCACCTGGAGATTCTCCCTTACCATTAGGGACAGTTTCTCCATGCGGTCCCGGAGTTCCAGAACATATGGCACTATGGGGGTCCCTTCCTGCTCTGTCTCCCCCTCCCAGTGGCCTCTAATGAGATCTAGGGGTCCGCGGACCCTTCTCCCATATAGCAACTCAAAGGGGGAGAACCCAGTAGATTCCTGAGGCACCTCTCTGTAGGCAAACAACAGATGAGGCAGGAATCGCTCCCAGTCTCTGCAAGTGTCAGAAAAGGTCCTCAGCATCTGTTTGAGGGTGCCATTAAATCGCTCGCAGAGACCGTTAGTCTGTGGATGGTAAGGTGAGCTAAGCAGCGGTTTAATACCGCACACCTTCCACAGTTGCTGGGTGAGCACAGCGGTGAATTGGGTTCCCTGGTCAGAGAGAATCTCTTGAGGGAACCCGACTCTGGTAAAAATCCTAACCAGGGCATCAGCAACTGTCTCTGCCTCTATATTAGACAGCGCTACTGCCTCTGGATAGCGAGTGGCATAATCCACCACGGTGAGAATATATTTCTTACCGGATGGACTAGCCCTGGCCAGTGGACCCACAATGTCAACGGCTATGCGGGCAAAGGGCTCCCCAATGATAGGCATAGACATAAGCCTAGCTCTTGGGTGGTCCCCCCGCTTTCCTATCCGTTGACATGTGTCACACGTACTGCAGTATGTCCGCACAGCCTGATTGAAGTTTGGCCAAAAAAAGTTCTGCATGATCCTATAGGCTGTGCGGCGGGAACCTAGATGTCCAGCTAACGGAACATCATGCCCTATCCGCAGAATCTCCTGCCGGTATTTCGCGGGCACTACCAGCTGTCGATTCGGCGGAGGGGCAACACTCTTCGGGGAAAGCTTGGGGATCCTATATAACCTGTCCCCCACCCACTCATACCGTTCTCCATCTAATCCTTCCTCTCCAGTATCCGCTCTGTCCCTATACTTCTGGAGGGTCGAGTCTGTCTGAGTTTCCCTCCCAAACTCCTCTGGGGAGTCCCAGTTAACAAAGGTCGGTCCTAGGGTACCAGTCGGGGACTCGGTCCTTACCTGGGTCTCAGCAGCAGGTGGGCTGGTTCCAGCAGCACGGGTCTGGGCACGGGTAGTCACTGGGTTGATAGCGGCAGGTCCCATTGGAGCATAGGCGGACACCAAAGGGGCCAAGTCGTTCCCAAGCAAAACATCAGCCGGTAAGTCTTTCATGACCCCCACATTCACGTGTCCAGAGCCCACCCCCCAATCCAAGTGAACCCGGGCAACCGGTAAGCGGAACACTGCACCTCCCGCCACCCTCACTGCCACAGTATCTCCAGTGTGCTGGTGTTCTGAAACAAGGTTCTTTTGGAGCAAAGTCATAGTGGCTCCGGTGTCTCTCAGACCAGTTACCGCTTTGCCATTTAGTTTAACGGTCTGCCTGTGCTGTTGGCGGTTATCCTGCTGCGCTGCTTGTACTGGATCCGCCTCGTGTAATATACCCCAAAATTCCTCCTGCTCAAGACAGTGAGCGGAAGGTGGGGGTGGCTGCTGATTTCCGCCGGCTGGTCTTCTCCACGACTGTGCTTGGTTCGAATTGTTTAATGGGCACTCAGGTCGCTTGTGCCCCAACTGCTTACACCCATAGCAACGGATCGGCTGTGAATAATCTCGGGCGTTGAATCGGGCTGGCTGAACGTAATTGTTCGCTGTTGGCATGGTGGGGGTGCATTGTGCTGGGTGTTGATACACTGCAGAGGTTGGAGGGGCTGCTGGTTTGTACTCCACTCGGGTAGGGACCTTGGCTGCTGTCTGGTCCAGTTTCCTGGCATCAGTGTACTCATCAGCCAGACGAGCAGCTTCGGGCAAGGTAGCGGGTTTGCGGTCCCTAACCCACTCTCTGACTCCTACAGGTAAGCGGTCAAAACAGTGCTCCAACAAAAATACTTGCAGCACCTCTTCCCCAGTTACCGCTTGGCACCCTGCCATCCAGTGGGCTGCGGTGCGGTGTACTCGGCATGCCCACTCAACATAAGAATCACCAGCCTGCTTGTTAGTGTCCCGGAATCGCCGCCGGTATGCCTCAGGGGTCACAGCGTATCTGGCCAAAAGGGCATCTTTCACTGCCCTGTAGCTGGTAAGTTCCTCCTCTGGGATGGCCCGAAACGCCTCACTGGCCCGGCCGGATAACTTCCCAGAGAGGATGGGGACCCATTCTCCTGCGGGTACCTGGTGCAAGGCACATTGCCTTTCAAAGTCCGCCAGGAACCCATCAATTTCTCCTTCGGCTTCTACAAAGTTCCGAAATGCAGCAAAAGGTACTTTTCTCCTTCCATTATTATTATACGGTACCTCAGCTGCTGCAGCGCCTCTTCCTTGAAGCGCCTGTTGTGCTGCTACTGCCGCTTGCACTTGCACCACAATATCTGCTGCGGGGTTGGGGCCAAAATGTGCCAGCCTGATCTGAACTGCCCGGTTAAACTGTATCTCCTCGGGTGTTAACTCCAGTATGCCAGGCACATCCGCTCCCCCCGTTCCCTGTGCTGCATCCATTTCCAATAGTATGGCAATAATCTCTCTTTTCTTGAGATTACTCGCTGATCGTCCTCTGCGTTCCAATATATCTTTAAGGGTAGCACGCCTTAATTCCTCATACTGCATTTCCAACCTGGGATGTGTAGCTGGCCTTCTGGGCTGTAGGATTCATCCCGTCGCTTGCCACCAATTGTTACGACACGTACCGTCGGGTAGATGAAGCCGCCGTTTAGGCAATAATCCCCTTCTCCAGAAATGCAGGTTTAAATCCAGCCGATCGCCAAACTCCCGAACGAAGTCCGCGAACACGGCAACTCCCGATCAGCCAAACAGTCGAACGCCTTCCACAGCTAGAAATAACGAAAGCGCTGTCCCAATAATAATTCCCCCCACAAACGAGACCAAGCTCCGTCTTGAGGGTCAAATGAAGATCTGTTTAATGGGGGCTACCTGCCCGGTATTTATGCAGGTCTCCACAAGGTGGACACTCCCCGAGGGGACCTTGTGGAAGACTGTAACACATATTGTACAGTAGCCAATCGCAGTGGCTTCAATAGTAGCCCTTCCCATCTTGCCCATAATTCCGTCTTCTTTACCTTAGAGATAATTGGGGAAGAAACCTAATTATCTCCCAAGGTAGAGACCATCGCCATCTTAATTTACAGTAACAAAAAGACATTAAAATACATAACTACAGAAATACCGAATGCGTATGGTTCGTGTAACGTATCCCCAGACAGCCTGGATCTGAGGGCATGTTTTCACCGAATAGCGCTCAGATCCGATGTATCTAGTTGAATCGCCATGGAGTCAAAGTCTTTCACCAGTCCTTCGGTATACGAATGACTCCATGGGATGGCTGTCGGGGTAAAAGTCCATACGACTGAATAAAACTCCCGAACGACCGACGTTCGCATGCCTTGTCGAAAAGGAAGGTAGGCAGCAGCTTTTCAGCGGTGTTCGGTAGTTTAAGTGTCCGTTTTTAGTTCCATACAGTTTGTACCGAACACCGCTCTGTGTTCGTATGTCCCAAAATGGCCGCTGCCTCGTGGTCGACATGCGAACGACGACCACCCGTACGAATGGAATGGAGAGGTGTCTGCGGTTAACCACAACGTTCTAATTGGGGCCAAGAGGTTAACCAGCAGCACACTCCTCTCCTGGGTGGCCGTTCGTTCGGTAGTTTCAATCGGCATTTTGCAAATACACGAACGGGGGTATAGGAACAGGCAATTCCGCGAACAAAGGGAAACAGACGAACCAACAATGCAGATGAATCTGTCACAGGTTTGTTTTGTTTTTTCAGCCTAATGATGGCTTGCTTCACCGATATGACAGCTCTTTGGATCTCATATTGAGAGTTGACAGCAACAGATTCCAAATGCAAATAGCACACTTGAAATGAACCCTGGACCTTTTATCTGCTCCTTGTAAATGGGATAATGAGGGAATAACACACACCTGGCCATGGAACAGCTGAGCAGCCAATTGTCCCATTACTTTTGGTCCCTTGAAAAGTGGGAGGCACATATACAAACTGTTGTAATTCCTTCACCGTTCACCTGATTTGGATGTAAATACCCTCAAATTAAAGCTGAATGTCTGCAGTTAAAGCACATCTTGTTCATTTCATTTCAAATCCATTGTGGTGGTGTATAGAGCCAACAAGATTAGAATTGTGTCGATGTCCCAATATTTATGGACCTGACTGTAGATAATGGACAACCATTGAATTATCCATACAGGTGCATAAAATATTAATATACAAGCTTTATTAATTTGGCTTATTTGTAGCAGTTTTGATAACCCTTTGTAGGTAACCCTTGCAAGGACCTCACGATCACATGGACGGTATAGCCATCCACAGCAGTCCCAGCAGGAGGAGTGCCTGCAATTACAGGTTGTCCCCTTGCTGCCTGTAAAATGTAAAAAAAAGTTAAAACACAGTGTAAAATAAAGCAATATATACTTAGATCATATATATATATCTATCTATCTATCTATCTATCTATCTATATATATATATATATATATATATTTATTATTTATATCATCTAAGTATATATGCACATATACACATAGTGTGTTTACACAGGGTTTCAGCATACTGAATGACAAGCTTTCGGGAGAACCTCTCTTTCTCAAGTCTGGAGCATTTCTGAGCAAGACACAAATAGAATTTAAAGTTGAGTTGTGATACAGGGGTTAAAACGACATAAGTGCAGATAAGACACAGGTTTGTTAGAAAATAGACACCATTCTTTCAGAGGGTCATAAATATCTTTCTGAAGAGCAGAGTGAGGGGGGAGAGGGAGAAAAAAAAAACAATCGGACAGTGCAGAAGATGGTACACTTTATACACACACACACACAAATATGTATATGCCAATGCATATACACATGAACACATATACACACATATAAATGCACAGTCACATATATAAGCATACATGCATAAGAGTATGGGAAAGCATAGGTCTACACATAGTACTTATATATTGATAGAATAAACATATTGGAATGCGTTTTGAAATGTTGATACATATGACAGAACAGTAAGATAATGTGGGGGAGTGTTCATGTAAAGTGTTGGTAGTGGGACAGGAAACCCAAATCAAACGAAAATAACATAAAACCTCTAGTCACCAACACTAACAGCTTAATAAAAGACACAACCGACTTCCTGAACAAACTCAGCCAAATCATCAAGCTCCCTGTTAACACCATCCTTGTAACCACGGATGTGGAATCTCTATACAGCAACATTCCACATACAGATGGCATCAATGCTTGCTTCCATTTTCTCTCTTATGCCGACAACCAAAAATACAGCCCCTGAATTATCACAGAACTGGCACTATTTATCCTCACACATAAATACTTCAGTTTTAACAATGAGGTTTACCTACAAACCATGGGCACTGCTACGGGCAAGATGGCACCCCAATATGCTAATCTGTTTATGGCAAACCTTGAACAGCGATTCCTAGAAATACAGCATGCCAAACCATACAAATGTTATCGCTATATCTATGATATCTTCATAATTTAGACTGAAGGCGAAGAAAAACTGATAGAGTCCCATGACTCTTTTAAAATATTCTATCCATCAATCAAACTAACAATGGAATGTTCCAATAGATCTGCGAATTTTCTGGACACCACTGTGACATGTAACAATGGCACAATCCACACCTCGGTTTACATAAAACCCACAGACAGGTGCAGTTACCTTCACAGCTCCAGCTTCCACCCCTCCCATACTAAACGGGGCATCATCTAAATCATCTAATTTTGTTCTAACTGTATTTTGATATTAATATATATACACTGCTCAAAAAAATAAAGGGAACACAAAAATAACACATCCTAGATTATTATTATTATTATTATTATTATTATTATTATTAGTATTATTATTATTATGATATTTATATAGCGCCATGAAATTCCGCAGTGCTTTACAATGGGTGGACGAACAGACATGTAGTTGTAACCAGACAAGTTAGACACACAGGAACAGTGGGGTTGAGGGCCCTGCTCAATGAGCTTACATGCTAGAGGGAGTAGGGTAAAATGACACAAAAAGGTAAGGATAGTATTAAACTAGTGACAGTTGCAGAAGAGGAATTAGCGTGAATGAATTAAATATTCTTCTGTAATACTTTGTTCTTAACATAGTTGAATGTGCTGACAACAAAATCACACAAAAATTAAAAAATGGAATTCAAATTTTTCAGCCCATGGAGGTCTGGATTTGGAGTCACACTCAAAATTAAAGTCGAAAAACACACTACAGGCTGATCCAACTTTGTAATGTCCTTAAACAAGTCAGAATGAGGCTCAGTAGTGTGTGTGGCCTCCACGTGCCTGTATGACCTCCCTACAATGCCTGTATGACCTCCCTACAAGGTCTGGATTTGGAGTCACACTCAAAATTAAAGTAGAAAAACACACTACAGGCTGATCCAACTTTGATGTAATGTCCTTAAACAAGTCAGAATGAGGCTCAGTAGTGTGTGTGGCCTCCACGTGCCTGTATGACCTACCTACAATGCCTGCGCATGCTCCTTATGAGGTGGTGGATGGTCTCCTGAGGGATCTCTTCCCAAACCTGGACTAAAGCATCTGCTAACCCCTGGACAGTCTGTGGTGCAACGTGACGTTGGTGGATGGAGCGAGACATAATGTCCTAGATGTGCTCAATTGGATTCAGGTCTGGGGAACGGGCGGGCCAGTCCATAGATTCAATGCCTTTGTCTTGCAGGAACTGCTGACACACTCCAGCCGCATGCATTGTCTTGCATTAGGAGGAACCCAGGGCCAACCGCACCAGCATATGGTCTCACAAGGGGTCTGAGGATCTCATCTCGGTACCTAATGGCAGTCAGGCTACATCTGGCGAAATGCCACCCCACACCATTACTGACCCACTGCCAAACCGGTCATGTTGTAGGATGTTGCAGGCAGCAGAACGTTCTCCACGGCATCTCCAGACTCTGTCACGTCTGTCACATGTGCTCAGTGTGAACCTGCTTTCATCTATGAAGAGCACAGAGCCCAGTGGCGAATTTGCCAACCTTGGTGTTCTCTGGCAAATGCCAAACATCCTGCACGGTGTTGGGCTGTAAGCACAACCCCCACCTGTGGACGTCGGGCCCTCATACCGCCCTCATGGAGTCTGTTTCTGACCATTTTGCAGGGCTCTGGCAGTGCTCCTCCTGTTCCTCCTTGCACAAAGGAGGAGGTAGCGGTCCTGCTGCTGGGTTGTTGCCCTCCTACGGCCTCCTCCACGTCTCCTGATGTACTGGCCTGTCTCCTGGTAGCGCCTCCAAGCTCTGGACACTACGCTGACAGACACAGCAAACCTTCTTGCCACAGCTCGCATTGATGTGCCATCCTGGATGAGTTGCACTGCCTGAGCCACTTGTGTGGGTTGTAGACTCCGTCTCATACTACCACTAGAGTGAAAGCACCACCAGCATTCAAAAGTGACCAAAACATCAGCCAGGAAGCATGGGAACTGAGAAGTGGTCTGTGGTCACCACCTGCAGAACCACTCCTTTATTGGGGTGTCTTGCTAATTGCCTATAATTTCCACCTGTTGTCTATCCCATTTGCACAACAGCATGTGAAATTGATTGTCACTCAGTGTTGCTTCCTAAGTGGACAGTTTGATTTCACAGAGGTGTGATTGACTTGGAGTTACATTGCGTTGTTTAAGTGTTCCCTTTATTTTTTTTGAGCAGTGTATATTGATATCAAAATACACGTAGAACCAAATAATATATGTCTCTATATACATAAGTATAAATGTATATATCACTACATATATATACCTATATATAAATAAAAATAAGTTTAAAACATTTTAGAATAAGCACTGCTTCTGCAGCCTTTAGTAAACATCCCAGCACACATCATAAACTGGGACATTGGAATCGTCTGCATACTCCAGATATCCTTCAAAAGGAGAGGGAACTGAGGCAGGCATTCAAACTACTGGTTATGTAATGCCAACATCTATTAAAGATTAAACTTTTAAACTTTTTGCCCTCTTTTACAGGCCTGCCCAAACGTCAGTTTCGGCACACCACAACCGACTTGTACCACCACTACTATAACTCGGCTTATTGTCTCCGACTACAAATGGAAAGGCAGAGCCTGTAGTTGTGGGAGTGGTTTGTCTGGCCTATAAATTCACAGGCCTCCCCTTCCTCTTGACCGAGACTTCCTGGTTCAGCCCACCCACAGCTCCCTTTATTAAGCATTCACTTAGTGGGCCCTCTTTTACAGGCCTACCCGAACGTCGGTTTCGGCACACCACAACTGACCCTGTAACTTTCCAAGACACCATAAAACCTGTACATGGGGGTACTGTTTTACTTACTAATAAACAAATATTAGTGTTTAAAACAGTAAAATGTATTACAACGATGATATCGTCAGTGAAAGTGAAATTTGTTTTCATTTTTCACACACAAATGGCACTTACACTAACGATATAATTGTTGTGATACGTTTTACGGTTTTGAAACACTAATATTTTTATTCAGCGATGTCTCACATGTAAAACAATACCCCCTATGTACAGGTTTTATGGGGTTTGGAAAGTTACAGGGTCAAATATAGCATGTTATATTTTTCATTTTTTTCTCATTGAAATTTGCCAGATTGGTTACGTTGACTTTGAGACCATATGGTAGTCCAGGAATGAAAATTACCCTAATTTTTTAGTAGCCACAAACACTAGCCAAAAGTGGAGTTCAAATTAGTTTTTTGCATTTTTTACACACAAAAAAATATTAACACTAACTTTGTCCAGTGTTTGTGACCAAGTGGCTACTAAAAAAGACTGGACATACCCCATTTGCAATACCTTGGATTGTCTACTATTGCAAATGGTATTCTTTCATGACGGTAATTCTCATTCCTTTCCTACATGCCCAAGGCTTCTTTTGACCCATGGGAACAATTACAGGATACATATCCACAGGAGTTTTTAAGACCACAAAAACTCATTGCATTGGAGAATGGTGATCCATGGCTTATGGGGCAAATGACCATTAAAGGGACACTACGGTCACCAGAACAACTAAAGCTTAATGTAGTTGTTCTGGTGAGTATACTCATTCCCTGCACACTTTTTAATGGAAACACTGCCTTTTCAGAGAAAAGTACAGTAGGCAGAACTGTCATTCAACTCTACATGGAGATGCTGAGTTTTCCTCATAGAGATGCTAAGTGTTCCTCATAGAGATGCATTGATTCAATGCATCTCTATGAGGAGATGCCTATTGGCCCCGCCCCCAACCCACATTCTTGCTGATTTCAGTCAATCCACAATCATAAATTCTGATGATGTCACCAAGGAGATGGATCGTTGGTGGGGCTAGGGCCGGCAGACCCGTGGGGCGCTGGAAATAAGGTGAGAAAGGAGGTAAGCCACCTAAATGGTGGCTTTAACATGTTTGTGTTCCTGACCCTATAGTGTTCCTTAAATATTTTGTTAGTACTTACCTGGTGCTTATTCAATCATATTTCATTGGTCACCACACTTTTAATTTTCATTTGTTTTTAATCATCTCCTTTTATTTTTATCTTTTAGTTTATAATATCATTTCTTTTGCAAAATAAAGGAATGCCTAGGAGAGTCAAAGATGACCTGTCCTACTTAGAACCTCTGAAGCATATTTGAAGAGTTCCAAGGTAGGCATAAATACATTTTTCTGTTATTTCCTAATTGGTTTCATTTCATTTATGGTTCTAAGAAGCGGGATTGCTCCCATGCAGTCAGTAGCTCAGTGCAATGTATGTACAATCTTACCAACATACATTGCATCAGCCAATACGTCTCTGCTGTTTAAAATTAGCTATGTTTAGATGTTGTAGTTGCAGGCAATTTCCTTTCCTGTCATATTCTTCATTTCTATCCTTCAATTCTGTGACACAGATCTTACGATTGCAATATATTATTTTTAATGCTAACAGAGTATGTTTTCTGATAACAGTGCTAGCTAATGGATTTTGCAAGAAAACTTGTGTGTAAAATGTCAACAATAGATAAGTACTGCTCAGAGTCGAACAGGCAAACTCGCTGGAGAAGAGATTACTATCTGTGAATATTTTACCCGGGATATGAAAACTTTCTCTGTTTTCTTCTTTTCAGTAGGATTACATGTTTCTATGGCAATACGTTCATTTCACAGCAATAACACTAATTTCTTAGTTATAAGTATTTAAAAAACAAACCCAGAAGATGCTGATAAAATGCCCTGGCAGATCTACTGCAGTAGAAATATCTCACGCAATTCTTTCTTCCTAATATGTTTGTAACTCCCTGAAGAAAAAAACAAAGAAATATACTAAAGACTAATAACAGCTTGCTAAAGGTGCAAAATTAAGATTTAATTCAGAGAGATATCAAGGATGTGAAGAAACATTCAATTTTGACAAAAATGGTTTTGTAGTTAACAAGAAAATGCTTATTTGTACTTGTAAAGATATGTAAAGTTACTACAACCTTAAAGGGACACTATAATCACCCAGACCACTTCATCCTAGTGAAGTGATCTGGGTACAGTGTCCCTGTCCTTTTAATCCTGCAATGTAAAATTTTACAGTTTTTTTTTCACAGCCACTATCTCCCCAATCACAGCCTCTTTACAATTCCTATCCCACACTACTGCCCTATCCCCCATTAAAAAACCCTATCCCCTATCAGCCCATATTCCCTCACCACAGCTATTCATCCACAAACCACAGCCTCCCTCTCTCCATATAGCCCCTATCTCCCCCATATACTGCATTCAATATCTCCCCCATATACTACATCCCATATCTTCTCTATATACTCCATCCTATACCTCCCCCATACACTACAGCCAAAACTCCCCTTATCTTACATCTCATCTCTACTTTGTACACTACTCCCCATATATTAAAGCCTCCCTACCCCACCCACACTCTACAGTCATAATCTCTACCACATACACTACAGCAATCAAACCCCCACACAAAGAAACACTAAAAGTCCTCTCCACATACACTACACTGCAAACAGCCCCATTCACAGACACACAACCTCACAAACAGCCTGTCCCCATATAGAAACACAGACATGCAGCTGCACAGGCATAATTCCCACATGCATCTGTCTTTCCACACAAAATCATATAGGCATACATAGCACCAGAGCTAGTCTACCATACAAAACATCACAAGCAGCCTACCCCCAAACATGCAATGTCACAAGCAGTCTCCAAACACATACAAATTTACAAACAGCCTCCTTAAACACACACATACAACACCCTCTTCCAGCCCTGTCCCTCTTTTGTTCTCTGTTATTCTACTTATGGGAACACCAGAGATATGTCACTAAACAAACACAGAGCATTTTCCTTATGCAAGAGTTCTTCATGAGGGCTCTGCGCATGATCTGCCCTGGACGGGCATCAAACTGACATGCCCACTTTGGGAAGTGTGCATGTCATTACACAACACCCCCCTCTTTGGTCCTCTCTGCCTTCAAATGCCCAGGCCAAATTTTGTCCAAGCCCAGGCCTGCTTATACCCCTTGATCCAGAACTGTCATGCTTGTGTTGTAGATAATTTACTGCAAACCAATTAGTTTGAATGACTATCTGTTCCTGTCCAAATTAAAGATAATAAAGTTGCGTGCACGCAGAAGTAAATTCACACTGAGACACAAAGTTCAGGTTAATGAAAGAACTTCGGAGAAGTTTAATGGCTTCTGACAGAAAATGGGTGCGCAGACCCTTTTAAAGGCATTATTACATCACTGAAGAATTCAAGATAACAGCAAATAGACACTATTGATTGGTCCAGGTGTTAAGTGGTTAGTTAGGTACCCTCCTATCAAGAGGTGATGTCATCCTTGACACGGGAGTGGACACAAGATGTAGGCGCCATCTTGTTAGCACGAGGTGTTCACTCGATGGGAGGGGTGCTTTGGCAGCCATTTTGAGTAGTTAGTATTGTTAGCTTCAAGGTTCTTTTAGTAAATACACATTTTATTATTCAGCACATTTCTTCCTGACAAAGCATTAGCTTAGATAATTTCAAGAATTCTATAATTCTACAACACTTGTAGCACCCATCCTCCAATCTTGCCATTCTTCTGCCTCATCTGAACAGTTATTGACCCTACGTGGGGACATGTCCCAAGGGCATTATCCCTAATGAAGCCAACATGCTAGTTCACTGCCAGTACATCCCCCTGAGCACATCTTCTATTCACCCTGCAAGCATGAGAAGCACTTTGCTTGGGTATAGAAAGTCAACAGAAAGCAGAAGAACATCCTATGGAAGGGTTTATCTCTTCCTGCTGTCCCTCAATCCTGACTTAAACCTGTACACAGCCAGCATAGAGCTCCAATCAAAGACAAATGGATGAGGAGCCTTATTTTTGAAAGCACATTCAATTAAAATGTATATATTTGGCACCTTTCTGCTATCACAAATAATACATTAAATGTGATGCAATTCTAAAGGAATACAAGTCTATGTTGTATGTACAATGACAGGTTCACGTTAACTCAAGCTCACAGAGGTATGTCAAGGGTTAACAATAATAATTGAGGCACATAAATGTCCTTTATCTTATTAAGTACGCATAGCAATATTTTTCGATATTCAAGATAAGCGTAGGTAATATATGAAAATCATTCTAGAAATTTGAAGGTTGCTGACAGCAGGTTTACACAATACTCTGCCTGAATTAATAAAATCTTCTCACCTTGAAATATGACCATATGAATATGTCCCTAATTTGATGAACAGCTAGCAGAGTGTAAACAGGGAACAAAACTGAGCAGTGGGATTGGCAGATTAATATCAAACAGGTATTCTCGGCGAGACTAGAAGATGAATTCATTGCATTGCAGAAAGTGAGCTTATTTTATTTATTTATGCATTCTTCGCTAATAAATCATCCAAAATCAAGCAAGTATGTTGGAATATACTGTGTGAAAATAGAAATCACAAAGACATTTGAACAGGGGAGGAATTGCTGAAGGTTAATAATGATAGGTGGAGATTAAGGGCAGTGATGGGAGTTAGGAATCTTCTTAGTTAAATAAAGGCAATTATCTAGGTTACGATAAGGTCTTTTTTCTGTAATATAATGTATATAGTACCAAGCGATGAATATTGATAACTTTCTGCAAATCTTAACTGTATGGCATTGTTTGGTATATCATTTATAAACTTGTCCTCTTGCAGTTTTATAAGAGTTTTACTACAAAGGTCCAACTTAACTCAATAAACTGACTTTTTTAATGCCATGTGAAATAACCATTCTTGAAAAAAAATATTTAAAATTAACATTAGATAATATGGAGTCGGCTGTTATGTCATACATTGCAATATTCCCTTACTGACTCCGATGGTCCAAGTCAGGTAAGATTAAGCCCAAATGATCAATTATGGGAAAATGTCAGAACAAACTAGTTTTCTTAAAAACCTATATCAACAATGGAATGTCCACCCATTAATGATTGCAAGGCTGTATAGAGCTTCATATGTACGTATGTTGTTCATTCTGGAACAAGATCTTTAGGGAACAGATTGCGATCCTTAAAGGGTTATGATCCTTAAGATGTTAAATAAAAATAATAACTTGCTATACAGAAGTACAAAGTCAACCTCCAGAAGTGTTCAAATTGTGCCCAACTCAAGAAATGTGAACCCACTTAAACACATTCAGTGTAGAAAGTCTGATTGCAGCAATGAACTGCCAAAATATTACACATAAATAAATATATTGCGTCACTAAAACCTGTTTTTTATGTTGCAGAAAATTTACACCTAAATACTATTCACTAACTGGTGTAACTTTGCTGTGCTGACAAGTAAATAGACCCACCATCCCATACAGAGAGTAAGAACTCCACAGTAGCAACTTAACCAATTGATATTCGCTAAATGGCATCACAGTATCACAGGCTCCAAAAGGCTCCTTTAATGGTGTAAGTGCTTTACCTAGTGAGAGCAAGTTTATGGTCCTCTCTCACACTAGTACCTTCTCAGTGCCGCAACGATGAGTGGCTTTTTTTATTTCTATACCTCATAGGGGAGAATAATATGTGAAACGGGCCCATGAGTTACCCACTCTTTTGAGCACTGTTCAATCTCCCTTTTGGTAAAGAAAAAAAAACAAAACAATATTCTGATTGTATGCTTTATTGAAATTGGTCAGGTTGATACAGAATCCGTGGTTTATATAAGTATGACCTCAAGCCTCCTAGGCTCTATATAATATGGTCCAGATGATGGTTCAAGAGATGCAGTTTCTAGGTCCTGTAATATAATAGTTCCGATGAGGCCCCTTGGAGTTATACAGTGTATTGGACCATATATTTTAATGGACAGTTGAATGGCCAAGGAGATGCATAGTCTCCTGGATCCTATAGAAGTAATTCCATAAAGGATGAACTAATATGCCGGTGAGGTAGCTCAGTTGGTAAAGGTCATAGGTTCAAATTCCAGCAGGTCGATAAAATGAGTACCATCAATTGGTTAATAATAGCATCTATTACTATTCAGCTGCCAATGTTGTTAATTCCGAGAGTGTGTGCTAAAAAGCGCTTTGTGTCCCACTGGGAGAAAGGCCCTATATAAATACTAGTTATTATTATGAATTAATTAGCAGACAATTGGCAGCTATAGGTTCCCAATACAAATTAATAACGATAGGGGCCATATAATCTTCACAAAACCGTATTTGTCAATCTCCTGTTTAAAGATAAAAAAAAAATCCCATATATCAAATCAATGGACTCAATAAAATTGTCCATCTATGATGGATCCGAGAAAGGAATAAAGAGATCCACGGTTGCAATGCAAATTTGGAAAAGTTACAATATTCTTACCTGCTCATCATTCATTTTTTCATTTAGGCAGATATTCCAGTAACTGTCTATGTACACAACAGATTGATTTGGTCTTTGGGAATATTTTCAACAAGAGGTTAGAATAGTACAGAAATTCTTTCAGTTTTTAGCGGTTTGCCATAGTTTTAGGTATGATTTATAGCTCTCCCTTGTAAATGTGTCTCAGAATCATGCTTTATGCTTTGGGAAATAATGTATTTGTCAATTCTCTTCCATTACTTCTTGAAGACCTGTGTCTATTATGTTTATTCCTGTTTATGCCAAGGCCGTTAATATGCCCTACAAATTGCAACCCTCTATCCAAAGTTCTATGGCTCTATTACGAAAGATTTAATTTTACGATTGGTGTTTTTTTCCTCCCTTTTCTAAAAAATGAAAAACCCCAAAAACAGTATTCTGATTTTTTTTTTGGTTTATTGTTCATTTAAGAAAAGGCACAGAAAAACAAACTTTAAAGCTCCTCAGCCATCTGCAAAGGTACATGTTTTTGTAACAAAGACGGTAATTTTCTAAGTCATATATCATTGTCATGAAACTGCATTCACAGGCTGAACTAGAGAGACTAATGTTCTTTGAAAAGAGAAGACTAATGAATCCTTACTACAAACAAAATATGTATCAATAAACATCCCATAAACCTCTAGGGCATAATTTTACAGAAAGTGACATTTCTGTCTTAGGTGCTAGAGACCTCTTTCTAAGCTTATGGTACAAAATAAAAGCTTGTTTGCAGATCTATTTTTTTTCTTTCTGTTTTGTCTTAGAAATAAATCTAATACATGGAGCTGCAAATAATGACTTCAGGCACCCTAGTAAAGGTGCAGAGTAGATAATTAGAATTTTACCTTTGTTAGTTTTGTGCACACATTTGGCGAGCATCCCACGTTGCTAAATAGTGACAAAATCAGTGCAAAGCCAGGTAAATGGCTTCTTGTTTTCCAACAGTCTCATGCATAATCAAATGAGACTTTGAAAATGTAAACTTTTTTTTTTTTTTTTAAAGTCAGTTAGAGATGTTCAGGTGTGTCATAGGTACAATGCATGTCTTTAGTTGTATTTATTTTGTGCACGTTCTGAAAAAAATGGATGTAGTTTGCAAATCCATATTTTCTTGATATATTGAAACATTATTGACACATTAAATGTGGACAGACACTCCATGGTGGAATTCCATATGCTATTTAATGTGTTATAATGATGCTTTTGACAACAGCACCACACAGAGACAACATAAGCAAGATATTACCACTAGGTGCAAATACTCTCAGGCACTGCCTCAAGTACCCAAACAACTATATTGACCACAAAAAAGAGATTGCACACTATAACCACTTATAAGAAATATATAAATGCGTTTATTCCACCAGAAAAGGTTTACATACAAAAAAACAAAGTGACAATAAATAGGCAAAACAAATCAACAATAATAATTACCAAAGTTCCACAAGCCTGCTGGGACAGAAGCTCGAGCCACCAATACCCCCAATGTTTCGGCACCTACTAGCTGCCTTTTTCAAGAATGTTTGTGAACATTGGGGGTATTGGTGGCTCGTGTTTCTGTCCCAGTAGGCTTGTTCAACTTTGGTAATTATTATTGATGATTTATTTTGCATATTTATTGTCACTTTTGTTTTTTTGTATGTAAACCTTTTCTGGTGGAATAAACACATTGATATATTTCTTATAAGTGGTTATAGTGGGCAATCTCTTTTTTGTGGTCAATAATGATGCTTTTCAAACATCATATAATTAAAAGTGTTTTCCAAGTCTTGCCATCACATGATGTTTCATTATACTGTTGGAATTCACCCCAATGTACATAAAGAAAAGGAAAAGAAGTAATTGACATTTTAAGGCAACTGCTCATACAATAGGGTGTGCATTGGTGCCCTTGTAATTTTTTTTTTAATTTTACATATATATGTTATTTATTAGGTATATAGAGCAGAATACTAGAAGCACCATATTCTATCTGTTAAATAGTAAAAGCAAGTCAGCTATTTTTATCCTAGTCCACCTTTAGCTGAGCCAAGTAGTGCACATTTTTTCTCAGAGATCTTAACCAGCATGTGATGATCACCTGTCATTATATCAAGTCAGAAGTGTATTAGTGCAATTATACCCATTTGTAACTAGATTAATTTGCTAAAATGTATTTACTTTTAAGGATTTTTTATAGCATTGCAAGCATTTTAGTTTTTTTTTTCTTTTTACTAAGCAACCTTGATGTGCGTTTTTGGCTTCTTAAAGGTCACATATGCCGAGCAGGCAAGTAGTCAACATTGTTTTAATTCTGCGCATTTCTGCTCCATACAGCACTTTGTAATTAAAAAATCTTCTGATTCCACATTTATCCAGTTAATCAAAAGATTCTAGCAGAGTTATTCACTAAAGTGAGATGTCAAACTGAATTCAAAGTTAATTTCAAATTAGGGGTAAAATAGTTGAATTGGAAGCATAGCTGACAGAGAATTATTTGTGGTCTACTATTTTTGCATAAAATGTTAAACTCACTTTGCATTATCACTTTATTGAATAGTCCTCGTGGTGGCCACCTGGATAGTGACACGGGTTTCACCCCCAAGGATATAGTTTTCCACCTTTCTGGAACTATTCTTCGCCAGATCAGTTTTTATAGCTGCGGAGTGATTATAGCTTTCCCCCACAGACATTAGCAGGGGGTCTTCATACAGTTCAACACAAACTCCTCCCTGGCTGTATATGCATCTGGTACTGGGAGTCTCTGTATTGGCTCCCTGACAATCATTTTGTAATAATAATTGAGTGTACTTTGCTTAAACTAATTATCTCCCAGACACCAGAGGCAGGGACATTTTAGCTGCGAGGCAAACAAGGCATTTGCAAAAAAGAGCCGCCGCAAATGCCCAGGGCAAACGTCTTGTTAGCCTTGCGGCTAACAGTCCAGCCAGGTGGTCGGTCGGGCGGCGAGGGAGCACTTTGCTCTGAGCTCTCTGCTCAGCTCCCTTGCGCGCCGCAGAGTGATGCTGGGAGCTGGAATATGACGTCATATTCCAGCTCCTGGTATCACTCTGCGGCGTGTGAGGGAGCTGAGCAGAGCGCTCAGGGGAAAGTACTCCCTCGCCAGCACTGCCCACCCGAACGGCAGGCCCAGGGAAAGGGAGAACCCCCCCAGCATTCCCAAAGGTAAGGAGGCTGGGGGGTTAAATAAAAAAAAAAAGTGAGTGTGTTAATGTGAGTGAGTGTGTGTGTCTGTTAGTGTGTGTGTGTCTGTTAGTGCGTCTGTTAGTGTGTGTGTGTCTGTTAGTGTGAGTGTGTGTGTGTGTGTTAGTGTGCGTGTCTGTGAGTGAGTGTGTGTCTGTTAGTGAGTGTGAGTGTGTTTGCCTGTTAGTGTGTGTGTGTGTGTCTGTTAGTGAGTGTGTGTGTCTGTTAGTGAGTGAGTATGTTTCTGTTAGTGTGTGTCTGTTAGTGAGTGTGTGTTTGTCTGTTAGTGAGTGTGTGTGTGTGTCTGTTAGTGAGTGTGTGTGTGTGTATGTTAGTGAGTGAGTGTGTTTCTGTGAGTGTGAGTGTGTGTGTCTGCTAGTGAGTGTGTGTTTCTCTCAGTGAATGTGTGTGTGTATTTAGAATGCGGGGCGGGGGGAAGGGTTTGGTGGGGGTGGCGCGCACTGGATGCAGGGGGTGGGCGTCTGAGTTTTCTCCTGCACAATACACCACTGACCAGAGGTACAAAGTATAAAACAGAAAACACCCCAAAACATGTACAATATTACAAGGGACCCCTAGAAGTCCTAAATCCCCAGATAGTTCCTTCAACTGCCTCAAAATAAACAAAACACAAAAAAACAGATAAACTTTAATTTCCCTAAGCATGCAGCATATACACACCACCCCCTCCTTCCATCCACTCTGGTTACTTCTAACTTTTAGCATGCTTCACCAGCTCTTTGAGACGTCACTCAATTACTTCCTCATTGCCTTTACATGTTACCAGTGGTTGCAATTATTTTTTGTTCTCTCTGGCCGTCACCTTCAAATTTTCTATGCTACCTCTTATCCAAATTCCCCCTTTTAACATTTAGATTGTAAGCTCACTGGCTATCTAGCTAAGTCCATTGTATAAAAGAACTTTCATGGCTAAACGTCAGCTCACGAGCAGTACCCTTTTTTTTTTATTGGTCTGTGTATATTGTAGTGTCTGCTTCTCCAATTGTACAGAGCTGCAGAATTTAATGATACTTTAAAAATGCCAGTCATAGCAATAATTATAATAAAAAGGCATTTCCAAACACTCTTGCATTGCAGATGAGACAAATTGAAAAACAGAAAGTATAGAGGGTCTGTTGACACTTACGATGTCTTTGTAGAATATCGTGACACAGCATGCTAAGAAATATAATGAGACTGTATCTGATGATAAATCATAGATAGCTAGCTATATTTCATCTATTTGATGCCCATTGTGGTACTTAATCATAAGTACCAGGTCTTGGATTTATTTACAGCCAGAAAATGTGAATGGTATAACTGTGAGTAATTCTTTAGAGAATTGAATTGTGTATCTGCAGTAAAGACAACTAATTTAAACCGCACAGAAAAGTTCACTAAAGACAGTGCCATGAAAATTCTATAGAAATGAATTGGCTCAATCTGCTGCAGACATCCGAGATAATTCTCCCATCTGTGTCGAATTAGGATGCAGATGAAAGTTAAGGATATCAAGATAAAAAGAGATGAAGCAAATAAGAGTTCTGCAGCTCTATGTAAAAACCGTGTGTTAAAAATGACTTGTATTACTAGCAAAATAATCCTACAATACTAATTTTCAGCCTAAACAAACAGGATCATTACTACTATTTGTTACAGCGGTCATATTGGCTATAATTGCTACTACTTCAATCCCTAGTTGAGTCAAATTACATTTAGAACTCTGCAGGAGATGCTGTATTATTCTAATAAAAAATATATTTAAATGTTCCATCATTAAAGCTCTCTCATTAAACAATTTTTATTCCTCCTTTTTTTCGGATGCAAGTAGAGCTGTGTAAAAAGTAAATTTCATCCTCAGGAGAATGTCTTTGCTCAACTCTGTTGCCCATCCCATTGTGTTTTTTTTTTTTTTTTTTATTAACTTATAGGAAGTTTATTAACTTTATCACAGTTTAGATTGCAGTGAATAAATTACAATAGTGGAAGTAGTAGCTAGTGCACTGCATCTAGACATGCACATGCACATGCTCTATCATTTTTAGTATTTTTATTTATCTTTCCTGTATATTTAACAAATATGCATTTGTGAAGAATGAAAAAATTAAATTAAATGGAGAAATCCAACCTGCTGTATTTGCATCTGGTACTGGGAGTCTCCGTATTTGCTCTCTGACAATCATTGTTATAAATTTTCTGCGATTGAACAAAGTTAGTGGAAGAGATGAAACAGTAATGATGTTTCTGTTCTCCCTCTTATTTATATGTAGTGATGTCCCGAACGGTTCGCCGAACGGTTCGCGAACGGTTTGCCGCGAACGGTTCGCCACGGACTCATCATTGAGTAAACTTTGACCCTGTACCTCACAGTCAGCAGACACATTCCAGCCAATCAGCAGCAGACCCTCCCTCCCAGACCCTCCCACCTCCTGGACAGAAGCCATAATGCCCCATTACACTCTGTAATGAATGATGCCACCTTCTCTCCTGTCACTCCTACCATACCTCACCTCTCTGTCAATCCTTACATTGGCTTCCTGTATCCTGTAGGTGTCAGTAAAAAATACTAACCCTTACCTATAAAGCTCAAACAACTCTAGCCCCTGTTACATTTCTTCACTAATTTGGAGATATGCCCTGTCTCTGTCTCTCCGCTCTGCCAGTGACCTTCTTTTATTCGCTGCTCACATCCTTACTGCTAACTTGCACTTGCAGGACTTTTCTTTTTTTTCCTTTGGAAAGGCTCATCTACCCCCATCAGACTCTCGCCTAGTCTTCAATCATTTAAGAAGTCCCTCAAAACCCATCTGTTCAGAAATGCTTGTGGCCTCACAGAGTAAATTCTATGTCACAAATCTGTTTCTTGATCCCTCCTAAAATGTTACACTCCACTCTCACCTCCAGTTCTGCTACTTTTCCACCTTGTTTGTTTGCTATTCCCCTTAATGCCCTTCCTATCATGTCTTTAAACTCCACTCCACTAGAGTCTAAGCTCGTTTGAGCAAGATCCTTATCTATCTATTGTTTTGTATCATATGGTAAATGTCTCAATTATTGTTAAATGTCTACCTTTTATAAAATTGTAAAGCACTGTGGAATAAGTTGGCACTATATAAATACCAATAATAATAATAACAATAATGTCTAAGTTTGGGCCAATATGGTCATCATCATCATCATGATCATACAAATTCCTGAATTCTGAGCCAAAATGTAGCTGAATCATAAACCAAACTAATTGAGCAATGGGCAAAAATATCCATTTGATTTTTGGTTTGGAATTCAGAGATGCTTGATGGGAAAAAAGATGATTGATGGCTAGCAACTAAATGCTGATTTTATATAAATATATATTTTTACTGCTCCTCCTCTTTTTCCCTATTTTCGTTACTTATACTAAAAATATTTTTACAGCACTGTAAATTCATACATATGTCCCTGTGCAATTATACTTAAATGCAAATCATATAAAATTATAGAATTTATGTTTATTGGTTTATATATTATATATATATTGGTTAATATAAAGAAGTATACATTTTATGGTATCCCTGGTTCTACAATGTCATGTGCGTTCCTAGTTATTGAAGTATAAGTACATAATTCAGAACATATGAAAACAATAGAACCAAATATGGTCAAAAAGCCAACTTACGGAAGTGAAGTTATATGGAAACATGTTTAGGAAAGAAGATTCCCAAAAAGCCGCCAGAAGAGTGTTAGTAATATAAATGTGTGAGTTCCCATAATAAACATATATAAATATTAATACTTTTTTTTAACCAGACAACTCTATTTAAATAGTATTCTTCTAGTAGTCTTCAGACACTCATGTACACAGACACTCAGACACACAATGACACATAATACACACACAGACACACAAATACACAAGCTCACACACTGACACAAAAAGGCACACAGATACACACACACAGACACACAGATAAACACAAAGAGAGGAGGTGAGTGTGACAGTGTGGGGGGGTGGGAGTACAATAACTTTTTTGTGCAGTCCCTGGTGATCCAGTTCTTCCCTCCTCCATGGTTGCCCAGTGGATTTGGTCCTTGATCTATTGTCTGCAGATCCACCTTTGCTGGGTGCAGAGCTGCAGACCATGTGAAAATTGTCTTGCGAGCTCTGGCACTTGAAGTCTCAGTAGCAGTAATCCACGATAACACTGTTTGGCCCAGCTTACTGACAGTTACTGTATGGTCTGCAGCTCTGCCAACGCCAGGTGCAGAGTGTGCATAGCTTTCTTTCTGTATGAGAGGGATTGCTACCAGTTACCTCTTGGTGTCAGGCCCTCTGTCACTATTCAGTCTGCCCGACTTTGGCCTCTGAGTCCCAGCCAGCCATAGCAGTCCAGCCCCAGGCCGTGCCCCGCAGGATCCCAGGGCTTATGACCATAACTAGAAACCACGGGGCACGGGTGCAAAAATTGCCCTGCCCCCACCCGTACGTCTACCCCATGTCCATCCTCCCCATACGTCTACCTTCCCCCTCCCATACGTTACACCCTCCCCCCATACTTGCAAACAGATACAAATGCAGGCACACACATAGACACATACACATATACAGAGACACACACAGACAAAAGCATACATACAACCACACATACATACAAACACACACAAATACATACACACACAGAGACACATACATACAGACACAGATAAACATACACATACATTCATACAGACACAGATAAACATACACACACATTCATACATACACACAGACATACATACACACATACATACAGACACACAAACAGACACACAGGCAGACATACGCACACACACACACACACAAATTTCAGACACACAGACAGACAGTCACAGACAGACAGGCACACATACATACAGACAGACACACAGACACACATACATACAGATACACTGACATACAGATACACAGACATACAGACACACAGACAGACATACACACACACATACATACAGACACACAGACAGACACACACATACATACATACATACATATACATACAGACATGCAGACAGACATACATACACACATACATACATACAGACACACAGACAGACATACACACAGTCAGATAGATACAGACACACACAGACATACATACACACAGACAGACACACACATAGATACAGATACACAGACAAACATACATACAAACACACACAAATACATACACACACAGAGACACATACCTACAGACACATATAAACATACGCACACATTCATACAGACACAGATAAACATACACACACATTCATACAGACGCACAGACAGACATACACACACACACATACATACAGACACACAAACAGACACACAGGCAGACATACGCACACACACACACACACACAAATTTCAGACACACAGACAGACAGACACAGACATACAGGCACACATACATACAGACAGACACACAGACACACATACATACAGGTACACTGACATACAGATACACAGACATACAGACACACAGACAGACATACACACACACATACATACAGACACACAGACAGACACATACATACATACATATACATACAATCATGCAGACAGACATACATACACACATACATACATACAGACACACAGACAGACATACACACAGTCAGATAGATACAGACACACACAGACATACATACACACAGACAGACACACACATAGATACAGATACACAGACATACATACATACAAACACACACAAATACATACACACACAGAGACACATACCTACAGACACATATAAACATACGCACACATTCATACAGACACAGATAAACATACACACATATTCATACAGACACACAGACAGACATACACACACACACACATACATACAGACACACAAACAAACACACAGGCAGACATACACACACACACACACACACACATACACACAGACAGACAGACACAGACACACAGACACACATACATACAGACACACAGACATACAGATACACAGACATACAGATACACAGACATACATACACACAGAGAGACATACACACACATAAATACAGACACACAGACAGACACACACATCGATACAGACACACAGACAGACATACATACACACACATATGGAGATTCATACAGACACACATACCTTTCCCTGGGGTCCAGTGGCTCAGCCTGATGGGAGTCAGAGGTACCACTCTAACTTCCTCCTCTCCTTCCTCCAGCGCGGCTCCTGGTGGTTGCTGGGAGGAAGTGACCAGGGCAGTCACTTCCTCCCAGCCTCCAACCTCATTAGATGGGGTCCGGTTGCGCTGTTAAAGCACTGAACTGGGCCCCCTGGAAACACATAGCATCGGGTGGCAAACAGATACACACACGCAGACACACAGATAAACACAAAGAGAGGAGGTGAGTGTGACAGTGTGGGGGGGTTACAATAACTTTTTTGTGCAGTACCTGGTGATCCAGTTCTTCCCTCCTCCCTGGTGGCCCCTTCAAGTTGGCCTGGGCTGTTACACCGGACGGGTCGGGCCACATTACTTAGCCAGCGGGACCCACGGTCGCAGGGGTCCGCAGGGGTCCGCAGGGTCGCAGGGATCCGCAGGGGTCCGCAGGGTGGCCAGGCCCCTTGGAATGACAGGACCGGTCGCAGCTGCGACCCCTGTGACCGCGGTAGTTCCGCCATTGCTTATGCTATTTCTACAGCAGCAAGGTAGTTATTTATTGTAACAATAACTTTTAGGACTTTTAGTTTAAAAAAAAAATCAAGTTGCTTCTCTGACATTTGTAGAATTACAAATGACATTGCAGATGTAATATTATTCCCTTGTATAACTAAAAAAAAAATGATATTTAATCATGTACTTCAGTTTATATTTTTTCGTGTACAAAACAGCATCTTGTCTTCAAGATACAAATCCTTGTTTTAATAAGAAAGATGTGACAGGTCAACTCATACAACTTCCAGACCCCTGGGAAGCTCTTGAAGAAATGTTTAAAAGTCTACAGATTGTAATTTTGATAGTAAAACAGTGACAAGCTTTTCTGAGTGTCCCTTGGGCAAACCAAGGAATTATATAAATGAGACAAATGTAACACAAATCCATATACTTTCCAATCATATTAAGCTGGCTTGGTTGGGACAGACAAATAAATATATAAATGTGTCCGCCCAGAGCAGAAGCTTAAATTTCAGGCTCAAGGTTAACCAAGGGAGAATGGAAGCTAAGTTAAAAGGATGCGACTGAAATTAAATGGCTTTCTGTCCTGTAGACAATCTTTCTGACAGCAAATCGAGTGCAAAAAAGGCCATTGGCATTAAGACGAAAAGTTTGTTTACCCTGTAATGAAATATTTTTTTTTTCTTAAATGTTTTAAGAGCATTGGAGTGATGTGCCTCACTACTCAAGCTCATTTTGTTAAAAAACAAATGTCTATCTATCTTCCAACTGAAGATATCTCCAGGGTTTGAAGAGCATGATAAAGTTTGGGAATGTATGTTTCAATTTGTGTTACTTTGTTTTGTTTTTTTTAAACTGTATATATGGATTAGGAACTCCAGCTGAAGTTTATGCACAAATCCAGGAATTGAAGGGAACTGACAAGAAAACTGAAAATTTTAGATAACAATCAATTCCAAACAATTCACACTTTATCAAATGACATACAGGGGTGTTCACGAAAGGGAGGTTACAAAGTCAATCTCAAATTTAAGGCCATACTAGACAAATTGAAAGCATAGCTGACTTAGAATTTTTTTCCCAGTTTGGCTATTTTGACCTTAAATTTTAAATTCACTTTGAATTCACCGTGAATTCTCACTCTAGTGAATAACCCTATTGGATTGAGAAATAACATTAGGTCTAAAACAGGAGTAGGCAACTTTTGTCACTACAAATGTTGTGGGCTACATCTCCCCTGATGCTTTTCCAGCCTTATGGATGATGTAGTCCACAACATCTGGTGTGTCAAAGGTTGCTTACCCATGGTCTACAGAGATCAGTAGGTTCTGATAAACATACATTATAAGGATGCTGCTGGAATCAGTGAGTATAAATGTCACGGCTGCTAGTGTGGTCCAACACACAGAAACTATGTAAACATATACATAAAAAAAGGAAAGGAAATAAAAGGACAGAGCATAAACCATACCTTAGAATGAACCGTACCTTAGACTAATACGCTAGAGATAGAGAATGGACAAAGGGAAAGCCGAGGTCAAGAAAGCCAGAAATACTCAGATACCGTTGAAAGAAGTCAAGTCAGGGGAACCAGAATTCAGAATAACCAGGGAAAAGCCAAGATCAGGATACCAGGAAGTAATATTCACAAAGATACACGACAGGACAAGGAACTGGAGAGAATTAGGGATTTAAATATCCCTCTCTGGGCTCTGATTGGTCAGAGGGTGACCTCTGACCCCAAAACATGCGTGTGCGTTGACGTCGTGATATCATGCACACGTCCATATAAATTTGAGCGGCAGAGCTTGTGGTGTGCGTCATGGTCAGCGCCATCTTTGATTTGGGCGCAATGCCCAGAAGATGCGGAGGAGCGGTTCCCGGCTCGACAGCGAGCAGGTAAGCTCGCAATATCGGCGTGGTCATGCCGGTCAGGCATGGCTGCGCCATGCAGCGGACCTGGAGCCGCAACAGTACCCCCCACTCAAAAACCGCTCACCGGACGGGAAGGAGCCGGCTTATGAGGGAAGCGGTTGTGAAACGACCGGATAAGACGGGGTTGAAATGACCCTGGTCTGCAGCAACCCAACAACGTTCCTCAGGACCATAACCTTTCCAGTCAACTAGATAAGACAAAATACCCCTGGAGATTTTGGAGTCCAATATAGAATGAACTTCGTACTCCTCCTGATCACCCACTACCAATGGCGGAGGAGGGGCAGCCACTTTAGTGTATCGATTTCAAGTAAGAGGCTTAAGCAAGGACACATAAAATTTATTGGCAATTTTCATGTGAGCAGGAAGTGCCAATGAATAAGTCACAGGGTTGATACGACGGAGGACCCAAAAAGGACCTATGTACCGAGGGGCAGATTTCATGGAAGGAACCTTAAGTTTTACATGACGTGTGCATAACCACACCTTGTGTCGACTGGTTAATAGACAGGATTGGCATCCCGTCTCTTGTCAGCTTGGATTTTAGCACATTTTGATGCCTTTTGTAATGCTGTATGAACGGAATCCCAAATGTCATGAATAGAATCCAAACGGGTGTTCAAGGCAGGGATATAAGTGACTGAAAATTCAGAAGGTAAAACAGTGGGGTGAAAACCCTGATTTACAAAAAATGGACTATGATTAGAGGATTCATGAGTCGCAATATTTCTGGCAAACTCAGCCATGGGTAAGAGTTCATACCAGTTAGACTGATTGGCATTGATAAAACAACGTAAATAACATTCTAAAGACTGATTGGCCTTCTCTGCTGCGCCATTAGTCTGAGGGTGATACGCTGAGGAAAATGAAAGTTCTATACCCAATTGCTTACAAAAGGCAAGCCAGAACCTAGAAATAAATTGAGTACCTCTGTCAGATACTATGTTTTTTGGCACTCCATTTTTTAAGAGGTACAAAATGTGCCATTTTTGAGAATCTATCTATGACCATAAGGATTGTGTTAAATCCGTTTGAACTGGGCAGATCCACCATGAAATCCATGGCTAAATGGGTCCATGGAGTATTAGGTATCGGCAGTGGTTGTAGCAGCCCAGGAGGAGATTTGTTAGAGGCTTTAGAAACGGCACATATTTGACATGCCCCTACATAATCTTTGATGTCATTCCTAAGTGTAGGCCACCAGAACCTCCTGGAGATAGCAGAGAGAGAGTTTTATGGACTCCAGGATGACCTGCTGTCAAATTATCATGGAATAATCCAAGTACCTTTTTCCTTAAAGGTGGTGAAACGTACAGTTTATCCGGAGGTCTCTCCACGGGTGCCTGAGTTTGATCTGCTATTATGGCACAGAAGAGTGGAGAAAACACTTCGGAAATTGTAGTGGCAATAAGGCATTCTGGAGGTATCATAGGGAATATCTCTTGTTCAGGAACCTCATCTGTCTCAAACTGCCTAGACAGCGCATCTGCCTTGGGGTTCTTGGTGCCGGGCCTGTACTTAATTACAAAATTGAATCTGGAGAGGAATAATGACCATCTAGCCCAACGAGAGGGCAATCTCTTAGCGTCCCCAATATAAGCCAAACTCTTATGATCGGTAAAAATCAGAAGTGGCTCTTTGGAACCTTCTAAGAGATGCCTCCATTCTTTAAGGGCAGGTACAATGGCCACTAACTCCCTATTCCCAATGTCATAATTTTTCTCTGCAGATGTTAGTGTTCGAGAGAAAAACCCACAGGGATGTAAAGGCATATCAGGACTTTCTCTTTGAGACAGAATGGCTCCTACTTCTGTTTCTGACGCATCTACTTCTAGAATAAATGGTTTGGTTGGATCAGGATGTGTCAGGACAGGTGCTGAGGCAAATAAAGATTTTAATTGCTCAAATGCCTCCTTTGTTTCCTTGGGCCATGAATTGCAATTTGCTACTTTTTTGGTTAGGTTGGTAATAGGAGAGATTACAGAGGAAAAATCTTTAATGAACTTTAATAATTTGCAAAACCTATAAAGCGTTGTGTAGCTTTAAGGCCTTTGGGTAATGGCCATTGTAAGACTGCTTCCAATTTGCGTGGCTCCATTTTGAAACCAGACGGAGATATAACGTACCCAAAAAATTGTATCTCAGTCTGGTCAAATTGGCATTTCTACAGCTTACAGTAGAGGCCGTTCTTTAACAGGGTTTTTAGTACTGTTCTCACATGTTCGTGATGTGTCTCTAAATCCGGGGAATAGATGAGAATGTCGTCTAGATACACGAAAACGAACATGTGGAGATATTCTCTAAGGACATCGTTAATGAAATCCTGAAACACCGCTGGGGCGTTGCACAGTCCAAACGGCATAACTAGGTATTCGTAATGTCCCATTCTCGTATTAAACGGGGTCATTCACTCGTGCCCTTCCTTAATTCTGACTAGGTTGTAAGCACTTCTGAGGTCGAGCTTAGTGAAGAATCGGGCTCCTTTCAACCTATCGAATAACTCAGAAATAAGGGGAATGGGATAGGCGTTTTTTATTGTTAGTCTATTCAAACCCCTATAGTCTATGCAAGGGCGTAGGTCTCCTTCTTTTTTAGAGACGAAGAAGAACCCAGCCCCAGCAGGTGAAGAGGATCTACGTATGTGACCATTTCTGAGAGCATCCTTTATGTACTCTTCTAAACAAAGATTTTCTTGGGGAGATAGTGCATATACTCCTCCTTTAGGGGGCATAGTGCCTGGTAACAAATTTATGGCACAGTCGTAGGGTCTATGTGGTGGTAATATCTCTGACTGTACCTTGTTGAATACCTCCTTTAAGTCTAAATACTGCGGTGGGATTTCTGTGGTCAAGGGAGGCGCTATAGGTATATTGAGGGTACCAATTCGTTGTTGCACCTGTTTTAAACAAATAACTCTGCATCTCTCACCCCAACTGACAATTTCTTCTTCAACCCAATCTAAACGTGGATTGTGTTTCTGGAGCCAAGGGAAACCCAGTATTATCGGACATGTAGGTGAAGATATAATTTGGAACACCATTTCTTCAGAATGTAAGATACCCACTGAGACAGTGATTGGCAGGGTTTCGTGCATGATGAGAGGCTGGGTAAGAGCTCTCCCATCAATAGCCTCTACTGCTATGGGTCTATCTTTCTGCCCTAAGGGCAGGAGATGTTTGGCAGAGAATTCCTTGTCTAGAAAATTCTCCGCTCCCACAGAGTCAATCATAGCCTCACACTGTACAGTGGTTTTCTTACAAGACAAAGTAATTTTTATAAGGAAACGGTTCTTAGTCAATTTAGGGGACATATACATCACACCTAAGGTCGGTCCCCGAACGTGCCTTAGGTGTGCAAGTTTTCCGGCCAAACCGGACCTGAAAACCTTTGATGTCCCCTTTTGCCACAATACAAACACAACCCCTCGTTGCGTCTGTGTTGTCTCTTTGCCTCAGTGAGTTTAGCAATGCCCAGTTGCATGGGTTCAGGTTCTGAAGGTGAAGCATGGCTAATTACCACTGGGTTAGAAAAACAAGGGGCTATGGATAAGTTAGAACGTCTAGTACGCTGTTTGTTTTTCTCTCTCTCTCTGAGCCTGTTATCAATGTCTATCATGTATGCAATAAAGTCATTAAAGTTAACTGGAAGATCTCTGGCTGTGGTCTCGTCTTGTATTTTTTCTGCTAAACCTTGGCGTAATCAGCTACAGAGTGGGTGCCTTGTTTTATTCTCATTAGGGCTCTGGCAGTGTTCTTTTCTCTCCCTTTTGGCTCAAAAGTAGTTTTGAAAGCTGTTAGGAATACATTGTAATCACGGGCAACTGCATTTCCACTCTCCCATAAGGGATTAGCCCAGGTTAAAGCCTTACCCGTTAATTGGTTCATTAGATAGCCAATTTTTGATCTATCTGTAGGGAATGAACCAGGGGAAGCTTCGAAGTGATATTCAATTTGGTTTAGAAAACCTCTAAATTCCTTAGAATCACCTCCAAAATGAGGGGGAGGTGAAAGGGTTATGGATGGTGGTTTGTGTGCCACAGGTGCTATTACAGGTGCCTCCAGATAGGCAGTTCTCTGGAGCAAGGTCTGGAATGCTTGGGCAAATTGATCTAACCTGTGGTCCATATCCTTCACCCTACTCTCACAGGCAATCATATTATTGCATAGTTCCGCGGGATCCATGGCCCTGTCGTAATGTTACGGCTGCTAGTGTGGTCCAACACACAGAAACTATGTAAACATATACATAAAAAAAGGAAAGGAAATAAAAGGACAGAGCGTAAACTGGACCTTAGAATTGGCGGACTAATACGCTAGAGATAGAGAATGGTCAAAGGGAAAGCCAAGGTCAAGGAAGCCAGAAATACTCAGATACCAAGCCAAGTCAGAGGAACCAGAATTCGGAATAACCAGGGAAAAGCCAAGATCAGGATACCAGGAAGTTCACAAAGATAAATGCACTCTCGGGAACCAGGAACAGGAAACCACGACAGGGCAAGGAACTGGAGAGAATTAGGGATTTAAATATCCCTCTCTGGGTGTAACGAGAATATACCCCAACACGCAGGATTCGGCTAAACAGAAGACAACACAGAGGAGAGATACGTCTACCGGACCTTAGAATGGCCGGACTCGACGTATATGAGAGGAGGCAGAGTCAGGGACAATCCGAAGTCAAGGACACAGAGAGACAGCGTAAACTAGGACAAGCCGGGGTCTTGTACACAGTAAACAGCAAGCCGACAACCAGAACAGATAAGGATAAAGAGAAAACGTAGTCAGAAACAAAGCCAAAGTCAAAACGGAGAAACACAACTGAACACAACAAGCGCTAAAGGGAACTGATACAGAAACCACGATAGGGCAGGGAGTAAAGGGAGAGGTAAGTATATATAGCTTCTAAACTAATGTGATTGGCTCCTGTCATATCCACACCCCCAAAAGGTAAGTGTATGGGGAGTGTGGCATGACAGGGGCCAATGGGAGCC
Organism: Pelobates cultripes; assembly: GCA_933207985.1. Lineage (NCBI taxonomy): Eukaryota > Metazoa > Chordata > Amphibia > Anura > Pelobatidae > Pelobates > Pelobates cultripes. The sequence goes on from OW240923.1 coordinate 100,677,503, forward strand.
TTTTAACAATTTAGGCTCCCACTGTCTCTTTAAGAGCGCGCAGGAGACTCGCGGCGCGCTCTTAGATTCAGGCGGGACACGTGACCGCTTTTCGCGGTCACTGTCCGCCTTCCTGTTGAGGCTGTCGGATGAGCCGCGCGCGGCTCGTGCAGCAGCAGGAATGCGCGCGGCTCGAAGAGAGGACCGCGGCCGGCCCCTGGATAAGGTGAGTAACGCTACACTGGGCTCTGATTGGTCAGAGTGTGACCTCTGACCCCAGAACGTGCGTGTGCGTTGACGTTGTGACGTCACTCGCACATCCGTATAAATTTGGGGGGCGTGGCTTGTGGTGTGACCACGTGGTCAGCGCCATCTTTGATTTGGGCGCAACGCCCATAAGACGCGGAGGAGCAGTTTCCGGCTCACCAGCGAGCAGGTAAGCTCGTAATTTCGGCAAGGTTGTGCCGGTAGGGCACGGCTGCGCCATGTGGTGGGCTGGGAGCCACAACAACAAATTACAGAATTCAGTGCACTCACTCAGCACCAACTTCCAAGCTCATATAATTTAATAGTTTTTAAAAATGACCTTGTATGCATGATGTATGCCTATTAACTTGAGTGCATCCTTAATGTGTTTATATGTAGATATATTTGGGAGTGCAGTGCAGGGGTTTTACATCCCATTTTTTTTTAAAAGGTACCTTATTTCAGGGCACTAGTTAACTTTGCAATGCCAGAATGAAGTATTCTCCAAGTAGGTAGGTTAATATCATTATTTTGCTAGAGTAGGGCCTGCCTAGAATTGGGTACATTAACATTGGGGCAGGCTAATGCAATGTATGATCATATACTGTAACTAAACCCTTATTATTTTTGCCAGGTGTCATGTTCTCAATATCTGTGAGCTTTGAAGCTGGCTGTGTTTAGTGAATGAATGAGTGTGATGGATTCTGTATGTTTTCTATAATTTAACCTGAATATTAATCCTTAAACAATTTACCCTGAGCATAAAAAGCCATATATATGACTTTAATGTTCTGGGTAAATTGTTTAAGGATTAATGTTAATATTAAATTCCTCAATTAAGGATAGAGCAACTATTCTAGTTTTTAGTCTAAAAATATACATATGTATATTTATATAATTTTTTTATGTTTTTTTTTATTATTTATGTAAATTGCTAAGCATTGAAATATTGCAATTTTCAGTTGAACACAAAGTTGCAAATACAGTGATGGCATATACAAATAGTTGGTACATAAAAAGGAAGTCAAATCCACAGTCAAATCCACTTAGTGCAGGCAGCAATACTGTTAAAACAAATCCCTTATACAGGGGGACCAGATCCACAACGTTTACCGGGACACATACAATTTTGTCATATTTATGAAAATGGTTGGCCTGTAGTTCGTATAATATTCTGCACGAATTATTCATTGTCTAATTGCTTAATTTTTTTACACCTTCTTCTGAATTCTACATATTACAGAACTACCCTTTGCATTTATGATATCTGTCCCAGAAAACAAGGCAAATCTGGTCACCCTGCCCTTATAGGATACTTAAAAATGAAAACTAAAAATAATAATAAATCCCATGCATGAATATCGCCAACAAAAATCCATCATATGATTGGAACAAAGAACACCAACAGTGAACGTTAGTTTAACCTGTTTCACCATATTGGTGGTTACTCACAAGCAATCAATAAGCATTAACCCCTTAACGCCGTTACGGTGTTCAATGCCGTCCCGCATTAAGTGGGGTTTAAAGCCATTGCGGCGGCATAGAACGCCGTAACGGCTTTGAGCCCCTGGAGGTCCGCAGTACTCACCTCCGCCGCAATCCTCTTCTGTAGGGCTGTCTGACAGCCCAGGCAGCCCTCCCCCGGCAAATGAGGCCCCAGGGGGCCATGTGATCACTCTCAAAAAGCGATTACATGGCCCCCTATAGCTGGCTGTGGATCTGCCAGCAGGGGGACTGTCTAAAATGTCAGACAGTCCCCTGCTGGTGGGAAAGTAAAAAAAAAAAAAGAATTAGACATGTGTAAAATTAAAATAAATGTATTTTTATATATATATATACACTATATGTATATCTATTATATATATAATAGATATACATATTATATATATGTAACGTCATGCAAAGTGTATTTTAATATTAATATAAGTACATATATTAGTATTAAAATACACTTAGAATGACGTTACATATATATAATATGTAAATATGTTATATATATATATATAATAGATATATACACATATATTATATATATATATACGTATAATTACAATAATAAATAAATAAAATAATAAAATAAATAAATAAAATATTGAAAGAAAATTTAATATAAATTATATATTCAAATGTAATTTCATTCTAACTGTATTTCGTTATTAATATATATATTGGTAACAAAATACACTTAGAATGACATTCTATATATATATATATCTATCTATATATAAAATACAAATAGCCGCAAATATATATATAGATAAATAAATATAATTACATAAAAGATTACATTAGTATACACGTAGAATTTAAATACTTATAAATGCATATGTATTAAAATTCTACGTGTATATTTAAGTAATCGTTTAACATAATTATGTGATTTGATTAATTAAAATTTGATTGACATGCCTGACAACACAGGGAGAAAGTGCAGAGAATTTAATTTGCAAGCACTATATTTGACCCTTTAACTCTCCAGGACACCATAAAACCTGTACATAGGGGGTACTGTTTTACTCGGAGACTTCGCTGAACTCAAATATTAGTGTTTCAAAATGATAAATTGTATTACAACGATGATATTTTAAGTAAAAGTGAAGTTTTTTGCATTTTTTACAAACGAACAGCACTTTTATGGACTATATTATTGCTGTAATATGTTTTACTGTTTTAAAACACTAATATTTGTGTTTAGTGAAGTCTCCCGAGAATAACAGTAACCCCCCATGTACAGGTTTTATGGTGTTTTGGAAAGTTAGAGAGTCACATATAAGGCTTGCATTTCATTTTTTTGACACTGAAATTTGCCAGATTGGTTATGTTGCCTTTGAGAGCGTATGGTAGCCCAGGAATGAGAATTACCTCCATGATGGCATACCATTTGCAAAAGTAGACAACCCAAGGTATTGCAAGTGGGGTATGTCCAGTCTTTCTGAGTAGCCACTTAGTCACAAACACTGGCCAAATATTTGTTTTTTTGCTTTTTTCACACAAAAACAAATATGAACGCTAACTTTGGCCAGTGTTTGTGACTAAGTGGCTACTAAAAAAGACTAAACATACCCCACTTTCAATACCTTGGGTTGTCTACTTTTTCAAATGGTATGCCATTATGGGAGTAATTCTCATTCCTGGGCTACCACACCATCTCAAAGGTAACATTACTAATCTGGCAAATTTCAATTTGAAAATGTAATGTGCTACATTTGACCCTGTAACTTTTCAAAACACCATAAAACCTGTTAATGGGGGGGTACTCGAGAGACATCATTCATTTCAAATATGTGAATTTTTTTGCAGTAAAACCAGTATTATGACTTTAACAGCTAAAATGTCAGACGGAAATACAAATTTAAAAAAAAATTCTTATTTTCTCACATTTTTTAAAATTGTATTTATAATAAATTATGTTCCATATATGAATAGTTAATGATAAATTAAAGCCCTGTTTCTCCTGAAAAAAATGATAAATAATAAGTGTGGGAGCACTTAAAGTGACAGCGGTGAATTACAGTTGAACAGACATTTAGCGCAAATTCCAGTTTTTGTTTATGTTTTGATCAGAACGTGTACTATTGACTCCGTCCTGAAGGGGTTAATATTGTTTATTTTGCTTATGAGTAAATATCACTTAAGGGGCTAAATAAAAAAAGTCGGTCAAAATTCATCAGGTCCCATGGTAAGCCAGGAAACAGCTCATCTGCTGTCTCATTATTCCTGCGTGACAGTTTTTGGATACCAAAAATTATGCTTAGGGGTCATGTTGAATTTTGCCAACAAGTGATTACCAGACACCTGGCTCCCTTTCTTATAACCCTGTAAAAAAAATAAAAAAATCTATGACATTGATGATGAATTAAATGGTTTGACTGTTACGCAAAGAGATTTTGCTTAACTTAAAGCTCTGGCAAACATTTCCAAAAACTCTCTCTGTATGCTCTTTATTATGTACCCCATCAGAGAACAATCCACAGAAAGTGTAGCACAAGTGCATCATTAGATGTGATTAATAAAAACTGTTTTCCCCACAGAGACTCCTCTAGATCTTCTGTGAATGCGGGTGAGTGCGTGGACCAGGCCAGTGAAAATTTGACAGTTTTTGGACCCCATTTGTCGTTTCTTTACATGATAGGTTGCAAATTATTCTCAGGTGTTTCTTCTTTTTGGAACAAAGTGTTGAAATGTAAAAAAATTGTGTTTATTTGCAAGTCCTGTGCACTAATGACAAATGTTACATATGTATGTGGTAAAGAAAATGCAATGTTCTATTCATTTAATCAGCTAATTATCAGACAGAGCAGCAGAGGATATCTGACACAAACAATCTGTTAACAAAGAAGACAAAATTTCTACTCTTGATGAATGGTAAAAATGTGATCTGTTTTAATAATACATAGTTGAATAATTAGTAATTTTCATGGATAAATACTGTGTATTTCAGCAATGGTTTATTAATGTTTATAAATGAAAAATATGTGTTTGTGAATCGATGTTCAAGAGTTCTAGAAAGTAAACAAATTAATACAGGCTTAGTCTGCTGGATGACTAATAATTAACCTGTATATTGCAGTTTAATTTAAAAAAAATATATATTTAAATAGAATAAAATACTGAACATATAAGCACCAAAAGATTGCAGTTCGGAAAGGCAGTTTTGGTGTACAGATCATGCCCATGCAGCATCACTGCTCAATCCTTTGCCTTTTAAAAGTGAAATAACTTTGACTGTTTATACAGTCCTAGCTCTGGTTGGGACTTATACAGTCTCTATGATAAATATGCTCAATAGTCAAACCACTCTTACGGCAGCATGTCTCCTGCTCTCTTAATTGAACTTAAATTACATGCAGGAGGTTGCTGCAGGCTCTGGTAGGCAATTAACAAAAAAATGAGATAATAACTTCTAAATTAAACACACTGTGCAATACAAGAAGCTAAAAAATTAAGACTCTTTTTCAGCAAGTGTGTAAGGATTTTGTGTGATTCACTGCCATGGCAGGTAAGACTCGGATTAAATAACCAAATTGATTTAATTCCTAAATTTCAGTATATCAAACAGTGACACTGCGGGGACATTACCTATACATTAAAACCATTTGATTTATTTTCAAAAGTTTTTTGGGGATATAAAAGTGGAACAATATATCTCATTATATCAATATAAAGATTTTAAGTCAAAGTTGTTTGCATTGCCAGTATTTTCAGTAAGGATTATAACAAAATAAAACGATACAACAAAGGGAAGAATAGTCAGTCAAACCGTACATATATATAACAGAGGTAATCAGCTGCACCATGGGCTTGGTAGTAAAATAGTTTTTGGTCAATTTGCATGTGGTGAAGACAAAACATTCTAACTGGATTAGTTGACAATAATAGAAACGGAAGAAAGGATCTCCTATGTTTAGCCAGAGGTATATCATTTAGTAGAGTTATGCAGAGTTCAGCGAAAAGTGGATTCCACTGATAGTTCTAACAAAGGGGGTCAGATATTCCTAAAATCGTTTAATTGGCGTGCATTGTCACCAAATATCAATAAGTGAGCCTTTGTCAGGAAAGGAAGCGTTCCATTTATGTAGTTTGTCGGTGGGGATGGTACCACTTTGTTAGTAGTTTCACTAAAGCCATTTTTGTAAGCTAAAGTTGTTTTGATACTTAAGAGTGTTCCTTTAAGTTCCACGTGGTATTCATTATCTTAAAGGGACACTGTAGTCACTATAAGCATTTCATCTCTTTGAATTGGTTATAGTGCCTGGAGTACCCTGGCACTGTCTCTCCACTCAGTGTTGCACCATGTTCGTGCAGTATGCCACAAAATAATAGTCCCTGGCCACCCACAGTCCGGCCCCTTCAGTATGTGTAGCTAAGGCAGAGATTACACACTTCCTTGTTGTCATACCCACTCATACCGTCAGTTGGAACTCTGACAGGCTAAAAGCAGTCAGCTGACACTCTCAGCCAATCACAGCTGCCCATTTCTGCTCAGGCTAATACTTCCTTATTAGCCAAAGCAGCACAGAGGGGATGGATTGCCGGGGACTCTTGTTTAGCATTAAAACTTTAAAACTTTAAAAACTGTTTAATGCTGATAGAAAAGATGGGACCAGAAGACTCCAGACACTATAACCAGTTTAATGAGATGAAGCAGATACACTGTCTACGGTGTCCCTTTAAGTGAAGCATAGCACCATAATTGTATTGCACTGCAATATTATATTTATTTTGTGTTTTGCATGTACATGATTTTGAATCTATGATTATGTTTGTGTAATGCTTAATCATACTCAACATTTTATTCTGAAAGCAGATCCCACATTTATTTTGATTTTTGAATCAAATATCAACTGCAGGAAACAAATATTGTAGTATTTATTTGATGTTTTATGGAGTCATGGGGAGCGTTATTTGGGATAAAAATGTGAATGCATGAGAAATGTCACCTCCAACAGACATATTTCAATTCACAGACTGTCTTTTGGGAGACATGGAGTAAAAAAGCCTACTTAAACCTTAAAGAGGGATTATCTGGGTGCCCTTTAAACAAATTAGAGTGGATTATCTGGTTTATAGGATAAAAGGTGTTAATTTATGTTAGAAAAATGTTGAGAGTATTTCACTGAGTGGATTGACAATACAGGGCAAAAAAAAAGGTTATTTGCAAAGTGACACAATTTAAAACATGCAGAAGTGTGAATTATAAATGATCTTTAAAAACATGCACTTTGATATTTAAAAATCAGAACAACTCAATAGGCCACAGTAAATTTTACTCTTCCTACAAAAAACAGTCAGATGTGCTCAGAAAGGTGAAATATTAATGTGATACCCCAGTCCTCTATCTGTTTTATGCTGACAAATTACTAATGGTATTGAACAAGTGCCTAGTTAATTTACAGGGACCTAAGTCCTATATGACATGAACAGTGGTAATTCTAAATGATCATAGTTATACAGAATATATAATATTCACCACCTACATATGGATTTTATTTTTTTCTGAATACAGAATGAGTGTAATAAATATGAGTAGGCATTCAGAGGAGTTTATTTAAATATACCCGTTATGGGTAATCTTTGCATCAAACATCATACCATAGGGAATAAGAATATTAAATACTTTTTTTATTAATTCAACTACTGGTTGCATATTTACAACACTAATTCTAATTAGTTGCACAGCATTTGGATTTTGTTAAAGGTATGGCCATTTCTAAATAGTCATACAAAAGATTTTTCTTTTTCATTATTTAAATTAAAATGTACAACTGGCTAAACAGAGCAAATGTACAACAAAAACTGTAGTAATTTAAAATATGGAAAAATATTTAAACTTTATATATTTTACATAGAGGAATGTAACTATGGATAATATTTGCAGCCTCTGAAGAAGAACTGTAAACTGACTGAATTAGTAGAAAGACCGAACTAAACTCATCATATAACCAAACCACACTAGAAAGACTGAAAAAAAGTCTGCATTTTATCAGTTAAATTTGAAGCTTACTAGTTCTAAACATATTTCATGTGATGTGATCTCGTAGAAAAAATGTCTTCACAAACCTGCTGTATAGCCCGCAACAGTAACACATGTCTGGGGAGCACATTTAAGGAGAAAAACCGTTCTGGAGCTCCCCTTCACTGATATTAGAACAATTAATGATTGCTCAACATGCCATTGCAGACCACCAACCATTTGGTACAAAAAAATTGCTTTTTTTTCAGACTCTGTGGAAGGTCTTTCTCATACTGAGCAAACAATATATGTGTTTGACAGCGGGAGGGTGCTGGATCTTCAGGGATTGACATCAGACATCCTTCCATCAGGATGACCTACACAGCATGAAGGAGCTTTCACCGAAATCTGTGCATGTCTAAACCCTGCTTCTTGCAACTCTATTGACATCAATGTTTTATCGCTTCCTCACCCCAGCACCATACATACTCATTATAGTCTGTCAGACTAGTAAACCCCAGATACAGCAGCCTCACAGAGAATATCCAAGTGCTGAATTCCAGGCCTGTAGAGCAAACCACGTGATTGGGCTTTGCTAAGGTCCTGCACCATAACTGCCTTCTACCTCACCCCGCAGAACTGAAGTTACTGCAGGGTGAGCTAACAAAGCTAACAAAGCTAACAGAGCTAACCGAAACACCTTCAATTGCTTTTAATAAAAAAAAAAAAATGATGCTCTAAAGCTGAGCCATTGAACTCTGTTTGCTAGTAGTCCAGGGGGTCAACCTGCCTGCATTCAGCTGTGTGTTTATAGAGTGCTCTCTTCTATAATCTTCATAGATTCCGGGTACATCTAACACATTCTTGAAAAATGCACTTTCTTGCAAGAATATTAATAATGGTAGAATGGACTAGTTTGGTCAACTGATCAACTGGAGCAACATGTAATATTTACCTTATGATGCCAAAGATGCTCTCATAAAATTGTCTTCATTACAACATGCAATGTGCCCATAGTTAAAGGACCACTATAGTGGAAAACAAACTCGTTTTGCTGGCACTATGAGTCTTCCACTCCTGCTGGGGTGAAGGGGTTAAAACACTTACCTTTCTCCAGCACCGGGCTCCCTCGGCGCTGGGAAACTCTCCTCCTCCTGTCAACGTCAAATCCGAATGCTTTCCTATGGACTTTAGCAACGTTTCACTGGGATTTTCACAGTGAGAGGCACGGAATCGCCTCTATCGGCTGTCAGTGAGACAGCCACTAGAGGCTGTATTTACCCAAGTATAAACATAGCGTTTTTTCTGAAACTGCTATGTTTACAGCTGCAGGGTTAACACTAGAGGGACCTGGCACCCAGACCACTTCATTGAGCTGAAGTGGTCTGGGTGTCTATAGTGGTTTTTTAATTATTTTGACCCTTTATTGTTTGTAGAATAATGTTGCATTATCTCTAATAGTCTGTGGTACATCGATGTTAAATGATCAAATACACATAATCTTTTGACGTAACCAGTGCATATCTGAAAGTAACTAACAAAGACTACTCTGTAACTGTTATTACCTTGCACAGCAGTTATATTCATTTCTTAACATAAATTAAACTTCCTACAACAAGCATGTTAAACTCAAAGTCTAGCATGGACCACAGAAAGGTTTAGCATCCCCCTCTACTAAACCACAGCACCCCCCTCTACTGAATCCCAGTCACCCTCCCATATACTAAATCCCAGTACCCCCCTCTAGCCAACAAGCAGACTCCACTCACATTGCCGCTGCCTTTATGTGACTCCAGAGTCCGACCTCTTGTATACCCAAATGGCGCCATCCACACCCTGTGCCAAATCTGATCCTCCCCCTTTTTCTTGAAACCCTGTGATGGTGGAGCATGTCAATGTCATGTCAGAATGTGACGTGGCGTTGCGTACCTCCATGCACCGCCAGGTACGCCACTGTCCAGTGGCAGCCAATGCAACACGACCAACACACACACACACCCACAGACATACACACTCACTAACAGACACAAACACACACTCACAGACAGACACACACACTCAATGACAGAAACACAAACAGTTACTCATTGACAGACACACAGACACTCACTGACAAACACACACACATACTCACTGACAGACACAAACAAACACTTACATTCACTGACTGACAGACGCACACACACACTCACTCACTGACAGACAGACACACACTCATTGACACACATTCACTCATTGACAGACACACACACAATGACAAACACTGACAGACACACACACACACATTTACACATTCTTGCACTCACATTTTATTTATTGCTCCTGTGACAGAACTATCCGTCTGTCTATTGTGGTGGATTTGTCTAGTCCTGCCCCTGTTCATGTAAATGGCTGTTTCTATAGCCCAGCCATACGAATGACTGTTTTCACCGAACAAATTCACCGAACGGATGGCCACCCAGAAGAAGAAGTGTGCTGCTGGTTAACCTCTTGATCCCTATTAGAACGTTGTGGTTAACCGCAGACACTTCTCAATTAAACCGAATTCAGGGTGGCCGTCGTTCGTATGTCGACCACGAGGCAGCGGCCATTTTAAAATGCACGAAAGCCCAGCGGTGTTTGGCACTGATTCCATGGAACTAAAAACGGACATTTTTTCTGCCGAACACCGCTGAAACAACGGGTCGCCTGGCTGCCATGACGAAAGCGTACGAACACCGGCCGTTCGGGAGTTTTGAAACACACGAAAGGACTTAACCCAGATAGCCTTCCCATGGAGTCAATCGCATACCGAAAGACTGTAAGAACTTTGACTCCATGGCGATTGAACTATGTGTGTGGGATCTGAGCGCTATTCGCTAATAATATGCACTCAGATCCAGGCTATCTGGGGATGTGTGATACGAATGGGAAATGTTCGGTTAGTTTAAAGTTATATATTTTTGTGTTTTTTTGGTATTGCATTTAAGATGGCGATTTGTCTTTGTCCTGGAGATAATTGAATTACTTCTCAATTATCTCCAGGGCAGAGGGGAGGAAACCATATTGCATTGTGGGAAAAGCTTGTGATTGTATGTCTGAAATGTCCCCATGTCCATCTGTAATTCCAGTCTCCCATTTGGTCCCCTAGGGGAGTGTCCACCAAGTGGGAGACCTGCATAAATATGGGCAGGTAGCCCACAGTAAAGCCAGATCCTGTTTGACCCTCAATGCAGAGCTTCTGTCTCGTTATTGGGGGGATTTCTTCTTTGCACTTAGAGACTGCTGATTGGAACCGAAAGCCGCTTGGTGGATATCGTTGTTCGGCGGCTAGCAGCGGTTCGTGGATTTCCGTTCGGGAGTTTGGAGCCTTTCACGGATCCTGGTCGGGAGATTGCCGCTTCCCCTGAGGTTGGTTCGTATACTGCAGTTTATGCGAACAGAGTTATTGGTATTGCAGAAGTGGAAGGCTAACTAAACGGCGGTTTCGTTTAAAGACACCAGGGGTGTCTTAACAGCTCCCTACCTTTGGGAGCTGGTGTGGGCCCTCTTCCATCTGGAGATCTTCCTGGTCTTCACTGCTCCCTCGCACGCAGTTTAGTGATGCCAGGTGCCGGAATATGACATTATATTCTGGCACCCGGCATCACTACAGGTGGCGCGTGTGAGGGAACAGTGAGGAGCAGGAAGGCTGAGCACCCTCGCTGCCGACAGGAACCTCTCCTCCCCGGCCGGGTAACTTTTAGCAGAGTAGGAACCTGCAATGTGGGGAAAGCTGGTGCCTACTCTGCTTTAACACTAATCATGCACTCGTGGCTCGCTGGGCTGCAAAGATGTCCATTGTGGGCCGCATGCGGCCCGTGAGTTTGACATGCTTGTCCTGCAATGATGATACACCTATCTAATTAACACCTTCTGTGCAGGATTGGAATGAGCTCATCCCTTTTACTTTCACCAAAAGACTGAAATATTTTATCTATTTATTGATGTGCTCACTGAAATACTGCAAATATTGGAGATCTGCAAAAAAATGCAGATAATGTAAAGATATGTAATGGGTGCATATTTTTTTTAAAATGTTAATTTTTTACTTTTTAAATATATTACTTATATAATGCAGAAAAATTAAAGTCATGCCCATCATGCTCTTTAAGTAGGCTGCTTGCTGACAGTATGAAGTCTTCTCATGTAAAAAAATATTGATATATATACTTAAGAATGTGGTGAGAACATCGTCTTCCTTTGCCTCATGCTTACCATCTTACTCGTAGGAGGATAAAAACACTTATTCAGTTAAAAAGTCAAAACTGTGTAATAGTGGAGTAAATAGATTATTAAAATATTATTCCTTTGCACACTGTCACACATAATTGTGAGAAACAAAATGTAATGTTTTCCCAGCAACACAATAAAGGAAAGCAAAATTCACTGAGATAAACTGAATTGATAGGATAGCATATTTTATAATCGCGCTCAGTGTTATTTATCATCATGTTAGCACCTATACTAATCAAAGGATCACTATAGGGACAGGAATACAAACATGCATTCCTGACCCTATAGTATTAAAACAACCATCTAGCCCCACTGACTCCCCCTTGCCTCCCTAAATATAGTAAAATATTACTTGTATTCAAGTCTGAAGCTGCTGCCTCTGCCCCTGAACTGCATCTGTCTGCTGATATCATCAGAAGTGGTGCTCTGAGCCAATCACAATGCTTCCCCATAGGATTGGCTGAGACAGTCAAGGAGGCAGATCAGGGGCAGAGCCAGCACAAGTCAAACACAGCCATGGCCAATTAACATTTCCTCATAGAGATGAATTGAATCAATGCATCTCTATGAGGAAAGTTCAGAGGGTGGAGACACTTGACATATGCATAGTCGCCTTTTCAGCATATGCGGTATAAATCCCCAAAACCCAAGGATACTCAGACACCTTATATTTGGGAAAATTATCACAGCTTTATAATAAATAAAACATATAAATTATTAAAGGTCATTGTCAACATATTTAACATAACATCTCAGCCCAAACTCTTTTTAACAATTCGACCCTGACAATGACCCTCATAAACAAACAATATTAACATATATTAACATATAAATAACATCTAACCACTTAAACCATTGCCACCAAGGGCATGATTTACCATGTTCCACCATGTAGTGGTATATCAAGATACACCCTACACACACCAGGTTCGGAGCTACCGACAATCTCGAACCAACCAAAATCTATCCAAACCTAGCAATTCTTAGCGAACTAAACTATGTTACATCTTGACAAACAACCTACACCCCAACTTGTTTATCCATCCCCAGCCATCGCTCAGAGCTCGACACCCCAAACTACCTGAGCGCCCCCCCCAAAAACAGTGCCCGCTGTAAGTGCTCCTGAAACCCCAACAACAGAAAGGCAACACCCTGCAAGCTGCGCCTCCAACTCCCTATGACGGACCACAATGCCCCCAATAGTCTAACATAAGCCATCATCAACTTATTCACCTTCCCCCTGCTCTTAGCCACTGCCCCGGGATCCCTGGCGTGCCGCCATCGCAACTGAGGCACCATCTCCGACCAAATGACAACCACATCAGGGATCAACTGCCTTAGCCGCTCCAAATCCCTCTTCATCCCAATAATTGAGTCTTTCTGAGAAACTAGCCCCAAGTCATTCCCACATGTGTGAAGTAAAATAACATGCGGCACCAGACACTTGCCAAGCAACCTGAACAGCTGAGAACAGACCCCCTGCCAACCAGCTCCCTTAAACCAAACTACCTAAGTTGCAGCAGCAAGCATGGAAAGCCCAGCTGCAAGCTGTGACAATGAACTGCGGCCCTCTGGGACACCCAATACACGTATGAATGTCCCAACAACCAAGTGGTCCAACCTAGGAAAGAAAAACAGGTTAACAGGGAACAAAAACAATCCCCCCCAACCAATATTTAAACTAAATGGTTTGGCCTCACAATTAATTTTACTGATTCCTACCTCCCAATCTTCTTGACCAGATCATCACCGAAACCCAGCCATATATATATACATACATAGCAGAAAATGACCGCACTCCAAGGACTTTGTAAAGATTTCCAATTAAAATTTAACTTTTATTCAATCCGTTTAAAAAGTCAGCGTTTCAGCTCCCACATGGAGCTTCCATGTTTTGTCCTGATGAAAGCTCCACGTGGGAGCTGAAACGTTGACCTTTTAAGTGCGGTCATTTCTGCTATGTCTACATGATCCTTGCCAGACCAGCACCAGGCACCACAGGATTACACCAGGAGTGCAAGCCCTCTCTATATAGATAGATAGATAGATAGATAGATAATATCCATTAAAATGTCTGGTTATATTAGGGCATCAGTTTCAATGATAGAAAACTCTTCATTTTTTTGCTAGTAGAAAATTCAAAATAGCTGATGTAGTAATAGGGTGATTGTGTAATCAGTGCAATGGTGAAATGTTCATCAGTAACTACAGTGTTTTCAGAAAGAGCCTAAATTATACATTTACTGGCCGTAACAGCTTCTAATTAATAAATTGATTTTCTCATAATGAGAAAACAGTATGTGTACAACAGATACTAAATATCCACAGATAATTTGAAATTTAAATTAGAGGCACATATATGGCATTGATACTGTTACCGTTGAAAACAATAATAATAATAATCATATTACATATTACGAGCTAAAGATATTTTATATATTAAATATTTATTTTATATAATTCAGTATAAAATCAAGGTGTTTTTTTTTTATTTTTTTATTCTTACTACAATGTGGATTCCAAGTTAAAATAAAGATGGATTTCATAGTTATCACAACTCGAAGAGCTCTTTGAAGTAATTTAGATGTGATTGAAGATGACAATGGCAAATAGTAAAAGTGTTCGAAGAGAACAGAGAGTAATCTTGGAAAGAAAACAGCAGTACTCTGCAGTCTCTAGGTGACAGTGAGCTATTGGTCAGTACAGTATGATCTCTTTACTGTAAAGAAACATTGACTGTTTGAACCTCGCTCGAGAAAATGAATGTTTGCGTACAAACACACATGCACACACACACATATACACACAGTTATGTTGTTCTTTTATTATAAGCACAAACTATTTTTTATCTTAAATGTTGTTTTATTACAAATGTAAACAAAAATACAAACACATGTAAGTAAAAATCTTTCAATTTTATAATTTGCCTTTTAAAACCCACAGTAGGACTTTTAGGCGAATTAAGGAACTTTGAAACATAATACAATTTGGGCTCACCAGAGCATCTAGCAGGTCAAAGAGTCATATTGAAATACAGAGAATGTATAGATAGATAAAACAAATGACTAGCAATTAGATAATTAGTGACCTTGTCATGTGATCAGAAAACCGAGGTAGTGACTATAGAAACCATTGCAGTTTGTAAATATTGTCTCTATTTATTATGACTCTAAAGTAACTAATATAATTATGGTGATTCAAAACATTATTTAATAACATAATCATTGCAAGCCTAGCAAACCTATCTACAGTTCAAGTCTAATTGTCTCCCTCATGTCTAATGCCATTTTAAATTCACTGCTATATTTCCTTTGTGTTCAAATAACTCTAAACCTGTTATTACTAACTTTGAAAGTAGCCCAAGGGTGTCTTAACTAACTGGACTATTCACTAAATACAAGTTTTAGTAAATTAAAACAAAATGGCAAAATCATGGCTAAAAAAGTTAGTTTGGAAAAAGCCTCCAATTCATCTATAGTCGCAGCTTAATCATTTTAGCCTTGAAGGGTTACTCCAAACACCATGATCCCGTCAGTGATTTAAAGTGGTTATGGTACCTGCAGTCTTTAAGTGCAGTGTTTCAATAAGAAACGCTGTACATACACATAATTAATTCCTCACTTTCTGTGTCATTAGGAGTCATTAGCCAGCATGACACACACATTCTGGACTGGCTAATTTCAATACTCTTCTGATGCAATCATAATCGAAGGTTAGAACTTGGTCTTGGCGATGGAAAAGAGGTAAGGTGTTGTTTTCTTTTTGTTGCATTTGGTGGGAGGCAGACAATTACAGAAAGGGTTACTATGACCTAAATCAGTGTTTTTGTTTAGAGTAACACTTTAATTTTGCAATTCCGATTTAATCCACTAAAATGTGACGTTTAACCCCTTAAGGACCAAACTTCTGGAATAAAAGGGAATCATGACATGTCACACATGTCATGTGTCCTTAAAGGGTTAATGAACGATCCTGTAAGAATTAACATTAACAATGTATTTGAGCATTAATGGCAATGACATCAACTGACAACATTGCTAAGTCTCTGCAGTTCTTTGTAGTGGTTATGGTACTGGCAGACTTGAGATGTCATCCCCACATTCTACGACAAATCACTTTAAAGTAGTTTGATACAAACCCGTATTCCTTATAGGCACTATGGCTTGGTCCCCTCTCTTTTCACTGCTTGTGAGTCTGCTACACTCCTGCATCTGCAATGTTTACTTCATTTAAATTTGGACTGCATTGATCCATCCAAGCTTGGGTATAATTGACATTTCTGTTGCAAAAATGTGTAAATTCCTCAGTAGCAATACACTGAGCAAGACACACAATAAAGAAATGTATCTTGATGTATAGTGTGCTTTTATTAGAGTGTCTTCAGTGTAAAAAGCAACAATGTTCCAACCACAACTGCAGGTCTTCGGCAAGCTGACGTTTACACTGAAGACACTTTCAGAACCAGTTTCCTGTGCACCCTGTGGGTAGGTGCTTCCCCCCCCTTGTAATGTACACTGGGCAAGAGTTTGGGTCATGGGTCACTACAGGACACTTGGATTTTGTGAAACCACTCAAATAAGTTTGTACAAGAACCAAAATGTGACTACAGTAGCATGTTAGCACCATAACCACTATAACTAGCAGTAGTGATTATGGTGTTTGGGTGTCCATTTTATCTCCCATCAACACGAAGTGAAAACACCAATTAAAAAATATAGAGAATCAAATTATACATGAAAAATGCAAAGTGACTTTATCAAAGATAACCCTTTTATGTATTAAACCATAATAAAACTTTGAATGCTCTTATAAAGTAAGCATTAATGTGAAGTCATGGAGAATTTAGGAAATAAAAAGAGAACCTGGTAATTATAATAAAGATTTGATACATCCAATTCTACATGCAATCCAGAAGCAAATCTATTCTTTATAGTAAAATCCAATACATCTCCTTGGAGATAAGGTGGATCCAGTAATCTCCACTAAGGGGTCTAGTTACTGTTAATTAATCTTTAAATGTAACTGTGCTTTTAAAATGCTAATTTACAAAAATGTCTGCATACCATAGTTCTTACATTTCCACTTTCGATATTATTCAAAGGCTCTCTGATCCTGTCCTTCATAATTCATTCAGATTTATCAACATTCCGTACTTTACTTTCTGTGCGTGTAAAGATATATAATGGACCTTGTATTGGACATAATACGAGTATTTATGGGATAAACTTTTCCAGTTATAGCAGATGTAAAATTAGTACTCCTGTATGCAAAATCTCAGCGTTTGCACGGATTGCCTTGACATTTCAGATTACCTTTCGTACTAAGCCAAGTAGTTTTAATTCTAGATTTATCCAACATAGAAAGTAGGTGAATATTTGTCTCCAGGTGAAAGGCCCTTTTCAGTTAAACACTTAATACCCTTTTAATGATTGGTCTGAAATCTTCAACAGCATGTAGAACGAGTAAGTAATTTTCAATAACAGGTTTTATTTCCTGAAATGCAATGCTATTTATTGAAGAAAAATAAATACTCCTTTCACTACTGAATCCCTATCCAGACTCTTTCTCTTCTGACATTTCTTATTGTGATTTCTGACTTATGATACTGCTGGCTTTCTTAAGGACCCATCATGGGAGCCACTATCTCAAACTTTTTCTTTTTTTGTAATTCTCTGGAATGTTGCATAAACTTCTTGTCCCAGGTACAACTCCTGAATATCTTTAGAAGTTGACCTTTATGAAAAATCTGTATAAGACTTGGCAATTCGGTCACAACTGCTATTCATCTGAATTTCAGCCAATTGGGTTGAGCCAAAGAAAAGTACAAAATTCCCAAACACTGTGCCAAAAGCTACCTAATTCCTGATTCAACCGACATGCGCAATGGCTGAGCATATTTGTTTTGATTCTTGTTTCTTCCACTATTCTGTAGGGGCCAACCAATAGCTGGGGGGAGAGATACGTAACAAGATCCTTGGCGAGTGCCCTCTGAGGTCTAGTTAGTCTTAGTAGCACAGCTGCTGGAACCATTTTAGAGGGTGTAAAATTCAGTGCTGTCCTAGCCCCTCAAGTGTCTCTTGGTGAGGCTGGACAGGAAGAGGAGGGGGTCATTTCCAACCTGCCCACTAGTAACCTCTCCCATAGGAATTGCAATGCAGGAGGGGAAGGGAAGCTTTTAATGTGTAACCACTCAGGCAGTTATTATATCATCAGTCTGATAGGTCTACAGAAGACACAGGAGGTTGAGCACTTCACAAATAACTCTTCAAACTCTAGTATTCAAAGCCAAAACCTGGAAATAAACCCTTTACCTTAATCCTATGTTTAACTCCTGTTAAAAGCTAAATATCTCACGTGCCCCACTACTAAATTTAACCCAACTCTAAAACTAAAATCAAAAATCCTAAACAGCCTTTTTACTACAACTTTAACCTCTCTCAATCTGTTAATCAGTACCCTATAATATAACTCTGACTTTAACACCTATATAACCTTAACCCCTCCTTTCCCCTAACCACTTCTAGCCATGCATTAACAAAGCCGCACACACTCACTGTACTCACAGATTCAAACACAATACATTACAAGCAGAAAATATGCACATATATACATTTATACATATGCAGTTGTCAAATTTGAATATTTAAAAAAAATAATTTTAAGCTTTCAGTGTCCTGTTTATAAATCAATTATTCTCCATCTGCCTTATTTTAAGATTGGGGAGCAAAGGGCGCCTTAGAATTTTGTGTGTACAGGCACCTGACATGTAAATCGGGCTCTGAAGCTTGGGGTTATCCTATCACAACTGGAACTAGTACCTTAATTTTCCAAATCCTTTATAGCTCCTCTTTCAGCTCTTGGTATTTGTCCACCTTCTTATGGAAAGGTGTATCTACTGAAAATAGTGCCTATGGTAAGAACTGAAATTGTGCTCATCATGGCCCCTCTCCAAACATCTGAGACACATCTTTTAGATAGCTTTGCCATTAAAGTGACACTCCAGGCACCCAGACCACCTCTGCCCATTGGAGTGGTCTGGGTGCCAACTCCCACTACCTTAAACCCTGCAAGTGTAATTATAGACAGCCACTAGAGGACACTTCCGTGTTCATAGAACATGAAAAGTGTGTTATACGACGCTTGATGTCCTCACACTATGTGAGGACCTCCAGCATTGCCGAAAATCCCCATAGAAAAGCATTGAAAGCATTATTCAATACTTTCCTATGGGGAGGTCTAATGCGCATGCACAGCATTGCCGCACATGCGCATTATGTCTCCCCCCGCTGCCGGCCATGCATGCGCAATAGGTTTTAACCCCTTCAGAAACTTGGAATGGGGGGTGGGAAGGAGAGAGGCACTAGAGGGTCCTGCAGTGCCAGGAAAACTGATATATTTTCCTGGCACTGGAGAGTCCCTTTGAATCAGCTCAAAAATACAAGGTATGCAATGTGTGTGTTTGTGTGTGTTGGCTGTATGTGATGTATGTGGGGGTTGATTTGGATGTTTGTAACATGGGTGTGTGGGTCGAGCTAGCTGTATGTAATGTGTGTGTGATCTGTGCTGGCTGTATGTGATGTATGTGTGCTGGCTGTGTGTGATATTTGTGTTGGGTGATCTGGCTCTATGTGACTTGTGTGTGAGGTGAACTGGCTATATTTAATGTGTGTGGTCTATGTTGGCTGTATGTGATATATGGTGTGTGCTGGCTGTATGTAATTTGTGTGGTCCTTCTCTGTGTAGCCCCCTCCTGTTTGGCTTGCTTCAAGGAAATTAACTTTGATCCATGGTGGTCCAAGGGGGGACTATACTTCCTGGTGGTCCAGCAGAGATTAACTCTGCCTGGTGGTTCAGTGGTGTTCCTGAGTCACAGATGGCCAATTGGGGTACTGTGAGGTTTGCATTACCAGCTGATGAAGACCTTGTAATCACTTCCTTGCACATTGGCACTCAGTAAGTCAGAGTGTAAGCTGAGAACATCTGATAGCTGCGCTCTGACTCACTACAGAGAGCTGGACTGCAATGGAGCCATTACTGAGGTGTGCACCCACTGGAGGTGCAAACCTCACGCTGCCAGCTCTGATCCACCTCACCACGTGCCTATGAGCTAATGGAATAAAACTAACTTTCTATCTGGCCGCTGCTCAGTGGTGCCCTCATCAATTGGCACCATTGGCATGTGCCATAACTACTATACCTATATACGTTACCATTATCATGTTCCATCTTTTTGATATTATGGTCACTCTGTATTTCCACATTCACCACCACTGCAGTTTTTTGTTCCTTGTCTACCACCATAATGTCTAATTAGTTGGCCAGATAGAAAGTTAGTTTTGTCTGTCTGGATCTGGAAGTCCCATAGAATCTTAGTCCAGTTGTTCTCAACGACCCTTTGTGGTATCTCCCATATGGACTTAGGCAGGTACAGCCCATATTTGGTGCAGATATTTCGATACACAATCTCAACAACTTGTTTGTGCATACAGCTCCTTCACCCATATAGTATGTGTTGGATAGTCCTGGGGTCTCTTTGCACAGTCTGCATCTTAGGTCTTGCTTAGTGGGGGTAAACTCCACTTCTAAGGGCCTGTTCCTGAGCTGCTAGAATTAGTTCCTCACTGCTGTCTTTCAGTCCTGCTTTTTCCAACCATTTCATCATATGAGCTGCATTCCCTAGTCATATATATATGTATATGTGTGTGTATACTGCATGTATAGTCTTAAGTAAAAAAAATAAAAAAATAAAAAATATACAAAAATAAATAAAATATATATATATATATATATAAAGAAAGCAAAAGGGAGAAAGGGGGGACGAGGGTTGTTGCTGAGTAAAAATGCATGCACTAATACCTTTATGGATTTTAATATAAGGAATTGTCCTTGAAATACTCCCACTACCAGCTCATTGAAAAACCTTCACCACCCACATGGAAGGGAAGTCTATTTGTTTCAGACAGATAAAAAAACATCTTGCTTTCAATTGTTGCTAAGCTGCAGGCTAGGATGTCAAGACATCCCACATGCTGTATAAGTGTATGGACAGGTGTGATGGAGTCTCACACAGAATAAAACAAGCCTAACATTGTCTTACAAAAGATGTTGATTCACGCAAGTTTCTTCTTTGTACCCTGAAATACCTGGTATTTTACTGCAGCTTTCAGACCTGTGCACTGTGTTCTGCTATTCCTGAATTTAGGGATCTTATAGTGTTTAAACAATGTTAAATCTATACAAAAGAAATAGTTGCTATAAAAGTCCGTAGATAAGCTTAACAGAGAATGGCCACAAGGGAATAATTCACATCTGTTCTTCTCAACTGAACCATTCTACAGGAAATATTTCCCACAAGTATATCAGACTTTTTGCACGCTTCGTGGTAATATTGACCTTAAAACCTTGAATTTCAGTAACCCTAATTTGACATTCATACTGTTGCACAATTGTTAAAAATATTATTCTGTATTGTTTTCATCTAAAAATATTCCCCTTTTTGCTGCAAAACAGTATCTTGGCACATAGACTTCGTACACCGGAATCAACGCAGTTTTTCAAAGAAGTACGTTTGTTTATACGAAACACGTTGGTTACAGTTTTTTTGAAGTCATTTATAACTCTAAGTCTGTGGCAATATACTTTTTTAGCAACAAAAGAATTGAATATTTTTAAATGAAATCAATAAAGAAGAATGTTTTTAACGATATATCAAGTGTATCAATGTCTTATTTGGGGCATTGTATCTATATTCTTACATATCAATGAACACACGAGTGGACCACCCCAGTTAAGCTCTGTTAGAGGATAACAATTTTCTATATATTGTCCAGGATTTGGGTGTTGTGTTCACTGGAAAATACACTTACCTTCAAAAAAGACATGCATGATTTTTCTTCCACATTATATATTTCTTTTTCAAATGATACATTTCAGTAACCCTTGACAAAGGTTTTGCCATGTTAAAGGTTTGGTCAGCGAGCTATCTACCACAACTATAACAAAAGTGGATCATCATACTACACGATTTGTGATGTCACCCCATATATGGTACATCTGACACT
Source organism: Pelobates cultripes (assembly GCA_933207985.1). NCBI lineage: Eukaryota > Metazoa > Chordata > Amphibia > Anura > Pelobatidae > Pelobates > Pelobates cultripes. The sequence goes on from OW240923.1 coordinate 100,699,496, forward strand.
TTGTACTGCCCAAAACCCTAATTTCACTGCTTTCCTGGGAAACCCATGACCTGAACTGCACAAGGTTAGTGGAAGTCACATGCTATGCAGCGGGTGCAATATACTATTTGACCATTTATTTAGCTTCCGGCATAATGTGATATACAGTAAGGGTACTGATAAGAAAGAGTGCCCCCGCTCATCTCTCAGCATATGTTTATTAGGTCTAGTTGTCAGCTGTCAAAGTGTGTACCAAATGGTAGAATGGGACATGTATGTTCTGATGTAGTTGTACGAATAAAACAATCCTAATCCTTAAGGTTTTTTCTCTTCATCCTTACCTCTCTCTCCCTTTCCCCATTCTGTCTTCTGATTGTCTACTTTGTCAACTCTTAAGACCTTTAATGACTGTTCTGTTGGGGGCATATTTGGATTGGTATCTCAACATTGTCTACTTTCACCTTGCTTTAATGTTTGATTCCCATTAGAGTCAAAAGTGTTTGTTTGTTCCGGAGCAAAACCTTGATAAATTAAACAAAAATAAATCCTAATTCTAACCCTAGCCTTAAACCTTCTCGTAGCCATAGTTTTTTAAACATATCCATGCTTACACTAGTTCCCTAGAAAAAAAAGTTTGACTTACAGCCCATTATAGCTCAATCAGAGACAAATCCCTTTAAACCCGTTCATTGTCATTTGTTGACTCAAGTGTAGAAATATATTAAAAGATACGATCATCAAATGCTTAAATTGTCCAATGGGTTATAATACAGTACATGTTCCCTGAACATGACACGTGTCTTATTTACAGAATGCAATGCAGACAATATGTAAAGTCTAGTTAAACTACAATTTCATTAAACAATACGCGCAATTAAAATGATATCTAAAGGATTCATCAAGCAATAACTGTTTAATTAAAAAAACTTGTGGATGTGTCCTGCCATGCTGTAGATCCCCTGAGATGAAATTAATTTCTCTGAAGCAAGTTTTTAACTTGGGGAAAATTTTTCCTGTAGAAAAATAAATGAGAGAATTTAACATATATAAATAATATAATATAAATGGAAGGATGGAATGAAGGGTTGTATTCAGCAACGTCTTTAATGAAGGACTGTCGTGGATGCAAGGTTTATGCCATTTTAGAGAAAAATAATCTGAAACTTATATTATCTTTTAAGCGATTTATTCTCAAGGGACGGTTATTTAGGAGACTTTAAAATGCTTATCGTGCAATTTAGCCTCCTGCCTTTTTACCTGCCTGGTATGTGCAGAGCAGAAAGTTTATGTCCATATAGGGCTCTTTTGTACCACGCTGTAAATAAAATGGTTATTTGACACTATAAATGAATTAAAGAGGAGCAGCCTAATATAAGGAGCAAGTTGTTCCTCATTCTTTCTGCCCCATAACCAATAATCATCTTTTTTTGCTGGCCCAATTCTGAATCAGAAAACAAATGAAATGGTTCACCCATAGTCCATTTTCAGGAGTTTGATAGTATAGTTGAACGCTCAAATTTCCACTGAATCACAATTGCGATTGCACAATTCCAGTAATCGGTAATGGCTAAAGGTTTATTGCTATATCCAATCTCTTTAGCTGACACTGTTGCAATGTTATCATTATGACTGCTGCTGTAACAAGACTACAACCGGTACTTGTTACACTAAACTTTTTTTCAATTTACACTTTTGAAATGGATATGGATATGTGTAGTAGGCAACAAAGATGATGGGCACTTTAGTTATTTGTTTTATTTACTTTTTACATATTTAGTTTATTATGCCCCCTGCATATTAATAATTATACTCCCTCATTATACTTGCTTTTATGTATATTTATTATCTTTTTTCCTTGTGCGTATCTTAATATCTGGGCATGACCATTTGGTTCTCTTCTGCCCGTGCTGTCTGCTGTTTACCGTTCGGTGAGATTCATTTTACTGATGAATTGTGGGTAAATATGATTGGTTGCTGAAGCATGCTCAGTCAATTTTATTTTTTTGGGTGACAGAGCCACTTAAAAGGTAAGAGGGGGTTCTAGCTCACAGGAACTATACGGATAGCTACATAGAAGGGTATGGTACACAGAATTTGTTCAATGCAGTGAAGCTACTGCCAGTTACAGATACTGCTGGTTAAATGGACACTCTAAGTAGAGGAAGCATCTTAGAACAGCTTAATGTAGTTGTTCTGGGGCAAGACAACTGTCCCTGCAGTCTTTGCAGTGTAAACGCTGTGTTTTCTAAGAAAAGATAGTGTTTACGCTACTGCCTCATGCCTTCTTTCGTGGCTGTCACTCATACAGCCACTAGAGCCCCTTACTGGTTGTAGTTCTCGATGTTCAACATCTCCACAATCTTCATAAAGATGCCGAACATTCCCCATAGAGTTGTGTTTAGTCAAAGAATCTCTATGAGGAGATGTTGACTGGCACAGTGTTGCAATAACCACACATGTGTTCTAATCCTCAATGTGTCCCAAGCGTCGGTATTTATAATCTCAGCTGGGGTTGAGTGACGACTGTGGCAAGACCAGCACATTGGGGGACTAAATGTAAGTAGAACTTTTTATTTTATTTACATAGGTAGACTAACACTTTCCTGATGTGTCCTAACATTGTATTGTATTGTAATGTACCAACGTTAAAGTGTTTCTTCAACATTAGTGCAGGATCTGTATGGAAATCCTGGGGCTTATTACCGCTCAAATGTGTAAAAATAGAAGATGCTGAGTCTCTATGAAGTGTTCTTTTCCTAAATTATAGAAAAAAACACAATATTGAACTATTTCTAGATTCATTTTTCAATAACAGCTTACAGAAATCAGTTAGATGGTTTAGTCTTTTTTTTCTTATGTTCTTTAACATCAGACTGGTGGAAACCAAAGGAATCACATCAATTAGACTTAATGCAAGTGGATTTCAGCATTTAAGGCAAGCTTGCCAGTCTGACCTCATAGAGGAGAACTGGTGCATGTGGAGTAGCTTAAGGGAAATTCTAGAGTACTGTTAAATTTCTAATGCTATTGCAATTGACTAGGAATACATTCTAATGCTATTATTAAGCATAATACAATATGCAAAACAAATAAATAAAAAAATCTGACTACCAACATATTTTTCTAAATAAATGATAATAATAAAAAATAAAAAAAAGTTTGTCTCCTTTGAAGTGCCAATGTCCTCCTTTTAAAATGCAATGTAAGTTTATCAGCTAATTATACTCACTGTATTCTAACGAAAATAACTTTCTGTAACTGGGCTCCAATCTTGCACTTGGAACCAAAGTGCTCATCTTTGTGCTGTAATCTATAATTACACAGTCTTTCATATAGTTTGTGCATTTTTGTCTTCTCAATGAAATCTTTAGAAACAGAACTGCCTTATTAATTGTCAAGGAACAAGAAATTACTGTGTAATTTAAAAAGACAGTGATATACACTATAGGAAGAAAGATAACATGCAGTTGAAGCAGTTTATTAACTAGACAGCAGGACAGCACATAATACACAATGTCTTGAATATATTTGTAAAAGGAATTTTAGAATCAACATTCCCATGCACTTTCAAATATATTTACTAACATATAAATTGTCAGGAATTCAAAGTGAAATCAAAATTAATTTCAAATTTAAAGCCAAAATAGTCGAGCTGGAAAAATATTTTTAAGTCAACTATGCTTTTAGTTCAGTTACTGTAGCGTTAAATGGTTGCTCCAACTCTTTTCTTTGGTGGGGGGGGGGGGTCAGTGTAAAGTCCCCTATGGGGAATGCCCCCCCTTGATTGCAGTAAATGCTTAAAATTATATTTTACCCACCTTAAAAACAGCAGTGAGTGAAGCTCATGATGCTGACTCTCGCACCCCTTATGATGTCACAGGGGCCTTGCGTGGACCATTTCGCAAGCTCAAAGCGCATGTGTTTTCTCTCGGCAAAATAGAGGAGGGAAAGAGTGAGGAAGTAGGGAAAGAGGGAGGGTTTTTAAAAAACAAAAAACTCTGCAATGGAAGAAGGCGGGAGGGAGCTTATACAGTGGGTGTAACAGTGCTTTGCCTGCAAGGAAGAACACCCTAGCACACAATTAAAAAAAAATTGTGCATGAATACTGCACATACATATTCCTACTAACATGACCACTTCAAATCACTGAAGTGTTCATGGTTGTTGGAGTATCGCTTTCAATTTTAAATTCTCTTTATGTGGGACCTAATATTAGGGTTTAGAGTACCCCTATTACCTGTAGATCCTAATATCCATTTTGCTTAATATCCTAGCTGTTCATATAAGGGTTAATGTGAACCAAGAATAAATTTGGAATTGTATCTTCGATTCTGGGAAGAATTTATCTAGTATCATTTACAAGAATGACCATACTGATTTTGAAATGTTCTTGCTAATTGTCCAAGATTTTGGTATTTGTAAATATCTTGTTTTGATCAAAAATGCATGCGTTATATAACGTAGAATTATAATAAGAAACAGCTGCTCATAACTTGTGAAAAACGATCTATGTCATTGCCACGCCCATATGCTCATTTTCCCCCCTCCCATCCTGCTATGAAAACGGGGTATTAATATAACTGGCGGATGAATAAAATTTGAATTGGTTATTGAACACGTCTCTGCTATTCATTTCCAACTTCCAGAGCTCTGAATGAGTTGGCAAATATCCATCATCCACAAAGGGCCCGGGCTGATTTTATCCCCAACATTACCATTATCTTATGATAAGGGCCTGTTCCATTTTCCACTGGGAATGTTCTACCATTAACTAACATTTTCACTCTCTCCATTCTGCTATTAATCCAAAATCCAAACATTCAGCTATACATTCAATCCTAAAAAATCCTTCTCTCAACCCAGCTTGTCTCAAACCTGTATACCTAATTCTATATTCTGCATTTAGTTTCAGTGCCCCTCCCCACAAATGTATTAAAACAATTAACAAAAAAGGTTTTACTCACCTTTACTCATCTAGTGACTGTAGCCACATGATCATCCTTCTGTGATGTCATGATGACTCTACTTTGTGCCGACTGTTTGCGGGGGATGCAATGCGTGTGCTTGCAAGGGAAGTAATGTGTGTGTTTGCGGGGAATGCAATGTGTGTGTGCATAAGGGAAATGTAGTGTGTGAGTGTGTGTAAGGGATGTAATATGTATGTGTAGGTGATGTAGTGTGCAATGTAGGCAGTTTGTGTGTGGGATGGACTGAGACAGGGCTTTAATTTGTTGGAACATTTATTTATTTATTTTTTATTACTATCCAAAATACTATAATATATTATATTATTAAAATGTTTCCTTCCTTCCTCTTGTTACCTTGGACAGGGAAATGGGAAATGCCTATCCTTTGTGGTCTAGTGTGGAGTTCTTCTGATCTCACCCTCTGCTTGGTGCAGATGGCTCTCATGGTATCAGATAAACCACAGTAATACTCTGAACTGCGCAGAGCTTGAGCGAGCTATACACCAGGTCTGCACCTAGCACAGGGTGAGATCAGAAGCTCTCTGGTTCCCCCCTTGTCCCCTACAACTCTGGACTGCTATCCATGCCCGGTCTGCTCTGTGAGTCTTGATAGCTCTGAACTGAAACTCACAGAACAGACTGGGCAAGGAGAGCAACACAGAACTAGCAATTTTGGGCTCCGAGCTGTCTGTGGGACCAAAGGGACCACATCAGGTGTCACCCCCTGCTATGCAGTCACCCAGAGTGATCTGGTCCCCTGGTATTTATCATAGCAGTGTGTTTATTAGTAAATGTAAAGAAGGATATATAATCTTACATGTGGGTCTATGATTTTTTACAAGGTGACCTGTTCTTCGTTTATCATAATGCAACCGAGACATGCTTTGAAACTGAAATGCCTAATTTTAAATAACATTGTATTCATCCTTCAAATCTCTATCTACAGAGAGAGCAAGAGTGACCGGTTACTCCTTAAAGACAGTGTGTGCTTCGTTTATATTCCAATCTTCATCAGATCTGACATTTGATGTCTGTGAAACGCTAGATTAACACATGAGGGAGGTGATGATAATGTAGCTAAAATGAAAAGATTTTATTTGTTACAAACTTTTGTAGCCAGAGGAGTCTTTTAAAGCTAATGTCTGAAAAGCAAAGAAAACACACAGAAAAAAAAGGACAGATGCTTAAATAAAACCAATAGATGGAGAAGGTGAGCCATAAACCAAATAAGTTGATATTTTCTATAGAGATATATGACATTCGATGTGCATTGCACAGCAGAAGTGATGTTATGTTGCAATTCGGGTACCCACACTATACAAACACAGAGAGCCTTTGTTTATTTATTTTAAAGCTGTACTGATAGATAAAATATATTTATTTGCTGTTGACGATACTAACATTATGAACTGCATTGAGCTCTTTAAGACAAAATGCAATGATTGTGCACTAAACAATATTATATTTCACTGAATTATTCTTAGATTGGGTTGATCTTTCCATTAATATGATTTACTGTTATTAAAAAAATAAATAAAATAATGTTCTATATCCTCCTGAGACCCAGCCCATTAACTTGTGTCCTCTCTACGGGACATTTCATTCACATGCATCTCCTTTTATTCTTTTGAGCTATTCTATCAATCTCTGCTGTATTGTAAGGAGGACATCCCAGGCTTTCCAGTCATATGTCATGCGATAGGCTGGGTTATTGGGAACTTCCTCTTCCTTTTCATAACAATGGAAAGAAATTGGAAGACAATTTTTTTTCCTTGGTTCCCAGGAGGATATACACTCCAACGCTTGTCGTAGACCCTGTCAAACACTCCGTAGAAGTATAACGTAGAAGTATATACTATATCCCAAATTAAAGGCCTGCACCAAAATATGATCCTTGATTTTTTTAAGCCAATCTACATTAGTTTACAAAATAGACAATATTAATTGTATTATTTTATTCAGTGTTCCGAGTGAAGATAGAGATTAAAAGATACAAAGAAAGAAAATGAACTCAAATGAGAGGTAAAGAGTAGGAGTACAGTAGATAAAAAAAAGCTTTAATTTAAAACCATCAAATATTTATGTCACAGTTTGATGGTCCTTGGGAGAGTGATGTGCTTTTCCAGAAGTGAGACACAGTTCTGCTAAATGTGTCCATCCATCAATGTTTGATGAAGTCACACTTTGCATATCCAGCAGAAATCACCCCTTTCTGGCGGAGACATTAACTGCTGAAAAAGAAATAGAAAGAATGTTTCATCTAAGTCATTTTACAGAAGATAAACTACCATATTTCCATGAAGGAGCAGAAGTCAGGTATTCTAATTCCAAATCTTAAAGAGAAAGAAATTATGCTTGCAACAAGGGTTATGTAGCTTAGTATGCCGTTGTATGTTGTCATGGGCTAAACACTCAATTACTGACAATAAAATTATATCAGAATACTGGGAAGAGAAAATATCAGACTTACTGGGAAAAGGACCATTTATGTATGTGAGGCATGGGATTATTGTAACATACACTTTCCTTTTCTTTTTCTACACTTTCATTTGAATAAATAAATAAATATATATATATATATATACATATATATATATATAGATGTGTAAAGGGAAAAATCCCCTGCACTCACGCTTTAACTCCTTCACTGTTGGGTGCAAGTAATAGCCTGGGCTCCAGTCATACAAATCCAAAATAGATGGCTGTTCACCGGTCTTAAAATACAAATTTTTTATTGAATAAAATTAAAAAACAACCAACGTTTCAGTCCCCGCTCGGGACTTTCCTCAGGGTCAACAACAGCCCTGAGGAAAGTCTTGGGCGGGGACTGAAACGTTGGTCGTTTTTTAATTTTATTCAATAAAGCATTTGTATTTTAAGACCATTGAGCAGCCATCTATTTTACATGTAAATATATATCTATATATATATATATATATATATATATATATATATATATATATGTAGATATATATATGAAACGATGAAGGACACACTCACCTGAACATGCATACATTATAAGGGCCCCAGGAAGAAGGATTTCCCAGGTAAGTGGCTTAATCTCATAAAAGCAGGCATTAGGTTGCTAGAATAGGACCATCTAAAATGGGGTATATTATGCAATATATGTTCATATACTGTAACTAGACTAAACAAGTTGGGTGTTTTGGAAAAAAACTAAAAACTATTAAATTCTGTGAGCTTTGGAATTGCTGTTTAATTAAAGAATTAGTGCATGCATATGTGTCTATTTTATAGCATTGGATGATGTTAGTTACAATTATTCCCCTGTTACTAGTAATTATTTTTTTATTATTGTGTTACTACTGAAAACTCATTAATATAAACATTTGAAGTGAAAAAACAAGTATTTATGAGTATAGCATCTGTTCTCTGTTAGACTACAGGTGGTCTGCACCAAAATGTATTCATAAAAAGTCTCTGTCTGTATATGGAATATTATATTTGTCAGCTAACACAGTAATATATTTAAGAATTGTACGTAGTTCTATGTTGTACCCTTGTATTGTGAAATTTTTTTCACAAATTTAAAGAATATAATTACAAAATATATCCATCCATCTATCTCTGTCTCTCTCTCTCTGTCTCTCTCAATGTTTACTCACCTGTGGCTAGTGGGCAAGAGAAATTGTGAGCCCCGACTCTAAACATTCAGGGAAATCTGATCTTATTAAAGATCAGAGTATCATATATAAAAAGCCAATACATTCCTTTTAGAACCCATATTCCACCATTAAGAAAGAAAACAAATGTGGCTGCAGGACTCTGGTTTGATCATTTATTTAAAATAAGTATCTTTCAGTAGTGGCACCAAAATTGGTAGCTGTTTGATATAAAGAAAGGTTGTGGGGTCATGTATTTCTATTTTTTTTTCTTTCTTTCTAATACAGTTAATGAAAATTAATTTAGTTTAAGTTATAAAAAATACCTGACTGCTATTAAGATTTGTAAGACGATAATCATTATAATTAGAGTCATTTTTAAGTTTTATTGCACATCTCAGTAGAAAGCACTTTTTCATTAACTGAGCCTCATTAAGGGCCGGTGAGGTGATTAGAAAGAGATATAGCAGATGAGATGTCTCACCAAATCTCCTGGAGGTTGACCACTTAAATATCTCCCATGAGAGACCCATACAAATTTAAACTATACATGATAACAATTAATATACATACAACTAGACATGTTATTTGTGTTCATAATTTGTACTTCAATGTCATGCATGAACTATAATCTCTTCTTTGTACACACAAATAAAGTATATTGTTGGCAGAATGTGAATAAGACAAAATCAGTTTTAAAATGTCTAGGGATGGAAAAGGTATCCTCATGGGACCTTCCATATCTTTACTGAGCATATCTGAATATATATAAAAAAAACCTTCAATTAATTAAATATATACAATTACAAAATCAGGTCATTTGTATAAGTATATTCACGGAAATAATGCAAGAGGTAAAAATACCTAATACAATTTTTTTCCGTCGTAGCAGTTTATGGTTGACTGGCTGTTCCACCATTGTGTAGTTGCAGCTATAGGCAAAACATTAATATAGAATACATTGGTGTGTTCTTCTAAAAACATGACTGAACCTGTTAAAAGATGGCATATGCAAGTCCCGTTTGGAACAAAATAGAACTTGAAAAGTCTAACTCATTTTGTGTCAATGTCTACTAAAAAACAAATGGTCCACTGCAGAGTTGCCACCAGTAGGTCCAACAATGTGGTACCTAATTTAAAAGCTGGTAAACCAACTAGCAAAGCCTTATAAGTTTTGCCTTGACCTAGCCATTGAATTCATGCCTTACTACACTTTACAATGATTGCTAACATTGGTGCCATTATCTGGACAAAATTGTGAATGCATTTTTTGATTGTTATTATGTTGAAAAGAAACACACAATTCCAACCAAACTACAGAAAAGATTACAAATTTAATGCAGGTGCTGGATTATGATCGAGACAACGATTACGATCAAGACAACATACATTGTAAATTTTTTTGGTCCCTTCTGTGTTTTTATATATCTGTCTGTGTTTGTTCTCTGCTGTCAAAACCTTTACCAGACTTAATATATGACGTACAAAATGATGCTTTAAAGAAAAAGAAAAACTTGTTTGTGAATGTCATAACATTGGATTATGGGACACTCTATGTACTCCACAAACTTTAGCTTAAATATTTTTGGTGTATAGATCAAGGCCCTGCAGTCTAACTACTCAATTCTGAGTCTTGCAGGATTTAGTTCACTTTGTTTATGCAGTCCTAACCACTGTTCCCCGGATATGACACACATGCATCTCTAAACACTTCCTGAAAAAGAGCACATATTTTTGCTTCCTTTGCTGCACAGTGTGTTTGATTTAGAATGTCTTATCTCATGCTCTGCAATAGCCTTTTGTGTGTGATTAAACTTCAGTTAACAGAGAAGGGGATAAGAACTTCTAAAATAAAAACACTGTACTGTAATTTTTGGTGTATAGATCAAGGCCCTGCAGTCTAACTACTCAATTCTGAGTCTTGTAGGATTTAGTTCACTTTGTTTATGCAGTCCTAACCACTGTTCCCCGGATATGACACACATGCATCTCTAAACACTTCCTGAAAAAGAGCACGTATTTTTGCTTCCTTTGCTGCACAGTGTGTTTGATTTAGAATGTCTTATCTCATGCTCTGCAATAGCCTTTTGTGTGTGATTAAACTTCAGTTAACAGAGAGGGGGTTAAGAACTTATAAAATAAAAACACTGTACTGTAATTTCAGATTGAAAATGAAACCATTTCTTTCATGGAGGCTATGTGAGTCACAAACAGAGGAGGTATGGCTAGAGCTGCATTAACAAAAACACAAATGATTTAACTTCAAAATGGCAGAGAATTGAATAATGAGACTGCAGAAGCATGATCTATATACTACAACTGCATAGTTAAGCTACAGTTGCTTTGATGCTTAGAGTGTCACTTTAAGAGCAAATGATGGTCTATATCAGGGTTGTCAAACATGCGGCCCCCCAGATGTTGCTGAACTACAACTCCCATGATTCTTTCAATGAAACAGATAGCCAGGGAATCATGGGAGTTGTAGTTCAGCAACATCTGGGGGGCCGCATGTTTGACACCCCTGGTCTATATGATCATAATGTTCTGGTCCCTAAATACTCTGCTCTGCAATATTCTACTAGTTTAGCTTTAGGTAGTATTGGAAAATTACATATCAGGTTGTGAGAATATAATTAAATAACACTGGTTCTTTAAGTGTTAAACTGTAACTAAATTGAAAGCTGTTTAAGCAGCACAATAGATTCTACATGTTTCAGAGCAATTATGCAGCTTGCATTGATGACAAGAGGTGTACCTGGACACGTTCTAGTAAAGGGCACTCGCAGTTATATAACTGCTCTCTGTGCAATGTTTCTGCATAATGCAAGCCTAGTAACAGACACATGTCCTTCAGAATAACAACTGCCATCATTCATAGCTGGCTGAAACATTTGAAAAGCAAAATGCTGAGCAGATCCTGGAATTCTGACATATCACCCACCTTTTACAAAATAGAATTAGTTCCTATTCCACAAATAAATCATCGCTGAAACCCAGTTTGCACAGAATTCTCAATCTTAGTCCCCCTGCTGAATAAAAATGTATAATGAAAATGAAAATGTATTGTGCTTCTTGGTAGGAAATGATTTATTCAGTGGTATTCTGGAAATATTGCGGATAAATGTGGGCAGTGCTTATAGCATTCATATACTTAAAAACGTAACTTTCTTTAGCCTCTGGTGTACCTGCCACCAAAACAACAGTTAATGATGCTGAATTAAAATCATCCTCTATGCTGTGAAGTACATTTCCCATTATGCTCAGCCAGCTTTCCATCTGACAGTTAAAATAATGTGTCATTCCTTCAAGCTGCTATTTCACTATTTGCCCTTGTTCGCATACAGCCTTCATGTTGGGCAAGTATCATTAGAAAAGCACTATGACTTACTTTACATTTTATAATTTCTAGTAGAGGGGTATTTTATAGAGCCACTAAACTTTTCTGTGCGTTTGTCTGTGTGTACCTGTCTTTGGCGGTGTGCACTTGTCTGCGTGTGTGCCTGTCTGTCTGCACCTATATGTCTGTGCCTGTTTGTGACTGTCTGTGCCTGTGGAAACCTGTAAGTGCCTGTTAGTGTCTGTCTTTATTAGTGTGTACCTGTTAGTGCCCTTCTGTGCTGTGTGATCCTGTTTGTGTCTATGTATTTTGTGTCTATGTATGTGTGGTTTTGGTGCCTGTATGTGTGTGTGTGTATGTGTGTATGTCTGTGTCTCACATTGAGAGTCTGTGTGTATGTGATGTGTATCTATGTTTGTGTCTGTAAGTAACTATGAGTGTGCCAAGAGGCATATTTAGCAGTGGAATTGGGAAAGGCAAGGTGAAATTTTGGAGGGTTCATAGGTGAGGCTTTATGAAGGGAATTATTTTTGGGTTCAAGCCTCATGTGTTTTTGACTCTAGCAATACCCCTGTCCAGCCCACCAGATGTTGATGGCGTTCACCTCCCATAATTCTTTGAATGCAATTGAAGACCAGGGAATCATAAGAGTTGCAGTTCAGTAACATCTGGATTCTTACAGGATTATTTCACTAAAGTGAGAATTGTTTGGAATCTAAAGTGAATTCAAAGCAAACTTCAAATTTAAGGTCTAAGTAGCTGAGCAACTTTTTCCAGCTGGGCTATTTTGGCCTTGTATTTAAAAATCACTTTTTATTCACTTTAAATTCACCCCAATTATAACTTTAGTGGATAACTAAAGGGCCACTCTCAAGCATTCAAATTCAACTGAAAAGATTGGTCAATTTTTACTTGCTTTGTTGTCTTGTATCATGGCATCTTGTATCTAATGGTGTGGGCTTAAGAGTAATTCTGTCAATGAAACTTTGGTTTTGCAAACGCAAATACAATGAGATTGACATTACATTGCTCAAATTGTTATATTTCCAATATTTCATGTCACAGAAAACTACTAAACTACGTGTGGACCTATCTTTATAGAGAATCCTCCTGGAACAAGAAATGCTGTACTTGAGTCATTTCTATCACTAGTACGTAACGTAAAAGATGGACCTCTCTAATTGCACCATGACTACTGATAGACGTATAAATAGCCAAGAAATGCTGCTTTGTATAGCAACACTAAGTGCTTTCTTTTCCAAGTTTGTTTTTAATAAAATATGCATCAGTGTTAAAACATGTTTGGTGCTACATGACTTTCCATTTGCATCGAGGCAGTAGCATTTTCCAGCATGCATACAATCTCTTTTTCCTGGTTGCCTGTACACATGGTATCTTTCCAGTTCTATGTATCATGGAATATTCTTAAAAAATGCGTGTTTCTTATTTTATTTTTACTGGCACTGCAAGACCCTAGGCGTCTAACAAACAACTGGAGCACAAGTTGGTATGGAGAACCCCTTAGTTAGAAGGATCATTTATCTGCCTGCTGCTAACAGATCCACATTTGACTTTGTGCTCAAGGACTGTCTGTGCAGTAAGTATCACTCCTTTTAACAACACAGCCTTGCTCAATACTTTGCTCACAATACAGAGCCACACACTGAAAACACACATTCTTGCATAATACAGAACCCACACATTTAAACCACAAAGTCACCTGTACATACTTCATCTCTAGTTAACACTATATGCATTAATGAGCCCTGCTTAAAAGCACCTGGAGACCATAGTCTATTTGGAATCCTACATGGCCCTGCTGGCCTTCATTCCAACCAGGTGCCTTCTCATAGGTGAACTCAACCCTAAGAAGAAGCCCCAAAGTTCAAGCTTCTCATAAGGTCTTATTGTTAAAGCAACTGGGCTCCAGTCAAAATTAGAATTGATGATAGTGGATTCTAACACTGGTCTGCATGCTCTCACATCCTACTTACTCCTTCTAGGAATCCATATTTTGCATCTAGGAGGTCTTCTCATTGGCTTCTAGTCTCCCATGGTTAGCTGCCTTAGTTTTACAGGAATCCTTCTCATTGTGCCCACAGTGTTCTTGCCTTAAACAAACCTCCCACGGCTATCAAATTCTAACTTCTCACTAGGCAACTGTGCAGGGCTGGTGCAAGGATTCTTGACGCTCTTGGCAACAATCAATTTTGCCAGCCCCTCATGAATGCAACTACATTCCCTCAGAGGTTTATTCACTAAACTCTGAATTGTAGTGAAGAGACATTCAGGGAAAGAGACACACTGATTAGACATTAAAGATAAACTATAGTGCCAAAAAAAACCAACCTTGTTTTCCTGGCACTATGGCTTCCCCCTCTGTCAAGCGGCCCTACCTGGTGGTGCAAAAGGGATTAAAAAAAACAACTTTCATCACTTACCTGGGTCCAGTGTTGATTTCCCTCAGTGCTGGCTCGGTTCCACCTTCACTCCTCAATGGCTGCATTAGGATTTCCCCATAGGAAAGTATTATACAATGCTTTCCTATGGGGTTTTGCATGATGCTGGACGTCCCCATGAATAGCCATTAGAGGTGGAATTAACCCTGAACGGTAATCATTCCAGTTTGCTAAAAACTACAATAATTACTTTTGCAGGGTTAAGGGCCCTGGGACAGTGCATCCAGATCACTTCAATCAGTTGAAGTGGTCTGGGTGCCTATAGTGTACCTTTAAGTGAACGCAGATGCACAGTGAGAAAGAATGGAAACAGCCTGGGGAGACATTTAGGGAAAGCATAGAGAAACTGTTGAGATATTTAGGAAATAGAGACTGGGAGACATTTAGGAGACATATATAGTAAGCACACATTTAGAGAAAAAAGAGACACACTCTCACTAACACACACACACACACTCACTGTCATACACAGTGTCACTTACACACTCACAGTCTCACCAAAACACACACATTCTCACTAACACACACACAGTGTCCCTTACACACTCCCACTAACATACACACAAAGTGTCACTTGCACACTCACATTAACACACATACACTGTCACTTGCACACTCTCACTAACACAGTGTTACTTGCACACTCTCACTAACACACACACACACACACTGTCATTTGCACACTCTCACAAACACTGTCACTTGCATTCTCACTAACACACAGTGTCACTTGCACTCTAACTAACAAACAGGGTCACTTGCACACAGGGCCGGTGAAAGGATTCTTGCCGCCCTAAGCAACAATCCATTTTGTCGCCCTCTAACATACAAACACGGTGTCACTTACACACTCTCACTAACACTTGCACACTCTCACTAACACACTCTCACTAACACACACAAAGTGTCACTTGCACACTCTCACTAACACACACATTCTGTCACTTGCACACTCTCACTAACACAGTGTTACTTGCACACTCTCACTAACACACACACACTGTCACTTGCACTAACACACTGTCACTTGCACACTCTCACTAACACACACACACACTGTCGTTTGCACACTCTCACTAGCATAGTGTCACTTGCACACTCTCACTAACACATACACACACACACACACTGTCACTTGCATTCTCACTAACACACAGTGTCACTTGCACTCTAACTAAAAAACAGGGTCACTTGCACAAAGGGCCGGTGAAAGGATTCTTGCCGCCCTAGGCAACAATCCATTTTGCTGCCCCCTCATGAATTCAACATTCCCTCACACACACACACTGTGTCACTCTCACTAACACACACACACACACACACACACACACACACACACACACAGTGTCCCTTACACCCTATCACTAACACATACAGTGCAACTGACACACTCTCCCTAACATACACACACATTGTCACTTACACACTCTCACAAACACATAATCACTTGCACACTCACTAACAGTGTCACTTGCACACTCTCACTAACACACATACACTGTCACTTGCACACTCTCACTAATACAGTGTCACTTGCACACTCTCATTAACACACACACACACACTGTCACTTGCACACTCTCACTAACACAGTGTCACTTGCACACTCTCACTAACAGACACAGTCACTTGCTCACTCACTAACACAGTGTAACTTGCACGCTCTCACTCACACACACACACACACACACTGTCACTCGAACTCTCACTAGCACACAGTGTCACTTGCACACTGTCACTAACACGCACTGTCCCTTAAACACAAGCTCACACCACTTTACATAAAGTCACACTTTATTTACGCACAGAAATACAACAATTTAGCACACACACCAATTTACAACCATTCACACAATAAACAATCCCCCATTAGCCTAACTGGGTACTGTGAGGAGGATAAGAAGTCCAGGCTGCAGGATGTTGCTCTTCTTTCTGTTGGGGGAGCAGGAGAGCCATGCACAGTGAGCACAAGCTGCTTTCTGTTCCCCTCAGAAAGCTTCCGATGTTCATAGGCAGGGAGCAGCCTTTCCCTGCCTGCAGGAAGCAGAGTGCCCTGCTCGGGTGCTGGGATTACAGCACACCCCACTTCCTGCGCAGGCAAGTGGCAGCAAAGGGAGCCCAGCAGGTGAGTGGCTGTCCTGGGGGGTGGTTAAGGAGCTGCTTGCTCCGCATACCAGCCCCCAATAGCAGCAGGGCAGCCCAACAGAAAACCGGGTGCCCCCTGCAGGTCAGTGCCCAAGTGAATGCCTTATTTGACTTATGGTAGCGCCGGCCCTGCTACTGTGCACTACCAGATGGCCCTATCTACAGTAGGCCACCAAGGCAGTGCTAGTCGTACACATGTGAATGCTTGTATAAGAGTGTCCATATGTATGCATGTATGAGACCAAGTATATGTCTGTATAGATGCATGTAGGTGGGTCAGCATGTGTGTCTATGTGGGCATTTGTATGTATGTATTTATGTTTGTAATCATGATTGCAGTATGTATACAAATGTGAGAGAGTGTGCATATGTCTGCATATAAATATGTTAACACATAATGTTCTATATTCATATCTTATAATATGCAGCTGTTAGATAGGACGTTAAAATACCTGTAGCTTAATTATTGTCACATCAGTTAAGCTAGAATATATTCTTGCATATCATAACATATAATATATCTAAAATGATCTTAAAACAATAATAAATACAAATTAATTTTTCACTAGAGTGAAATTTGTCTGTTATAGTCACACTTTGTTTTAGAAATTTTTTAAATTCAAACAAAGTCTATACTTGTTGATCACCACTATATATCCATATCATAAAACAATATGCAATGTTACTTTAGATAATGCAAGACGTTTTTTTCAGCTCCATCAAAATTTGTTTCCCTTTATGTTAAAGAATTCAATTAGCTGTGTACAAATGTGATTGCACGTGTGAAGACAATAAAATGTTACGTTGGGTTAAGGATGAGTATTTGGCTTAAAACAAGTTCACAATGTGACTTGAAGATCAATTAACCTAGTTTGCCAACTTGATAAAATATAAATCAGTGGGAGTCTCTACAATTAGTCAAAATATATTGGCTTACATAAGGAAACATCTTGTGAACAGATTTACAATCCAATTCTGGTGTTGTAAACTGACCTGTGTTACTGTAAAATTATATTCTTGTCTATGCCTCGTATGTAGTCATTTTTATTTTATATAAATCACTTCAAAATGACCATATGCTTCAAGACACACTTTAGGTGTTTTAGAAGCAAAATCATTTTTAATGAATTTGTATTCATTGAACAAAATTGTAAAGTACCAAAAGGTTACTATATGAAAATCACACCTGGACATTGACAAAGAGAATGGAGTAGGCTGAAACTGCTCCATAGTATCAGATAGTTACATCCGATTAATGTCTTAAAGTCTAAAAATTATCCTGAGGATAACCCTAAGTGACCAGATGTGTATATGTAGCTATTTGTTAGCATGCACTTGAAGCGATTTTCTCTCTCAGAACATAGCATCATCAAGCATGGATGTTTGTGCATCATTTTTACAGCATTTGGTGAAAATGGGCACATAATATGGCTTTTGGGCACGTCATACATTCTACGATGGTTTCACCAAACACAGAACAAGAAAAAATAGCAATAATTTGCCCTTTAATATCCCTATTTCCCACACTCATTTGCTTGAATTACACAACTTATCACCAAACTCTATATTAAGAGCATCCAGGTCCTTCCCTCCAGTTGTTGTTGGATCAAAGTTGCTCAATTTCTCAATGGCTGGCAGTGAGTTCTGGGAAACTTAGTCCAGTAGTGCTGCTTGATTGACAATATCACTTTAACTATAGCTTCAATTCCATTGAAGTAATTGAAGCTCATGCTGAGAGCACCTTTACTTAATGGGGCATGTAAGTACTTTCTGGTTTCAGCTAAAAGTTAAACTATATACACATTTTCAGTGAATTGCCTCCATTAACTATTTTTGTATAGATTCACACTACTGAGAGCTGTACTCCGGCTTTTGCATAACATTAAAAATACAGAAGATGATCCCCAAAATTTAAACATAGAAATTATTTTTTACAGAATGTCTGTTTAAATAAAATTATTTCTACTGAATTCAGGATGGCAAATTGCCTATAAACACTCTATTTACTAAAGATCAATAGTAGAAAAATATGTACTCTAGCCAACTTGAAAGAGAGTCAATTAAAGTTATCTTGTAAAATGTAAGATTACCTGCCAATATCAAGCCATGTGAATTAATAACTATTGCAGTAAAATTAAGAACTACATGTATGCACAGTGAGAAATGTTTGTTTTGCCAAAAAAATTTTTTCTAAACCTTGAACATTCGGCCAAACTGGATGTCTCTTCAGTTTGGCCGAATGCAAATCCTGGAAGCTAATAAGGAAAACAAACCAAAAAGCCACAAAAATGTGTTGTCATGTTAACTTCTGAGCTGGTATCTCCTGGTCACCCACATGGCATAATCGAGGAAGGTGGTACTCTTCCCTGCCCCTCCAATTCTTCCTTCAGTGATCTGGAGGAAGGTGCTGTAACTGTGCCTCATTTAATGCTATGCATGTTAGTTGACATCATGACATGACATTTGATGACCTCTCATGTTTTGAAGCTTGTCTATAAGCCTACTGAGCCACATTATAAATAGCTTGCTAAAGCTAGGTTGTATACACTGTTGTGGTTCCTTGTTGGTCCCAATAGTGCATTCATATATATTACTTTCTGGTCCAGTCTTTTCTGGTTATTGAATCAGCCATTCCTACTTTACTTCCTGGTATCCTTGATTCAGCTTTTGTCCTTGGATTTCTTGCTTTCTGTCTCGATCATATCTGGCTTGTCTTTTGACCATTATCTGTCTAGTTACATAGAGCTAGCCAGTCTGAGCACCGGTAATGCGTTATATTGTACCATCTTGAGGTCTACATACTGCATGTCGGGTTATAGACTATCGTGACATGGGCCAACCAATGTGCTATTAAACATAATTATAATGTTATGTATATATATTTGCAGTACACTGATAGGAGCACTTTTTTTTTTGCTTTAGAGAGTAATTACGAAAATTAACTAACAGGAGGAGTAGCAATAAAAAAAAAATATTTATGTATATATCATGTATTTAATAAATCTATAAAATCTGATTTGCCCAAACAAATTACAAGTAGTAGGAGTTTGAGCACAGGGCTAATATCTGAGTTTTTATTTTTTAGTTGCTGTTTGTTTAATGCTATAATTCGTCTGCAGAATGAAAATCAACACAATGTGTAGTTCTTTTCTTTTTATACATTTTTATATATTAAAAATGACAGTTCTAAATAGGGACACTTAACTGCTGCAGGCAATATGCAATTAATTTTTATTAATTTACAGTAGGATGTAAGATGGTTTAGACGCCACCCCTCCCCCGCCCCCTAAATTCTGCTTACTAAAATATAAAAAAATATTTGTTGAAAATGCTTAGGATCTGAAATATTTAATGTAATAATGCAGAGTATATGCCAGACTCTTGTTTGGGAAGCATTGGGGCTTTTTTGGGGAGGATTTTCTGGTGAAAGAAGATGTTCAGAGCTATAAAAGTTATTATAGATTTTATGGAAAAAAACAACTTGTTGATCCAAAGTGAGATCTTATTGCCATATGGAGTCACCTACTTTATGATCAACAGCAATAAGGAGATGTATGAATGGTTGAACTTGATAGACTTTAGTCTCTTTAAACCTATATTACTATGTAACTATATGATATTCTTATTTTTCTAGGCGCAATTGCCAGTATATGTTTTATCAATGCATTAAGCACCCTTGTCACTGCTGTGTGGCTACGTTTGATTTGTAGAAATAGCATACCCTATTATTAATCTGTCACTGCGTGCAGAGCTGGACTGGCCCACCTGGATACCAGATAATTTACCAGTGGGCAGTGACCCCTTAGGCAGACAAATTGTCCAAAAAGCAAAAATCAATGAATACATTTTTTACTTGCACTACCTGGAGTGTGAGATAATTCAGGTGGTGTTGGGGGCTGAGGAAGATGACATCATAGTGGCTGCCAGTACACCAGCAAAGTCTTACAAGCAGCAGTCCAGCACCCAGAGAAGTAAGGTAGCGCTGTGTATTCTGTGGTGTGACTTTGCTTTAGGCTGACAGCAGGGCCGGACTGGGAACAGAAAGCAGCCCTGGAAAAAAAAATATTCTAGCCCTCTAATTCATTGTGTCACATAGTATGCTTGTATTGTTTATATGAATGTACGTTGGAAGACTTTTGTCTTACCTGTAGCCCCTCGCTCCAGATGATCCATGGGGCCACCCTCCAGGACGCCCCCTGTCCATTGTGACTGGCTCTGCTTGGGTACAATTCTTTAAGCAGGGAAATACTCCATGCCGATATCAGCATATCGGCATCAGTGTATCAATTATATAATTTCAGAAAATATATATATATATATTAAAAGGATGCTCCACATTAATAAATCACACTAGATCAATGGCACACACACACACACACACACACACACACACACACACACTGACTACAGAAAAGCTCACTGACACAAACAAGCTCACTACAGACAAGCTCACCGATACACACAAATGCTCACTGACCCATGCACAAGCTCACTACAGACAAGCTTACTGCCGCACACAAGTTCACTGACATTCACGCAAGCACACTAGAGAAACTTAGTGACAAACACAACCCAACTACAGACAAGCTCACGACACACAACCTCTCTGACCAACACAAGCTTGCTAATGCACACAGAAGTGCTCTGACCCACACAAGCTCACTGAGACACAGAAGCTCTCTGACCCACACAAGCTTACTACAGGCAAGCTCACTGACACACACAAGCTCCCTGCCCCATACACAAGCTCACAATAGTCTACAAGCTAGCACACACACAAGCTTATTACAGGCAAGCTCACTGATACACACACAAGCACAACAAGCTGATACACACACTAGCACACTACAAGCTAGCTGATACACACACAAGCACACTACAATATCACTGGTACACACACAAGCACACTACAAGCTAGATGATACACACAAGCACACTACAAGCTAGCTGATACACACACAAGCACATTACAAGCTAGCTGATACACACACACAAGCACACTACAAGCTCACTGATACACACAAGAACACTACAAGCTCACTGATACACACACAAGCACACTACAAGATCACTGATACATACACAAGCACACTACAAGCTCACTGAAACACAAGCACATTACAAGCTAGCTGATACACACACAAGCACACTACAAGCTCACTGATACACACACAAGCACACTACAAGCTAGCTGATAAACACACAAGCACACTACAAGCTCACTGATACACACA
The DNA here is from genome assembly GCA_933207985.1 of Pelobates cultripes. Taxonomy (NCBI): domain Eukaryota; kingdom Metazoa; phylum Chordata; class Amphibia; order Anura; family Pelobatidae; genus Pelobates; species Pelobates cultripes. The sequence continues at coordinate 100,721,240 of OW240923.1, forward strand.
CAAGCACACAACAAGCTCACTGGTACACACACAAGCACACTACAAGCTAGCTGATACACACACAAGCACACTACAAGCTCACTGATACACACAAGCACACTACACGCTACACTCACTGATACACACAATCACACTACAAGCTAGCTGATACACACACAAGCACACTACAAGCTAGCTGATACACACACAAGCACACTACAAGCTCACTGATACACACACACACTCTATCTCTCTTTCAGTATCAATCATACAATTACCTGTCACTGGCAGTGTGGATTCAGTTTAGTGTGAGGTTCCTCCATGAGGTGCTTCCTCTTCCTGTGTGAAAGTTCACCAGGTTGAGGCTGGGGGCGGAGCTCTAGTGCGGGGGCTGGATCCTACCAGACTGGCAGTGCAGAGAAACAGGCAATGTGTGGGAGGCTCTCACTTCTCCCTGCTACAGATGGCTGCTACCTCTGTCTGTGTACCAGCCTCTAGCAGCCACCTCGGTAATTATCTGCCCCAGCCCTCACACAAAAACTCACAGGAGGGAAAAATAATTTTTTTCAGGTGCTGCACTGCCGGCCCCAAGTCTACTGGCCCACCGGGAAATTCCCCGGTATCCCGGTGAGCCAGTCCGGCCCTGGCTGACAGTCACTTACTTCATGTCCCCACGTGTGCCCCTTAAACTTTGGTCACATGTATTGTTCTTTCCCCTTCCAGGTCTAGTGAGTGACTGTTGAGTCATAAGAATCAGATTGATTCTGACTCCTCAGCACCATTGATCTCCCCTGCCAGCACCAGCCCATGGCCATTCAGGCCCACCAGTCATTTGCCTGGTTTGCCTGATGGCCAGACCAGGCCTGTCTGAAAGGGTGCTGTGCTACTGCCTGGACTGGTGCTGTGTCACGAGGAGTCAGAAAGCCTCAGTCTGATTCTGATGACTCAACTATCACTCACTATTCAAATTCTGGCTCTTCTGTGTGCTGCAAGGGCCAGTGGGGAGATGAAAGATCTCCCTCACCGGCCCACAGGCAGTGAAATGCAACAGCTGGTGCGGGGAGGAGAGCTGAGAGGACCCGGGGCTCAAGCTTGCCATTTTGCCAGGTTCATCTCACGAGGTCAGAGCATTGCCATGGTTACCATGGCAATGCTCCAGTCTTGTGAGAAAGAACTCTAGCACAAGGAGCTGCAGGCTTTGAAGCATGTCTCTACTCCCTTGGCCAAAGATAATAAACAAGGGGGGGTGGATTTAACATTTATTTGTATTTTTTTTATTTTTTAGATAATATTGTTGAAAAAAAAGGCATATTTGCTCTCCCTCACACACAATTTAGACTTCCCAGTAGTATTACATATTGCACCCCTCGCACACACTGAACCCCTCATACATATACACACTGTTCCCCTCACACACACACTGAACCCCTCATACGCACACTGCACCCCTCATACGCATACATTGTACCTCTCAGACACACACACACACACTGCACCCCTCACATACACACACATTGCACTCCCCACACACACAAAAATAAAACAACCAATCACATAAAAAACTCAGTTTTTGTGTAGAGTGATTATATTGTGTGTGGGTATAGGGGATGGAGTGTGTGCATGCGTGCGTGAGTTTGTATGTTTTGTAAGGATTTTTATTCCTAGTCTGGTCCTGTCTATGTTTAATGATGTTACATTTCTAAACTGGCAGAGACCGCCCTGACATTTCACATATACGTATGATCCCAGCAATGACTATTTTAAGTGATCACAAATGCAGCAGCCGCAATGAGTCAGACTTCTAATCTTGCACCCACTCATTACCTTCGCTATGATATCAAAATTAATTGAGACGGAAAAAAAACCTTAGATAAAATACTGTGTTTAACTGAACACCAGAGAAAAATGTTTTTACAAGTGAAACTATTGGTTGACCAACTTTCTGTTTATTTGTTGTTTTAAAAAGGTGACTATAAGGTGGAATATTTTCAAATAACTGTAATTATAAGAAAGCTAAAAACATGGATTCTAAATGAGATACTTTCTAGCCATCAGCATGTCCAGTTAAATAACTTCAATTGACCACAAGATCAACCACAAGAGCATAAGTCCTGTGACATCATGGATCTTGCTGTACTGCCTGGAATAATTCACTTTCTAGCAAATGCATATTTAACTCCTTTCCTAAAAAATAGTGTGTACACGATTTTGGGAGGTATTTATAATACCCTAAAACAGTGTATTTACAATTAGCACATTTGAAAAAATGTGTATATGTAAAACATACCCTTAATGTAAGGACTGCACTTCTGCATCATCCGATTGGCTTGTGGTGTTGCCAGCTCCGGTGATGGTGTAATAAATTGCAAATTCTAGGCATACATCACATGATCGTCTGGGAGAATATAGGATAAATGGGTTTAATATAGGTCTCTCTTTCTATAAAAATTGTGGAATGTGCTTCTAAACCAACTGGAATTAGATTCACAAACCCACAACAAAACTCAACTCTTTATGTCTTCTCTCTCTGCTACTTTTGGATACTGAATCAACTGTGGAAGATTGTGCAGCTCATTTATTCTATCTACTCTTGTTACCATATTACTATAAAAAGGTTACCATTTATACTTGTAAAAAAACAAACAAAGAAATGATGTGGTTCCATCTAAGGTGTAATGAGAATTTATATGTATATTACAATTTTTGTACCTATTAACTTTCCATCTGGTGTTCCAGGATTACATATACATGTCAAATCAATTCTTCTATATCTTTAATCACTTAAAATCATAAAAAGAACATAACATAGTATAAAACCAACAACACCAATAAAATAGGAAAGATAATTGCACAAGATAATTGCACTCACAAATGTGGTACCACTAAAAATAGTCAGTAGAGCATATCATAGGGAAGTACAAGCCCTGTAGAATATCGCAGGTATGTCTCTGGAAATGGATTCAGTCCTCAATCCACACTCCTGTGCTGCGTCTGGATCCCTTCAAGTGGGGGAGTAGAAATAGAATTCAAGCATAGATAACGTCAAACTGGAGAAAAATGGATGGCTCCTCAATGCCGACCAGTTTCATCTCACTGGACTTCCTCAAGGCAGAGCTCAATCCCCAAAAAGTGAAAAGTTCTGCTTTTAAAGCCCACCAACCAGGGTTAATCAGTCTCTACATGCATGACACATGTTTCCTGTCAACAAAAGGTTTGCCCCAACCAAAAAGATAGCCGCTGGGATCGTGTTCTGTGACGGAATAAACCTCTCACCTCAAATCGCGACGTGTAGAAATTCACTCCTCTCCCCAGTGGTCATCTAATGGGGTTTACAGATCTGAAAAACTTGCATGGACCCCTCTAAATAAGAAACAAAGGCAGAAACCAACAAAATGGCCACCAAGATTCACGCTGGTGACAGATAAACTGCGCATGTGCGTGGACTTAGCTGGCAAAAGCCTTGCTAAGACCCAAATAGCGATCCTCATCTCGGTGGTTCTCATAATGCCTAAGGCAAAAACATTTATATACAACCAGTGCCATAAAAATATGGATGATAAGAAAAAGTAAATCCTGTCATATCCTACTAATATTGACTCCACAAAAATTCATAAGATATACAAAATATATTATATTATAAAAATATATAAATATATAAAAAATATGTAAAAATAAATATTATAAAAAATATTTGGATATGGCATAACATCTTGTACATAACGCCGAGTCAATTGTATTGTGGCTCACATGAGCATAGGTAAAAGTACAGACATTACAAAAAGAAAAAAGGAAAAGAATAAAAATGTATTGAAACACAAGTAAAATAATCACATAAAAGCCATAATATCCAGATCAATGTTGAGACCCTATTTAGCATAGATTTGCGGAATATGTTGGCGCTATATAAATAATACATAATAATAATATATACATCGTCTCTCTTTGGCATACCTTCTGTACCGAGTTTCCCTTTCTAATATACGCCTTCAATACATCAATGCCAAAGCATAGGAATTTTTGCATATTAAAAATAGAGCAATTGTTACAGTGTCGTGGGGCACTGTGCTTAACCTACTTCTTTGCTATAGCTCGTAATGCTCCAGAACACGTCCCCTAATAGTCCTGATGGTCCATCCTACATACTGTGGACCGCATGGGCACTGAAGTAAGTAGATGACATTTTTTGTAGAGCAATTCCTAATCTCAAAGGTTTTCCCTGCAATAGTACTATTGAAGGTTTTAATTGACTTCGGTAGGAATTTACACATCTTACAATGACCGCATTTATAAAAAACATTTGGTTTGGGGAAGGGTACTGGTGCCCTATTATTTAGAGAAGGTAAAAGACTTGGCTCTACAAATGACTTAAAACTCCTAGCTTTACTATAAATAATCTTGGGTTTTAATGGAAGCACCTCTTTTAAAACATCATCCTGTAAAAGTACCGGCCAACATTTCTGTAAGGCCTTTTCAATCCATTTTGATTTGTGATTGAACTGAATTTTAAAAGCAAAGTTAAAATCACATTATGTATTAATAGCTCTTTTATTATGCCTTACAGTGAGATATTTCCTCTCCCGTCTTATTTTGCTTCTCGTTTCAGTCAGAAGGGCTTTAGGGTAATGTTTTTCTATGAATCTTTTTTATTGAAAGTTGGTTTGGGTCTCAAAGTAATTTTCGTCCGTACAGTTTCTTCTTATCCACTTAAATTGTCCCTTTGGAATGTTCGTAAGCCACTGGCGGTGGTGACAGCTATTAAAATCAATATAGCTGTTCTTATCAGTGGGTTTAAAAAAAGTTTTGCTACAAATATGGTTATCCCGGACATAAATAAAATATCCAAAAAACTAATGCTGGCATTATCAATTTCTGGCACAAATTTCAGACCCTGATCATTAGTATTAATATAATAAATAAAATCCAAAAAATCATTATGTGCACCATTCCAAATGATAATCACATCGTCAATGTATCTTTTCCATAGCACCAGGTTTGACGTGCAGCCATGCCTTACCCAAATCTGGGTTTCTTCCCACATAGTCATAAAGAGATTGGCATAGATGGGCGCGAACCTGGTGCCCATAGTTCTGCCAAAAACCTGAAGATAAAATCTATTTTTATATAAAAAGTAATTGTGGGTTAAAATAAATTGGATACATTCAAGGATAAAAGAGAATTGTTCCTCAATTAAGCTAGAGTCTTGTTGTAAAACCGTCATGATAGCTTTTAGTCCCTTCTCATGATTGATAACGGTGTATAGCAATGATACATCCACTGTTGCCCACATATATGTATCTTTCCATCTCTTGGATCTCTTTCACAATATTTAATACATATCCTGTATCTCTGATATAAGATTTAGATAAGGGGACATATTTGTGGAGAAAGTGGTCTACATATTGTGATAAATTGGCAGTTAAACTGCCAATACCACTAACAATTGGTTTGCCGATGGTTTATCTAGAGACTTATGGACCTTTGGCAAATAATAGAATATGGCCAATTTGGGATGTGCTTTAAACTAAAAATAAAATTAATCTTTATTTAAAATATTAGAATTTTTCCTTGGCTAAGTAATTTTAAAAGTTGCTCAACAAATGATTTGGTAGTGTCATACCTTGTGTTCCGCGCCGTCCCGGTCCCGCCGTCTGTCCTCTCTTGTTGGGCGGTATGGATCGCTGGCTGGCATCGCACGCGTGTGCCTCCAGGAGGGCGTCTGAGGACGTGTTCGCGCGCACACGGTAGCCAGCAGGGGTGACGTGACATTAACTTTTAAAGTGATAGTAGCCTATTGCTACTATCTATTTATAACCTCCCTCATTTCTTACCCTATATTAACCTCCTTCTGACATCACTTCCTTGCTCTGTCATGGTTTATTATAGCCAGAGAGTGCGTTCTGAGTAGTTGTCTTTTATTGTTTCTGGCTCCCTAACCTTGGCTCTGTCTATTCGCTTTCCCGTATCTCTATATCCGTGACCTTAGCGTGTTTGACTATTCTTATCTCTTATTCCTATGTTAAGTCTGGCCACTTTAAGGTCTGGTAATACGTCTGCCTGTGCTTGCCTTTATTGTTCTCTGGTTTGCGTGTTGGGGGGTATTAACCTTGACATTACGACAGGGCCATGGACCCTGCAAACCTGGCACAACAAATGGCAGCATATGAAAATAGAATATAAGGGTTAGACCATAGAATGGATCAGTTTGCACAAGCCTTGCAAACTATCCTCACTAGAACTGCATGTCTTCAACCAGAGGCAGAGGACAGTAGTTCTCAAGGTGCTGTCGCTCTACCCCCTGCGACTCATTCCACTCCATCCATTCGTCTAACTCCCCCTCCTCGTTATTCCGGGGAACCATCGTTATGCAGGGGATTTTTGAACCAGGTGGGAGTACATTTTGAAGTAGCTCCTGATTCATTCCCTACTGATAGGTCCAAGATAGCGTTGATTATGAACCTATTAGAAGGCAGAGCCCTGGCTTGTGGGAGAATGATGATGTGATTGTCTTTAATCTTGAACTGTTCTTCACTACTTTCCGTAATGTGTTCAATCCCCCAGGCAGAAAGAGACTGGCAGCCAGAGTGCTGTAAAAAAATCAAACAAGGTTCTAGATCAGTGGCCGACTATGCTATTAAATTTCGTACCTTGGCCTCTGAGCTGACTTGGAATTGCCGTGGATCAGAATGTCGATATTTGTTTTATTCAGAGGAAGCCCAAATTGTTGTTACAAGTGCACTTGGAGAAGAGAGAATTAGACACCAGACACCTGTTCGTATTCAAAATAAGCCTCTTCTCCAAGTGCACTTGTAACAACAATGCAATTAGTAAAGTCAACCATGTTCCTAGCCCAAATCTGCAGTAAGGGTGTTTTTAACATCTCTCCTGTCTCTCAGCAGTTTGTGTAGCTGGGTGGTTTTAGTGATCAGGTCAGATTTGGAAAACATGGTCATGGTTAGGCGAGAGATTGCACAAGGACCTCCTGTAATGTTACCTGGGACATAAGCATAAGTAATATTTCCACAGGAGAAAGTCCATCCTTTAGGAAGATAGACATTGTAGTGGTAACTCATAACTTGGTGAGTTTTGGTACAATTCATAGTGGTGCTTAGGGCTCAACAATTCGTGGTATTTTTCCACCATGTGGGGAAAAACAGGGATTCAGTATTAGGGTCTCTTGAACAATTACATGAAAAAGACCAACATAGTTCAGCGCCTGTCACATTAATTGTCTTCAGGGCTAGAGGAGGCTTGCCTACGAGTGGGTTGAAGGCATAAGAATATAGTTGTAGAGATTTATGGGGTCTATGGGTATGTTGGTACTTCCTTAACAGTGAGATGGGGGTAGGGACAGCTATAAGACAAGATTCTATGGCGTTTTCAGTACTGAGGAGAGGGTTGAGGCAAAAGGAGGTTAAATTAAAAGTCTTTGCTATCTGCAACCATATATTTTCCTTCCATGCATTATTATTTTCTGGTCTCAAGTCAGAGTAGCATATCCGAACACAGTATAAAATGGTAAAGGATAAGAACAGCTTCATGTTGGTGGATCAGTCGGAGTGACTTGTTTACAGTGACTGGTGTGTATCCACGTGGCTTTTCCTTCTAGTTTCACTGAGGTAGCCGTAGTCAAGAGCACTTGGAATGGACCGTCAAAGCGTGGTTCAAGTCCTTTCCTCACATGCCTCTTTATCACCACCCAATCACCAGGTTGCAGTTTGTGAGTTGCAGAATCAGAGTCTGGATCTGTAATAGAATCAAAGACTTGTTTATGCACCCTGCCTAATCTTTGGTGTAGGGCCTGAACATAGACAGTCATGCTGCATCTGGAGGGTTTGGGGAAAATAGAGGCCTGTCTTTGGGGCACATCCAAACAGGATCTCAAAAGGGGATAAGCCATGTCTGGAATTGGGGATGAATTTCATAGAAAAGAGTGCTAGGGGAAGGCATTCAGTCCAGGGCTTCCCTGTGTATTGTATGGCTTTTGCAATCTTGTTCTTTAAGGTGCCATTTGCCCTTTCTACTTTCCCACTACTCTGGGGGGTATAGGGGGTGTGGAAGGCCTGACTGATCCCTAAGGCTTTCATAATTTCTTGCATTATTTCCCCAGTGAAATGGCTACCTCTGTCACTTTCAATCACTTCAGGTACTCCATATCTACATACCAGTTCCTTCAGAAGCTTACTTGCTGTGACCTTCGTTGTGGCTTTCGACACTGGGTAGGCCTCAGGCCAACCTGAAAAGAGATCAATGTACACCAACACATATTCATACACTCCTACCTTAGGTAGTCTATTTGCTGTCTTTGAAAGGGGTAAAGTGGCCTTGGTGTGTGCTTACTTGGTGTTTTAACAGCTTGTCCTGGATTGTTTCTAGCACAAATCATGCAAGCTTAGGTGTGTTTAGCTGCTACAACAGTAAATCCGGGTGCTACCCAATGGGTGTTTACGATGCTGTTCATGTGCATCTTGGATAGATGTGTAGGTCCATGGGCAATCTGGGCCATCATGGGGTACAACACTCGTGGTAAACACAGTCTTTTACCTTTCCTCCACATTCTGTCATCATCAGGTTCTGCATCTTGTTTCCTCCAGAGGTCATGTTCTTCCTTGCTTGCCTGTCTTTGTAAGCTCAACAGTATAGTGTAGTCAACGGTGTCATCTGTAAGAACAACTTGTAGGAAGGTATTACCTGTAAAGGGATGAACTTGGATTGCTGCTTGCTTGGCAGCTTCGTCTGCTTTGTGGTTTCCTCTTGAGATTTCATCTGTGATCTTCACGTGAGCTGCCACCTTGATGATGCCTACTTGAGTGGGTAGCAGGATAGCGTCCATACTTGCACTCACGGCTTCAGAATTCTTGATTGGAGTTCCTGCTGAGGTGAGAAAATCACGAGCCCGCCATATAGGGCCAAAATCATGGGCTATACCAAAAGCATAGCGAGAGTCTGTATAAATATTATCAGTCTTACCAGAAGCCATTTTATACGCTTCAGCGAGTGCCTTCAGCTCTGCCTCCTGTGCAGAGCAGTGAGGAGCGAGTGGTTCAGCTTTTATTACCTCATGTGCAGAGACTACAGCATATCCAGTGTGGAAATTACCCTTCTCATCAGCATATCTGGAACCATCTACAAAAAAGTCAAAATCTGCATTAGATAATGGAGAATCAATTACATGCAAAAAACCTGCTGTCTCTTGTGCCATTAGTGCTGCACAATCATGGGGTACCTGGGCATCAGCTAACTCATCTGGTGAAAGTGAATTTACAAAAAGATCAGAAGTACAAGTACCATTCACACTATCCCCACTCCCCTCTTTTAAATCCAGGGGAAGCAATGTAGATGGATTTAACAGCATACGCCTTTTAAGAGTAACATTAGGTGGCATAAGCAAGGCACATTGCATTCTGAGATGCCTTGCAGTATGTATGTGTTTTGGTTGAACTTGTGAGAGTTTGCTGTTGATATCATGCGGTGTGTATATGGTCACCGGATTATCTAAAACAATATCAGTGGCTTTGTCCAGGAGGGCAGTAACAGCCGCCACTGCCCTAACACATGAGGGGGCACCCCTGGCAACAGGGTCCACTCTGGTGGAGTAGTATGCTATTGGTCTTTGTTTACCACCATGATCCTGTGTAAGGACAGATGCAGCATAACCTGATTGCTCAGTACAGAACAGGTTAAAATTCTTTCTGTAATCTGGGAGACCCAGTGCCGGAGCTGACATTACCAGTACCTTAAGTGTATAGAAGGCATTTTCTGCCACATGGGTTAATTTAAATGGTTTGTTTTCGTTGGCAAGACAGTTATACAGTGGTTGCATGTAGATAGCTACAGAACGCAGCCAAGGACGGCTGTAAGAAATCAAACCGAGGAAAGTACGAACCTGGGCTAAACTGCGGGGGAGTCTAATATTTTGAACTGCGGTCTTTCTACTTTCCGTGAGATGTTTTATGCCCTGATAAATGCAATGTCCTAGGAAAATAACTTTCTCTACACATGCTTGCAGTTTAGTTTTTGTCGCTTTACAGCCTGCTTTTTCCAGGAATTTCAGCAAGGAAAGAGTGCTTACAATAGAAGATTCCATATTATCGCAACATAGGAGTAGGTCATCGATATACTGCAATAAAATTACGTTATTTGGCCTTTGCCACTCTTCAAGAAAGTTTTGTGCGCCCTGTGGCAATACTGTCCAAGTGTACTGCTTGTGTTTATGTGTAAATGCAAATAAAAACTGACTGTCGGGAGCCAGGGGGACACTGAAAAATGCATTTGCCAAGTCAATAACAGTAAATACCTTAGAGGAAGGTGGTATTTGTGCCAACAAGGTGTGTGGGTTGGGAACATTAGGGGCAATGAGTTCAGTTACAACATTAATTGCCCTCAAACCATGTTTACCATATGGTAGACCACAGGTTTACTTTTCTCTTGCTTTTTCTTAATTGGGTACAATGGTGTGTTACAAGGGGAGGTGGTCTGGAGAACTACCCCTGCCTGCAGAAACTCTTGCACAGATTGCGAAATAGCATCTTCCTGTGCTGGGCTTAGGGGGTATTGTTTTTGACAGTGAGGTTTGGCTCCGGGCAGGAGATTCACTTTGACTGGGGGCACAGAGAGTCTGCCTGTATCTGTCTTCCCTGTAGCCCATAAGGAATCAGGGACTGAGGACAAGTCAATGGTAGGTTCTGGCACATGGCTGGGCATAGTGAGAGTTGCCAGAACATTTGAAACAGATATCATTTGTTTGTCCTCTAAAGGCACAGATAATGTTACTTTTCCAGTGGGGCTATACTGGATAGTTGCACTAAGAGCAGACAGTATATCACTGCCTAGTAGATTAGCAGGGGCATGAGGGCTGACAAGTAGCCTTGTTACAAGGGCAGTAGAGTCATGTAGCTTCAATTTCAACTTGTGGGTAAGGGGAATGTCATTTTCGATACCATCTACCCCTACACATGATAATACATCATTAGATTTCTCATACGGGAATACATATTTTTCCTGTAACATTGATTTAGCAGCGCCAGTGTCCAACAGGAAAGGGACTGTTCGGTCCCCAGGCAGTGTAACATTGATAATGGGTGAGGGTCCTGCAGAGTCAGGGATATTGATGATATGTAGGGACACTGGTTTGCCAATTTCCTATTGGGGGGGGAGGTGGTGGTGGTGGTTGGCTGTCATGGGAGTTATCATTAGAATCTTGGGGTTTTCTATTTTTAGGAGGACACTTGCAGTTACGTTTAATGTATCCTTTCCTGCCACAATTCCAGCAGTCTACCTGCCTTCTGTCCCCACCAGCTCTAGGGACAGTTACAGCCATTAGAGGTGTGCTCCTCTTTCTAGTATTTAGATTAGCTTCCACTCCCCTAGCCACCTTCACCAGATCACCATAGGTTAAACTTCTCCACTCAGGTCTAGCATTTTGGAGACCAGTCCTTATGGGTATGTGGATACCATCCATGAAGCAGTTAATAAGCAGTCTGGTGGAAGTGGTTACAACATCAGTGTAACCCAATGCTTCCCAAGCCATCTGTAGTCTGGTGAAGAATGTTTCTACAGATTCATCTTTCCCTTGTAGTATATCTCCTAACTTATGGGCTAGTTCTTCTGTCTTTACCTTAGCCCATTCTCTCATTGCAGTGACATAGCATGCTCCAGATGCAGACTTGGCTCTAAACCATTCATCTGTTTGCATGTAGCTTTTTCTGAGGTTATCTTCATGGGCATCTGTATATTCAGCAATTATTCTAGCCAAAATGGGGCCAGCTTTTAGTGCCACAATCTGTTTTAAATCCATCCAAGTACACTGGTAAGTAGCTTGAATTGTGGATAGAGACTGGACTAGAGCTAAGGGGGCCTTTTCAACATCTGCCAGCTGCTGTATTATTGCCAGTTGTTCACTGGGTGTCCAGGGCTTATATTCTTCCCAGTATTGGATACCTGAGCTCGGCTGTCTGTGCTCATGGCATACACTCTCAACTTTGGTTATCATGGGAGTAGAACATTGTGGAGCTAATGGCCCCACTGGGGTGTCTGTGGGGGCAATTAGGGGATCCTTTAAGTCTGGACTACCTTCCTGCTCTAATGAACCCATAGGTCTTACTGGGACACCATATGAAGTCCCACTGCGTAATATTACTGGAAAGAGAGGTTTTGATCTCTGAAAAAGGGAAGTCGCCTTGTCTTTTGGGACCAAAGGAGTCCCTGCAGTATCCTGGTAAAGGGGTGGGTTTACAAGATTTTTCCCAGGATTTTGCCTACTCTGGGACCCTAGAGGTACAAAACATTGATAATATGGTACACCTTTCCTGGTGGTTTCTCTACAACCACATTTAGTTAATTCAACAGCAGTACCATGCCATTTTTGTGCGACTTCTACTAAGTCATCATCTTCTATCCAACCTCTGTAATTTGCCATAAATTCTCTCCATATATGTGGGTCTAGAGTGCCCTCTGAGGGCATGCCAGCTTTCTTAAGTAACCTCTTAACATTCTTAATTGCTCCTTGTCCTTTGTGATGCTTGACAATAGTCAAAGCCATAAATCCCCCTTGGGTGCTTTCAGAGCTACCCATCTTAAAACCTGTAAGGGTTAATTACTTCCTTACACAAGACAAACTGTACAAAAACCGTGTATTTAAACACTAAGGAACGCTGCAGTGGAATTTTCACAGTTTTGTCTTCTAAACACAGATCAGGAGATCTGCCCTTGGAGGATTCTAACTCAATTATAAAACAAATAACAAGGCAAACAATAAAAATAGCTTACAACCCACAGATATATTCCACTACCTGAAGATTCCTTTCACAAGACATAACACAACCTCCACCTGAATATAACCATAATACCACAGAAAACAAGTTCTTTAGATCAGACGTTTTTAAGTCGTTCTTTACCCAGACAGACTAGTAGGACGTGGATCTGAGAGCGAAATTGATAAAGGTAGAAAAAAGTTTTTCTTACATTGCTGAAGCTGATTTCACTGTCAGAGGGATGTCCACCTGTACGCTAGTGTCCGAGTCTCTCGACCGTCAGATCCCGGGGTCACGGCACCAAATTGTTGTGGATCAGAATGTTGATCTTTGTTATATTCAGAGGAAGCCCAAATTGTTGTTACAAGTGCACTTGGAGAAGCGAGAATTAGACACCAGACACCTGTTGGTATTCAAAATAAGCCTCTGACGTTTTATTCATCAGCTGCGTTTTATACATTAAAAAGTAAGTGCTTACGTGCAAATACTCTTAGAACAGTAATAGGAAGAGAGTACAGATAAGACATAGGGATGAGTGTCATGTACACATAACAAATAAGTTTCAAGGTAAGAGAGAACAAAATGATTAGAGCAGAGTCATCTTAGGTGGGGGCTCTCTGCTCCCGGAACTTAGACATATATGGTCTTAAGTGTTGTTTAAGCATCAAGCATTTCCTGAGTCCAAGTTAGCCAATTTTAATATTGGATATTATTATATGACACCTATAAGCTTGAGCCTTGGAATCAAGATAAATTCTATCACAGAATAATAGTGCTCTAACAGCTGTGGTTTTTGAGGGTCTTACTGGATGAAGTGGAAGCCAAGGATTTACCAGAACTCCTAGAAGACCTTATACAATACATGTCGAACATTGATATAAGAGTTAGACAGAAGCATCTTCATGTAGATAGACAAAGGAGGGCTTTAGGAGGAACCACTCCTCGTTCAATGATAACCGGATTACCCGCTTTACCAGCCCCTGAATCTGATTCTAAACCCATGCAACTAGGTAACACAAGACTCTCTGAGGCTGAGAAGTCTTAGAGAAGAAGGGAAGGGTTGTGCCTATATTGCGGTAGTAAGGGGCACTTACGTAACAATTGCCCATCACGTCCGGAAAACTCTACCGCCTAAGCTCGTTCAGGGGACCTGCCTTGGGTGTAATGTCTCTGTCCCCTAAAACGAATTCATACAGGTGTGTTATGCCTGTAACCCTATTCTGGGAAAGTGTTAGTCATCTCACTATGGCCCTCATTGACTCTGGATCTGCAGACAACGTTATTGACCAGACCTTTGCAACAGCTCTTTCTCTTCCTTTGGAGGAGAAAGAAACACCCTTGGCCATTGAGGCCATAGATGGTAGACCATTAACAGTCGCCTATGTTACGCATCAAACTAAGACTGTTATTTTATCAGTAGGTGTTACCCATAAAGAGAAGTTATCATTCCAGGTCATTTCTTCTCCTTTTTGCCCTTTGGTTCTTGGTTTTCCATGGTTACAAAAACATAACCCTGTTATTGACTGGAGAGAAAGTAAAATCCTGTCTTGGAGTCCTTCCTGTAACCGTACATGTTTAAGTCAAGTTAAACCTCTTTGTTCTCTTAATGTTTCTTTAGCTCCTCCACTTTCCACTAATGTACCTCCTCAATACCAAGACCTGGCGAAGGTCTTTGACAAAATACAGGCAGACCGTCTTCCTCCACATAGGCCATACAATTGTGCCATTAAACTCCTCCCTGGTACCATGCCCCCCAAGGGAGGGTCTACCCTCTTTCTCAAAATGAAAATAAGGTTATGGTGGAATATGTACAAGAATCACTAAGTAAGGGGTTTATCAGACGCTCCTCTTCCCCTGCAGGGGCTGGTTTCTTTTTTGTTGCCAAAAAGGAGGATTTTCGTCCCTGCATAGATTATAGGGGTCTGAATAAAATCACTCTAAAAAATGCGTATGCTATACCACTGATAACAGAGCTCTTTGACAGGCTTCGTGATTCTAAATTTTTTATTAGACCTTAGAGGAGCTTACAATCTCGTTCGCATCAAAGAGGGAGACAAATGGAAGACAGCATTTAATACTCAAAGCAGTCATTATGAGTACACGGTAATGCCCTTAGGTCTATGTAATGCCCCGGCTGTCTTCCAAGATTTTATCAGTGATGTTTTAAGAAATTATTTGCACACTTGCCTTATTGTGTATCTTGATGACATTCCTATTCATTGTCCTAATATTCAGATACATCACCAACAAGTTAGAAATATTTTACAGACCCTTCCTGCTAATGGTTTGTATTGCAAACTTGAGAAATGTCTGTTCGATCAGATTTCTATTCAGTTTTTAGATGGGAAAAATTAAAATTATATAATTTCTACTGGTGGCATTCAAATGGACCCTAAAAAGCTATCGTCTATTCTTGAATGGCCCTTACCCATTGGATTGAAGTCCATACAGAGGTTCATTGGGTTCGCTAACTACTATAGAAAATTTATAAAGGGCTTTTCTCAGATTATAGCTCAAATCATAGCTATGACCAAGAAGGGAGCTAATCATGTCAATTGGTCTGCGGAAGCCAAGGCTTCTTTCACTCTCTTGAAAAAATCTTTTGCCTCAGCTCCCGTCCTGGTACATCCAGACCCTTCTAGACCCCTCATCCTTGAGGTTGATGCCTCCAAGACCGGTGTGGGAGCTATCCTTTCCCAGAGGGAATCTCCTATCGCTCTGTTGCATCCTTGTGGATTCTTTTCTCGTAAGTTGACACCTGCAGAAAAAAATTACAATATAGGTAATAGAGAATTATTAGCCATAATATCAGCTCTCAAGGAATGGCGTCACTTACTTGAGGGATCTACAGTTCCTATCATGATTCTCACCGATCATAAGAATTTATCCTATTTAAGTGACGCTAAAAGGCTTTTGCCCAGACAATCCCACTGGGCTCTTTTTCTTTCCCGCTTCAATTATGTAATCTCCTATAGACTGGGTAATCATAACACCAAAGCAGATTCTCTTTCTAGACAGTTTGCCACTCTTGATAAACAGGAGGTCATAACAGAACCTATCATACCCCATGAGAGAATCATCACTTTGACTAGAACCAGGGTCTCTTCCCCTCTTCTGCACAAAATCCAAAGGGTCCAAGATAGGGCACCTAGAGATAAGTTGATAAATACTACGTACCTCCAGAGCTGAGAGGGGAAGTATTCATCCATTACCATGACAGTAAAATGGCTGGACATATGGGGTTATCCAAGACCATTGATTTGATCCCACGACAATATTGGTGGCCATTTCTTAGAAAGGAAGTTGAAGTTTACGTATCGTCATGTAACATTTGTTCCCAATCTAAATCTTCCCATGTGGTCTTTTGCATCTTCTTCCTTTGCCGTCAGTTCCTTGGTCTCAACTGACTATGGATTTTATAGTCGAGCTGCCACAATCTAAGGGTTTTACTGTTATTTTGGTTTTAGTTGATCGCTTCTCTAAAATGGCACACTTCATACCTTTGAGAAAACTGCCTTCTTCTGCTGAATTAGCCAGAATATGGTGCTGCTGAAAGGACTAATCAAAGCCTTGAACAATATCTCTGTTGTTTTATGTCTCAACTCCAGGACAACTGGGCTGACCTTCTTCCTTGTGCTGAATTCGCCAGGAATAATGCTAAGCACTCTGCTTCTAGTCACAGTTCCTTCTTTGTCACGTATGGTCGTCATCCAAATCTGCTTCCGGCTTCATTTTCTCACAAAGGAATGCCGGTTCTAGAGGAACACTTATCCACTGTACATGACACTGGGAGAATGGTTCATGCCATCTTGGAGAAGACTCAGAAAGCCTTTGCTGATAGGCACCGTAGGGCGTGGTTATCTACGTGCAACTTGCGCTTACGCGTTCCCTCAATGAAGTTGGCTCCTAAGTTCATTGGTTCTTACAAGGTTTTGTGAAGGATCAATCCTGTTTCCTATGCCTTGGATTTGCCCAAAAACCTCTGTGTACCCAACGTCTTTCATACGTCCCTCCTAAAACCGCTTATTTGCAATAGTAATTCCCGTTCCCAGTCTCGTCCTCCTCCTCTTTTGGTTCAAGGCCAGGAGGAGTATGAGATCCAACATATTGTCGACTCCCGGATCTCCCGTGGCTCGCTTCAGTACCTGGTTCATTGGAGAGGTTATGGGCCCGAGGAGCGCTCATTGGTTCCTGCTTGACTATTCTTATCTCTTATTCCTACGTTAAGTCCGGCCACTTTAAGGTCCGGTAATACGTCTGCCTGTGCTTGCCTTTATTGTTCTCTGGTTTGCATGTTGGAGAGTATTAACCTTGACAGGTAGGACCTGTAGGTAATATGCAGTAGGTGGTACTGTCACCCAAAAGTCTTAAAGCCTCCGTGATATAATCCTCATGGTCAATGACCACTATAGCCCCTCCCTTGTCTGCTTCCTTGAAGACAATATCTTGTTGTGACGAGACCAATCTGGCCACATTGCATTGGAGAAACCTGGTTGCTCGCCTGCTGCCTTTGGACTATGGCCCCCTTTTAAAAGACTATTTTTGCCTGCAGAAAAGCTGTATTCGTGCTTTTCTGCCTGGGGTTCAGTAGATTTGTTTGAATGTGTTATACCCCAGATAGGAATCCCATGGAGCCCATTTGTATGAAACTGACTGTAAAGACTTTGGCTCCATGGCGATTAAACTGTATTCGTGTGGTCTGAGCGCCATTCACTTAATAATGTGCGCTCAGACCTGAGCTATCTGGGGATATGTGAAATGTCTGTGTTTTATGTATAAATGTGACTTTATGTATTTTAAAGTGTTTTGTGTCTTTTTGCAACCATGTGCTTAATGGAGTCTTGTGTCTGTCCTGGGAGATAATTGAATTACTTATCTCCAGGATAGAAGACTCTGAAACTGGTTTGGGCCAGAAAGCCATGCTTCATTTAGTCACAAAGGACTTTTTACTAACTTTTGAACCCCTGGTCTGATTCAGGCCATTTTTTAATATGTTGTTCCCCTGAATGGATTGATTGTGAATGTGTAATTTTATGTGAATGTGATGTATGGTTTTAGAGTTATGAAAGTTGGGTAGAAAGTATGTTTTAACTGTATGTGTAATTGAGTTTCCTCTCAGGATAAGGGGAGGGAATATGTGGGATGTAACTGTGATGTGATTGGTTGTTTTATACCTCCCTGTGGGCGGTCCTGTATTTGCAAGACTGTAATAAAAACCAGGCTGGGTGTGCCAGCACCTCAGACCACTGCTTGACCCTCAACACGGAGCCTTGTCTCGTTCTTGGGGGGATTCACTGTATGCTGTTAGAGACTGATTGCCAGGAGTGTAAGCTGTTAGTCTGCTTTTCCTGTTCGTCTGCTAGCAGCTATTTGGGAGGTTCCAGTTCGGGAGTTGGAGTGCTATTTTGTATCCAGTTCGTGAGTTTTGGTGTTCTGCAGTAGCTGTGCCTGTATCTCTGGAAAGGGGGCCGATCGCCTAAACGTTTTTTACCCCTTGTGTGCAAAACGGTCCGTTACACTTGTCTACTGCATAAACCTTTAAAAGCTGTTCTTTCGTTTGGACTTAAATTATTATTAAAACATTTATTTCACTCTATGGCCTCAAATTCTTTTAACAGCATATTATTAAAAATTTGTAAATATTCACCTCTGTCTTGTACTGGATAAAACTTGGACTTTGGCTTAAAATTAGTATGTATAAAAGAATCTGAATCTAGTATTTCTCTAGTGGGTAATTGTCTATAAAAAAAAAAATGTATTTTCATTGTCAATGTCCGTAAATATTTTTGTGCATCCATGAACAAATTAAAACCATTGGGGCTTTTGCTAGGAGCTAATTTTAGTCCCTTAGACAGGATTTTCAATTATTGTGCATTAAATTGGACTTTGGATAAATTAATAATGTCCTTAGAAATTACTGCTCGTCCCTGGGATTTTGTGGATGCATAGGCCCCACCTCCTCTGACTCCTGCTGATCTGCCGTCCGTCTCCTCTTCCTGAGGTGCCGGAGTGGCCAGTAACGATTGTCATGTGGTACCGGTCTCCTCATATTCCCCAAGTTGTGGAGAGATGGACGAGAGTCCGGGGGGCTTCAGTCTAAAAAAAATCATGCTTCATTGTACTTGGTAAGTCAATGGGTTTTCTTAGGGTAGGTTCTACTGTTCCTCTCCCTATCATGTCTGAATATAGACCTCTTTGGGGTCTTTGGGGTCATCGTTTCCTTTGGGGATTTGGGCACAATAAAATTAGGTCTTTTACTATTCTTTTAGTTCTCTGGCCTCCTAAAATCTCCTTGTCTGTTTGGCTTTCATGTGTTAAATGTATTGTTATTAATATTATTATTACATAACCAGTTCCGATTCCTAAAAGTTCTATGGTAAAAAATGCCCTGCTTTTCTAGCTCTCTCATAATCTTAAAATCTTCTTTATCTATAGTAAGTTTGTGATTTTTAGTTTCTATCAATTTATTTTCCAATACTCAAATTTTTTTTGTTTAATTTCATTATTTTTAATCTTAATCGCTTCAGATTTGAAATTAGTATGGATCTTGTTCTCTGTTTCCTCCTCACATGATTTGATTTTGTTTTGTTGAAAATCAATAAGTAACCCCATCAATTCTTTTGAACATTTCTCTAAAACATTATTCAATTTCTGCATAAAATCATTACAATCTAAACCAAACCTCTGGGTATGATTCCCAGTTTAAGATACTGTTCCAAATATACAACCTTATACCTGTATACCTGTGCCTACATGTATGAATTCATGTTAAAAAAAACAAAATCAAACTAATTCAAAATTAAAAGGAAGCGTTAGTGCTATGAAATCAAACTTGTTTGCCATCCTCCTTCGCAATCTCCCCAAGGTGATGAAGGCATTAAAAGCCCCATTATCACTTACCTGATTCTAGTGCTGATATCCCTCTGCACTGGTTCAGGCTCTGCCTCTGCTCCTCCTCAATTGACGTCAGCAGGGCGGACCTAACGAGCATGCGTGGACACTGCCGTACTTGCATTAGGACTTACCCCAATATAATGTTTTCCTATGTACTTTCTGGGTGACGCTAGATGTCCTCATGGAAAGTGTGAGGACATCCAGCATCAGTTAGGGACCAAAAGTCACCTAACCATCCAGAAGTCCTTCTAGTGGCTGTCTAGAGGTGGTGTTAACCCTGCAATGTAATTACTGAAGTTTATAAAACACTGTCATAATTAGAAATGTAGGGGTAAGGGACATACAACAGCGCACCCAGACCAATTCAATGAGTTGAAGTGGTCTGGGTGCCTATATTGTCCCTTTTATTAAAACAAAATATTTTGGATCCATTAATTTACATATGGATAGCAAATTATGGACTTATCTAATAAGCAGCTGAAGCTGTTTTGTAGATATCTAACTAATTTGGTATCCTTATTTGAGATTGCTAATGGTAGCAAATTACGGATTTATCTATGAAGCAGCAGAAAGAGCAAACTTAAGAAAAAATTGATTTTCTTATTTTTTTCTTTCAATCTGCCTTTGAGCAGATTGATGGTATCCAGGATAGCTGCACCTGCGCTTTTCCTGTTAGTAGTGCTGGTACTACTTACGGATTGTTAATGTAGAGAAATAGCTCATCAGATGGTAGACTTGATTATAGCATAAATGAAAGGATTACGGCATATGAGGGATGATACGAGATTGCGCCCATTATTGCACACCACCAGGCTGGACTTGAGGCTCAATTGCAACAACCACTCATCAGTCTGTTGTTCCATGCCCGTCCACAGCTCCTGCGCGGTGTGGGGTTTTTCCCCCAAACATATGAGTTTTAAAACAGCCTGCTGTCGTTTCCCCCTGGCTGTGCTGAAGTTGGTGGTGAAGGTGTTACGCTGACCCGATGAGGAGGTGGTAGAGGAGGAGGAAGCGGAGTAGGAGGAGGAGGCAAAAGGATGCAAAGCTGTGTACCCAAATAAAGATTGTCAAATGTTGTATCCTGGAACTGTGTTCCATCCGGTTACTGGGGAAATAGATCTGACCTAATCTAATCAAAGTGGATAACCATCGGTTACCCAGGTCCCGTTTCAATTGGTGGCAAGCAGTGGGATCCCATGTCCCTGCCAACAGAAAAATGGACTACAGTGCTCTAAAGCGACCTACACTGCAAGACTTGTGTGGAGCCAGAGGTGCCTGGTGGGCGTAACAAGGCTGAATTGACTGCTGCGCTCATGGAGGACGACCAGGCACTCAGTGAGGCAACGAACCCCAGCCAGGGGCTGGAGATGAGGAGAAAGTGCGCAAGGAGGTGGAACGGCGCCTGGCATATTACCGAGAGCCACCCTCAGAGGAGATTGTCAGAAGGACTTTTTTGGAGCTGCAAGCCTATGTCCTTGCCAATAGACAGAAGGCGACCTCCATGAACCCAGATGAAGGAAGAAGGGAGCAGAGGGCGCTGGGAAGCACAATCATGCTGGCCCACAAGCTACCATACAATGCCTTCAACAAGTTCAAGAAGGCAGAAGAAGGCATCGATGACTTTTTACAAGACTTTGAGCGCCAGTGCCTACTCCAAGACGTGGACCCCAGCGACTGGGTCACCATCCTGGCCAGCAAACTAGTGGGGAAGGCAGCGGATATTTACTGGGCTGTACCAGAAGAGCAGATCAGCGACTATCCCTTTATTACACAAATCCTCCTGGCCCGGTATGCGGTCACCCCCGAGCAATACCGCCGAAAGTTTAGGGAGACCCGGAAAGGGGAGAAGGACTCCCATGCAGAGTGGGCATTCCGCATCACAAGGGCCACCCAGAACTGGCTCAACTCCCATCAAGCCAAGTTCACGGAGGAGATCACCCAGCTCGTCATGCTAGAGCACTTTTTCAATGGGCTCCCCAATGACACCGCTGGTGAGAGACCGCCAGCCCCAGACCCAAGAAGTATTTGTATGAGCTGCTGAAGCTAGCTCACGATATCCCCTTGGCAGGGCATTTGGGCAGGAGCCGGACAGCGTCTCGGCTCACCCACAGCTTCTTCTGGCCAGGCATCTCTCAGGATCTGAGGCAGTACTGCCAGATGTCTGCCAGAGAGTGGGGAAGAGAAGGGACCGGCACAGGTCCCTTCATCCCCTACCTAGTAGTGAAGATCTGTTAGGGCACAGTAGCTGTCGACATTATAGTTGCGCAGGAACTTTGGTGACTCTAGAGAACCTCGGGCCAATCGTGCGTCCCCGTGACAGCAACTTTGCATTCGGATGTCTGCCCTATCAACTTTCGATGACACTTTCTGCACCTACCATGGTGACCACGGGTAATGGGGAATCAGGGTTCGATTCTGGAGAGGGAGCCTGAGAAATGGCTACCACATCCAAGGAAGTCAGCAGGCGACATATAACAATACAGGACTCTTCAGAGGCCCTGTAATTGTAATGAGTCCATTTGAAATCCTTTAACTATGTTCAATTGGAGGGCAAGTCTGGTGCAGAGCGACTGACCTGTGTGTGCTGCAGCTGAAACTCCACTATCGCCTGCTGCTGCTCACACAGTCTCTCCAGCATGTGCAAGGTGGAGTTCCACCTTGTGGGCTCGTCGCATATGAGGCCAAAGTTACGCTGCAGTGCAGACAGGTGAGCAGCAGCAGGGTGAGAACGCTGAAAGCGCGCACAGCCACTACAGTGAATGTCACATCCTGTTCCAAGTTGCGGATCAGTCTAGTGATGGCTTCTGGTATCCAGTACTCTTTTTACTGAAGCTGCATCAGGGTCCTGGTATGTGGCCGCACAAATGTTGGTGCTCAACACCAGGGGGTGTGCGGTTACCCTGCACCAGACCCTGCTAATCCATTCCACACTGTGACTCCTAACTTCAACATCAGGCATACTTTGTCCCAGTCGACAAACCGCCGCCCAGACAGTGGCTTGTTAAATCTGGTACGAACCTGAACTTCTATTATGGATCCTTTGATTGCTCCATCTGTTACTTGGATAACTGTGATAATTTTCAAGCTAATACATGCCGACGAGCGCTAGGGGATGGCCGCTCCGCTTTTGCACCCTTTTCCCACTTATGTTGTGCTGGTGCCTCTGTGCGACCAGCGCCTCTTCCTCCAAACTGCACACGTCACTCGCATGACCTTGATTCCATGTGGGGTCTAGGACCTCATCATCCTCCACATCATCTTCCACCCACTCCTCAAACTTACCCTCCTTGCCGGTCTGCACACTGCAGAAATCCACAGGAGTTGGCACCTGTGTTTTTCCAGCATGTAAAGTCTGCAAAGGACATATGGGAATTGTTTTAGAATTGTATCCAGGCAACAGTTTTCTCTATAAACTGACCTCTCAGTTTGACTTGTGAGGGTATTGCCCCCGAATTACAGTATTGTTATATTGGTATTTGACGGTTCTATTTGACTGTCAGATATGAAGTGCAGGGCGCAAATGTAATATTTAGCACCCAAAAAAATTAGAAATGGTCAAACTGCGCTGTAACCACAGTATTTGACAGTTCTATTTGACTCTCAGATATGAAGTGCACCGCAGGACGCAAATGTACTATTTAGCATTAGCACCCAAAACAATGTGAATTTTTCAAAGTGCGCTGTAAGCACAGTGTTTGACGGTTCTATTTGACTCTCAGATATGAAGTGCACTGCAGGACGCAAATGTACTATTTAGCACCCAAAACAATTAGAATTTTTAAAAGTGCGCTGTAAGCACAGTGTTTGACGGTTCTATTTGACTGTCAGATATGAAGTGCAGGCCACAAGTGTACTATTTAGCACCCAAAACAATTAGAATTTTTCAAAGTGCCCTGTAAGCACAATATTTGACGTTTCTATTTCACTCTCAGATATGAAGTGCACCATAGGATGCAAATGTACTATTTAGCATTTGCACCCAAAACAATTAGAATTTTTCAAAGTGCGCTGTAAGCACAGTATTTGACGGTTCTATTTGACTGTCAGATATGAAGTGCAGGCCACAAATGTACTATTTAGCACCCAAAACAATTAGAATTTTTCAAAGTGCCCTGTAAGCACAATATTTGACGGTTCTATTTAACTCTCAGATATGAAGTGCACCATAGGATGCAAATGTACTATTTAGCATTTGCACCCAAAACAATTAGAATTTTTCAAAGTGCGCTGTAAGCACAGTATTTGACGGTTCTATTTGACTGTCAGATATGAAGTGCAGGCCACAAATGTACTATTTAGCACCCAAAACAATTAGAATTTTTCAAAGTGCCCTGTAAGCACAATATTTGACGGTTCTATTTAACTCTCAGATATGAAGTGCACCATAGGATGCAAATGTACTATTTAGCATTTGCACCCAAAACAATTAGAATTTTTCAAAGTGCGCTGTAAGCACAGTATTTGACGGTTCTATTTGACTGTCAGATATGAAGTGCAGGCCACAAATGTACTATTTAGCATTAGCACACAAAACAATGTGAATCTTTCATAGTGCGCTGTAAGCACAGTGTTTGACGGTTCTATTTGACTCTCAGATATGAAGTGCACCGCAGGACGCAAATGTACTATTTAGCATTTGCACCCAAAACAATTAGAATTTCTAAAAGTGCGCTGTAAGCACAGTATTTGACGGTTCTATTTGACTGTCAGATATGAAGTGCAGGCCGCAAATGTACTATTTAGCATCCAAAACAATTAGAATTTTTCAAAGTGCGCTGTATGCACAGTATTTGACGGTTCTATTTGACTCTCGGATATGAAGTGCACTGCAGGACGCAAATGTACTATTTAGCACAAAAAAGTGTGATTTTTTAAACCAACAATGTAACAGTAGTATTTAAGGGTTTTATTAGACTACAAGAAATGAAGTACGCAAACGTACTTTTTAGCACCAAACAAAATGCAGTATTTAAAAATGTCTAGATGTTGTCCACTGATCTACCAGAACATAATTAAAGTCATGTGCCTGGCACACATGCAGTTGCAAGTGCACTGCACTCTCTGTGTCACTGGGCTCAGGGCAGGGTACAAGAATGTAGTATAGCACCCACTAAAATAATCGCTATAGTTTGAATTATCGCTGTAGTTTGAATAATCGCTGTAGTTTGAATAATCGCTGTAGTTTGCAGATTCAACACTAGAATTATTTCCTAAGCTGTCTCTCAGAGCTGCAGCATCCTGTCCCTACACTAATAAGAGCTCATGTGACGTGTGGCGCTACGTGACTCTAGCTTATATATATAGTCTGGGTCACATGCTGCACTGGCCAATCACAGCCATGCCATTAGTAGGGCATACGAGTCAAACGCTTGTTGATTGGCTGCCCTGCAGCCTTTCAAAACGCGCCATTAAATCGCTGAACACTGAACATACACTGAAATGTCTGTGTTTGGGTCCGGGGTCCAAAAACCATAATGTTCGGTACGAATCCAAACTTTGTGGTTCGGGTCTGCTCAACTCTACTCACTCCTGAATCTAGCTTTCTATTAAATTTGAATTGTTAATAGTTGTTCCTTATTTTATTTGTAGAATTGACAATTTGCTAGACAGAAAATGCAAACAGTTGATTTTGCGTTTTAATAGAAAGCTTTAAACTCTGACTATATTGGCATGTCATAGCCAATTTCCGTAAGTTATTGACAGCAAGAAACAAAAGCATGATTAATTACTTTTCCTGGTAACCAGCAAAGTATTTATGCAAATAGATACTTGATTAACTAATGCGCTGCACTGTTCCAAGTTCGGTTTGGATTCTTAACTGTCATCAGAAAGCATTGATTGCGGTCTAAGAACAAATTATAAATTGTTTCGCATACAAGAGAACATTTAGAAGTAGCAAAATAATCTTTCTTTAGTTAGAAAAAAAGAATGAAATATCCCTCCTCTGGAATTGATTTTTCTACTCTAAACATATCTGATAAGGTCAGATTTAAATGAAGCTAACATCTCTACTACCATTAATGCCTCATTAAAGCTAAGTCAAAATTTGATTTAAATTATGACATTTTAAAAGGTTGAAATTAGCTGTAAATGTAATTCTGAGATTTCAAGACCCACAAAATTGATATTCTGGATTGATAATCATGCTCAAAATGTTTTGTCACTGGCAAAGTCTCTTTAATTCTTTCAAACGCCAACGGCATGACAATCTTTTATAAAGTAAGAATACGAAAAAATAAAAATACAAAAAATGTAAAATAATTGCAATATGAATAGATAGTAGAAAAGTTGCTCGGCTCAATATTCCTGAGTTATAGTAAAATAAATTAAAAATTTCTAGAGTTTTCTGTTATGGTTTTTGATACAGAAAAAAAATAAATATATGATTTTGGTGAGTTGGAGCTAACAGAAAATATATACTTAATATTGCAATGTTACGGAACATGGGGAATTAAATGACCAAGAAAATAAAAATTCATATTTGTTTGCTCATTTTATTTATTTGCACACTGACATGAAATATAACTTGTATCCTTTATTTTCAGGATTCCCCACAGGAGGTTAAAACTTAAAAGTGCTAATTCAAAACTAAATAAAAAAAAACAGAGAGCATTCTAAATGTATGTCTTAGGAACAACCTTTATGGTGCATATTAGTTTCTTTCCTATAACTCATTTTACAATTTTACAATTTCAAGAATGCTACCAAAACAGTGATGTTAAAATATCAAGTGCAAGAAAAAGCCTGGTCGATATTGAGAGTTATAAGTAATGCCAACGATACACTAAGGCAAAGTAGGCATTAACCTGGAGAACCAGTTTAAAAGTGACACTTTACAGCTCTTTGAGGCCTTTGGGAGATCAAAATATGTCCCCTGACCAGACCAGTCTCCATTATTAAAGGGGATATAGCTTGAACCTTCTATCGTTGAAGATAATTGTCCTTCGTAACCAGCACTTTTTAACAAATTAGAGTGTAGATGATGGGTTACTTGTCTAGCATTCTAATTCAATTAGGTTTACAGGACCACTGGGAGCATTAAATATGTATACAATGTTAGTAAAGAGCACATTCTCCACCCAGTGGGCTACCAATTATCTTAGCTTCCTCACTGTGAAAATGGTAAGCTTTAGAGAGGGATGATAATGACAAATATAAAATAGATGCAAGGAGGGACACACAACTGTTACAGTGATTAGACAATGCAATTTGTTCTCACACACTGTAAGGAAACAAGTATATTTAAACCTCATTCGGTAGTTTCCTCCCAAACCGCCAGAGCATCAGTGATTATAGCTCTCCGTTCGGTAGATAAAGTAGATGAACTGTATAGTAATCCCAATAGCTTCATAAGATAATTCCCTTAGTGAAGCACACGAATCCCCAAACATCAGCCGAAGTCAAGAAGAAGGGTACAACTGAACTGAGCTTTAATGATTGCACACAGGCTTTTATGCAAGTCCCCATGCGAGGGGACATCCCCCAGGGAGGGACAAAGATGAACCAATTGGGCACAGTAAAAACATAACACACACCCACAATTCCCTCCCCTAGCCCTGGAGATAATCAAGTCTGATAAAGTAATAACTTGATTATCTCCAGGCAGAAAAATCTAATTTTTCCCCAATATCTGGAACACCTCTTTAAAATTGAGGTATCCCCACAAAATTTCACCCAGATCGGTTCACGGGTTCTCAAAAAC
>OW240923.1:100748663-100764464 GCA_933207985.1 Pelobates cultripes
TGTGGAAGTCTTCTGTGACCGGCTCACCGTGGGTTGGCTGCCCAAAACAGTTCCATGAGTTAGTTGGGTTTTGCCAGTCACTTTAGTAAAAGGGAAAAAGCGAATAAAGTACCAAATGGATCCCCCTGGCTCTCAGCAGCAATTGTTCCCCTCTGTCGAATGCACCAAAGTACCGAATAGCGGTCTTCTAGCTATTCGGTTATTAGAGTTCCAGCGTTCGTCTGTTTGAGACCGGTGTTCGGGAAGTCGAGTGTTCGATTTTAGTTCCAGACACTCGATGACCAAGTCCCGCTGCCTTTGTTCGTCTGAAAAAAGATGGCCGCGGTTTTCTCAGCCACGTGGCATTTGGTAGTACGAACGCTGGCCGCACAGATAGAGGGGTTGATTGATGATTCCTTTGAAGCTTAATGAGCCAGGGGGTGGTCTTTGTTCGGTAGTTCAATCTACCGAATGAATAAAGGTAAAATGGAATAAATAACTAGTGAATAAATAGGGATTTCTTCACACACACACACAAATCAGCACAGGTGTGTAAATCCACACAAACAATTCTCATCATACAGGATTTAGAATAAAAATGTTTGGATTTATTCACTAAACTAAGAATCATGGTTTATTGAAACTATTTTAGTCAAAAGCAGCTAAAGTATAAAATTGTCCAACTCAGCTGGTTTTTCAGTTTGGCTTTTTAGGTATAAAATGTGCAAATCCCCTGCTAGTTCTCAGCCACAAACATTTTAATACATAAATCCCTTTGACGGAGAGGTTTAAAACAGTATGGGAGAGAATTAGTGGGAAACTGCTAAAAGATGTGAAACTCACTGGGGGGGGAGAAACCGAGATTTAAAAAGGATGATGTAGGGTAGGAAACAGAGGAACGTGCTGCTTGAGATGGGGATTGAAATACACTGAACACAAAAACTAAAAGAAAAAATTAGAAAATAGACTGTTATAGATGAAAAAAGAGACTGATGGAAGATGTGGCACTGACCTGGGTGGTAAAAAATCTCAGTGGTCCTGAATACACTCAGGGTAAATCAGGTGCACAGCATAATTGATGCAAATAACCCCATATCGTCTTCTATATGTGGTGACTAAGGTGAGGGATACCCCTATCCATAATGCAGTGAATCCAATCCTAACCCTCAGTATTCTGTAACTTGGAAGCTAACAATATAATTGCAGGTCCCATTATTTTCTATACTCTGATGAAAAGTACTATTATACTATTACCATAGTGAAACAACCTTTTAAACTTGCTTTCTTGATTGTGTTTCTTTAAATAATGTTCACTCATACACTACTTTTGGAATTCCGTGACTTTTTTTAAAAAATCTGTTTTGATTCCATTGGAAGGTCAACCAACTGTACTCTAGTATTTTTTTTTAACTGTTTAACAAATTGAACATACAAGTAGGATGTAATAGCAAAAATTATCCTCAAACTAGGAGATTATACCACCTTAATAGATAAGAAGAAAATTCAGATATCTATAAAGGAGACAAGATCAACATAGGGTAATATAATCAAAAATGATCAGCCTGCAATCTATAGATTACACTCACAAAAGGTAAAATGAATTCAAGCCCATCATGTAAAATCCAACAGGGAGGCTTTGTCCAATCCCGAGGAAAAATGTATCCTTGTGACTTGAAATAGAAACAAAAGGCAGAAAATGGTGTAGTTGGTAAAATTACAACAAACGGTTTATTTAGATTGCACTTACAATAATGTAGTAAAAAAATCAGAATCTATCTGCATACAGCAGATCTATGTGAAAATAAAGCTGGTATAAATGATTGAAGTCCCAGGACAAACAATCACAAAAATTCCCTTATTGACGCGTTTCGTCTATAAAGACTTCTTCAGGGATATACTCCCCTCGTCCCTGATGCTGGTTTAAATAGCAATGTTAATCCTCTGATGGGTATCAGCTGTGTATCCGGATTGGCGATGTGTTCCAAGCTGGAACCCTTCCTCTTCCGTTTTTTTCCCCATATCTGGTTCCTGTACCAAAATGTCATGCGTTCCACAGTGGAATGCAAAAGTTCATTCTCATTCAAATTCTATATCAATGGGATTGAGGGGGACAGGGAAATAAATAAATAAATATATATATATATATATATATATATATATATATATATATATATATATATACCCTGTTCCAAATTATTATGCAAATTCTATTTAAGTGTCACAAAGATTAAATATTTATTTTTTTCAGTTTAACTCAAGGATGGCATTGTGTCTCAGGGCTCTTTTGATCACTGAAAACAATCTTGGACACCTGTGATAATTAGATTGCCAGGTGAGCCCAATTTAAGGCAAAACTGCTAAAGGAGGGTGTTCCATATTATTAAGCAGAGCACCATTTTCATGCAATATGGGGAAGATAAAGGATCTCTCTGCTGCCGAAAAGAGTGAAATAGTTCAATGCCTTGGACGAGGTATGAAAACATTAGATGTTTCACGAAAACGTAAGCGTGATCATTGCACTATTAAGAGATTTGTGGCTGATTCAGAGCACAGATGGATTCATGCAGATATTGGCACATTGAGGAAGATTTCTGCCAGATCCATGCATTGGATCAAGAAAGCAGCTGCTAAAATACCATTACATATCAGCAAACAGATATTTGAAGCTGCTGGTGCATCTGGAGTCCCACAGACATCAAGGTGTAGAGTCCTCCAGAGTCTTGCAACTGTGCATAAACCTTCTATTCGGCCACCACTAACCAATGCTCACAAGCAGAAACGGTTGCATTGGGCAGAAAAATAAGACTACTTTTCAAACAGTCCTGTTCACTGATGAGCGCCGTGCAACCCTGGATGGTCCAGATGGATGGAGTAGTGGATGGTTGATGGACGGCCACCTTGTTCCAACAAGGCTGCGACGTCAGCAAGGCGGTGCTGGAGTCAAGTTTTGGGCCAGAATCATGGGAAGAGAACTGGTCGGCCCCTTTAGGGTCCCGAAGGTGTAAAGATGACCACTTTCTTCCCCAATACAGAAGGAAGAACTATGCTTTCCGTAATAAAATCATCTTCATGCATGACAATGCACCATCTCATGCTGCAAAGAATACCTCTGCATCAATGGCTGCTATGGGGATAAAAGGAGAGAAAGTCATGGTGTGGCCTCCATCCTCCCCATACCTCAATCCTATTGAGAACCTTTGGAGCATCCTCAAGCAAAAGATCTATGAGGGTGGGAGCCAGTTTACATCCAAACAGCAGTTCTGGGAGGCTATTCTGACATCTTGCAAACAAATTCAAGCAGAAATTGTCCAAAAACTCACAAGTTCGATGGATGCAAGACTTGTGAAGCTGCTATCAAATAAGGGGTCCTATGTTAAAATGTAACGTGACCTGTTAAAATGTTTAAAAGTTAAAATGTTTGTTATAAGTTTGATTGCAATAGCTTTGATTTAAGTAAATATACTGCAAACACAATAAATGACAATTTTCAGTTCTTTATAACCTATAAAGGGTTTTGAAACTTACTGTGCGTAATAATTTGGAACAGTGCATTGTAAGTTTTTTATGTTTAAAAAAATACTGTTAGCATTAGGAGGTTTGTTCAATACAATTGTAATTGTACTCTTAATAGTTGATAACATGAGAATTATGCTGACTGTTATTTACATCAATTATTTAGGTAAATGAGAAAAATATCATTTGCATAATAATTTGGAACAGGGTGTATATATATATATATATATATATATATATAAATCTACCTCACAAAACTAAGAAAGGCTTCTTGTTCCTAACTGGACAAATAAATGTATAATTTTAAAACCCTATAAAGGGTATCATGAAAACCAAATTGAAAAAGATATATGAAGTATCTAAATGTTTATAAAAAAAAATGTTTATATATATATATATATATATAAAAGAATTGAAAAAATAAAACATAAGCTGTAAAAAAAGAATTAATTCATTTAAAAATGTATTTATTTGTCCATGTCTAAAACAAAAACCTATACAAAAAAATAATAAATAAAATATAAATTACACAGAAAATCACAAAAATATACATTTCATCATGAATCCTATGGAATACAAATTGGTCCGTCCTGTAACTAAAAACAAGTATCAGGCTTTGTATACATATATATATTAATCTTGTATTGAATTGTGACAGAATATCCATATAAAAAAGAAGGTGTATTATACAGGAAAGGGCAGGCAATAAAACATTTAAATGGAAGAAAAGAAGGAAAAAACACCCCCGAAAAAGTGCCCAAAATTAATCACACAAAACTCACTAAATCAATATCCTGATCTAAACCCTGTTCTAACGTCCCTAAGTTGTAAATCCACTGGGCTTCTTTCCTATTTAATTTCAATTGCCTATCACCTCCCGTCCAATGCTTTTCTGCAAGGTCAATTCCGATGGCTAAAAATGTGTTCCATGAAAATTGAACTGTGATTAGTTAATTGCATTGTTAAAACATTTCCAGCTTGAATTGACATAATGTTGATTTTAAAAGGGGTATTTACTGGAAAATGTGGAGTGGCCGTAAGTAGAATGCAATGCACAGGATAGGAATAACAGAAACATATGTACAGGGATAGCTTTACATACGTTAGACTGTACTTGAAATTACAAATATGAAGCAACTCTGATATTTCAAAATATAACATCAAAGAGACACGCCAAGCATCATAACCTCTACAGGTTACTGTATTGGATAAAGTGACTTCTACAGGTGAAGCCCACTCTCTAGTTTTTGTCAAACTGTTTTTCAGTTGACTTTCAAAGCTCACACACCAGGTTGCGATGTCTTATGACAATGGTTTATTTTCCTCTATATAGCTTCACAATATGTAAATATAGGTAAATCAACCAAGTGTTTGAAAATTCTTGTCTTTAAAAGTTTTGCTTATCATGAATATATCATAGTGTTACTTACCCTGTCGATGTGGTG
Organism: Pelobates cultripes; assembly: GCA_933207985.1. NCBI lineage: Eukaryota > Metazoa > Chordata > Amphibia > Anura > Pelobatidae > Pelobates > Pelobates cultripes. The sequence continues at coordinate 100,753,601 of OW240923.1, forward strand.
ATCCAATATTCCTGAATGAATAGCGTTGCAAACAGGTAAGCCATTCCTGCTGCCCAAATTCCAGAAATAAAAGGCATAGAGGGGATGCCTCATCACTTCTGATTCTATGTGATCCACATGCATCTGGTGTCCCCCTCATGCATGTTCTGAGGTTTCAGTTGTGACGTGGATAATTCAAATGACACCAAGCACTATGTAATATTTACTGTGCCCTATTGTGGTTTCTGTTCTTAGTAATCATTTAGTGCATTTCTTGTTCCTGTCTGGTTTTTCTGGTATTGACATTGGCTTGTTCTTGAATCTGAGTATTTCAGTACCATTAATTGGCTAAGTTATATGTCCTCCTGTTATTTTGTTTTCCTGACTCTGGATAGTTATTCAGGTATTCTGTCTCTTCGTTATCCTGACCTTGGCTTGTATTTGACTACGACTTCTTTCATATGCACATTAAGCCTGGCTATTCTAAGGTCCGGTAATATGTATGTTGTATCTATTCTGCTATTGTTATCCTAGACTCTTTGTGTTAGGGTATAGTCCTATGACATATATTTAAAACATAACATATATTTAGAACATTGTGTTACCTATGCAGAAATAATTTTAAATTATTTGCATTGTCACATATAATCCATACGTTATTGTCAGTCCAAAAACATTTAAATAGAAGATACACGTGAAAAGGGAAGAACATAGTATTATTTTAATCTCTTTAGAGGATTAAAACAAAAAGCAGTACGTTTTAGAGAACAATGTATCATTATCTGAAAACTACTCTCAAAAGCTTCAAAACTTGTCTAAGAAACCTTGTGAATCATGCAATTGTCATTGCGGAATTGTTAAAGTTTAAGCCCACATATAAACATCATGAAGACTTGTTTTAAAGCCCACATACTCATACTTCTTAAAAACACTAAAGAAAAAGGATTCCTTTTAAAAAATAAGAACTTTTTTGAAATTTTATTCTACTACAGACAAATCCTTGTTGGTATATTTTGATTTTGCTTTGGACCTTGGCTGGGTAATTTTTATGAAAGATGTGTTAGGGATTTTGTAGAGATTTCTGTCCCAGACGTAGCAAGGTCAGCTCCCCACAGGGTACAGAGCAAGGACATAAATCATTTTTAATATGAAGTTGTGGCCTAATTCACAGATCCAGTCCTGGGATTACATGACCCTACAGCCGTGATAAAATGAGACAGAAAATAAACTTTCCTCTCCGTGACTGTTCTGTAAAAACATACATTGGAACATGCAAATTATAAAAATGATCTATAAATTATATTTTAAATATTTAATAGATTTATTAGTATTAAGGCAATGGCAGAAGAATGTTTGCATTTGCAAATAACCACTTAGAGAGTAATGACATGCCAGTTACATCATGATATAAAAGGATGTTGCTAACCCTAGGTCCTTAAAGGACCACTATAGTGCCAGGAAAACATACTCGTTTCCTGGCACTATAGTGCCCTGAGGGTGCCCCCACCCTCAGGGACCCCCTCCCGCCCGGCTCTGGAAAGGGGAAAAGGGGTAAAACTTAACTTTTTCCAGCGCTGGGCGGGGAGCTCTCTGCCTCCGATCCTCCTCCGTTCCTCCCCGTCGTCTGAATGCGCACGCACGGCAAGAGCTGTGCACGCATTCAGCCAGTCGCATAGGAAAGCATTATCAATGCTTTCCTATGGACGCTGGCGTGTTCTCACTGTGATTTTCACAGTGAGAATCACGCAAGCGCCTCTAGCGGCTGTCAATGAGACAGCCGCTAGAGGCTTTGGGGGAAGGCTTAACCCATTTATAAACATAGCAGTTTCTCTGAAACTGCTATGTTTATAAAAAAATGGGTTAACCCTAGCTGGACCTGGCACTAAGACCACTTCATTAAGCTGAAGTGGTCTGGGTGCCTAGAGTGGTCCTTTAAGGAGTTAAACAGTTCCAGGAACAAGGAACTGCAAAAGCATTCAAATCTGTTTGGACAGGAACAATGTATTTGCAACATTCTTGTATGGAACACTTGATTATGCTATTATTTTAATATATAAGGTTTGAGAGTTTCTAAGATTTGACTGTTAAATGTTATGGCATTGTTTGAGCCAATGAAGTATATTTTAATATGGCATGGTGTTGAGTAAAATTGACCTCAACTGGATTTTACAAGAAATGAAATGGTTATGTTATCCTCTTATGACATCATCCATGTACTTGACTGCCAAATTACCAGATTTTACTAATTACATGACGTAAAGTCATGATTTTATAAAGGACACGGAGGCGAGTATTAGGCTTTATCTCTTTCTTTATTCCTCAGCAGCAAAGAAAGGATATTGATATTTTTTTTAATATAGCAATAACAAAAAGAGAAAACAAATACCCTTAAGGGTTAGCCATATAACATTCCATATCCATTAACCAATAGGATCAGTCCTTGTACTATATCCCTTCATGTGAGGTAAACTACTTCCTCTTTCTGGCTGACGCCGAAGCTGAACACATCAACAAGGGAAAACATTTTCTCAAACTTGGGTAATCTTTCGTAGGGGTTCCGGCGAATGTTCCAAATAATGTCGAGATAGTGGACGATCCCGGTTATGTCATCACAGGGTTAAGCTGTAGGAGACAGAGAGATATATGGTAAAATATATTCGAATATCGTTGTCATGCATATATGTTGTACCGGTCCTTAGACAAACGTTTATATCTGAAAACATTGCTTGCGACATTCTAGCATAAATCAGTCTAAATTGCAGTTATTACCTTATAACTTAGATTCTAAACATCCAAAATGCTATAACTTGTTTATGAGCGAGTGGGTGGGAAAAAATGCATGTACGGCTTACCTTTCAGTGGGCGGGCTAATACTCGCCTCCGTGTCCTTTATAAAATCATGACTTTACGTCATGTAATTAGTAAAATCTGGTAATTTTATTAAAGGACACGGAAGCTCATATTAGGCTAGTTTAAAGCTGTGATATGACCCTAGATGAGATATGTTCTGTTGGTCTAAAGTAGTATTCCTTGAACGTCGATTCTCGGGACCAGTCAGCTGTGCGGAGGAGGTCTTCCAGTTTACATCCAATGGAGAATGCTTTAGAGGCCATAGCGCCTCTGGTAGAGTGTGCTCCATAAGCGGCCGTGTCGATGTTAGCATTTGACATTATCCATTTCACCCAACGTGTCAGAGTTCCCGTGGATACTGGTTGATGAGGTTTCCTCACTGCCAAGAATAAATTATGTGTGTTTGGGTTCCGGAATGGCTGGGTCCGTAATTCATATTCCTGCAGGCATGCTACCGGGCAGAGGTTAGCGTTGTGAGGAAAGGAGGGATAGAAGACTGAAGTGGTGTTTGACTTTGTACGTCTGGTGATATTAAACAGGACACCATCCGGTGTGAATGATCGTGCATCGATATCCAAGGCCCTCACGTCTGATACCCGTTTGCAGGAAATTAAGCATAGAAGCATCGCCAATTTTGCAGACACTTGCTTGAGTGTTAGGTTCGAGTTTGGGGGCCAATCTTGCAACAAACGAAGGACCATATTCACATCCCATAGGGCCGTGTAACGAGGTTGTGGCGGACGTGCAAATTTTATGCCCCGTAGGAGACGACAGATCCATAAGTGCTTCCCAGCCAGGAAACCTTCCCAACCAGTGTGCCCAGCTGAAATCGCTGACCTGTAGACATTTATGGTGCGATAAGCCAAGCCTTGATCATAAAGGGTAGTAAGGAAACCCAAAACCTGGTTTATAGGAGCACGTATGGGATCCACGTGCCGTTCCACGCACCAACTACACCATGTGTTCCAGGCATGGGCATAGGAACGTCTTGTCCCTGGGGCCCAAGCTCCTGCCAATAAGTCCAAAGTTGCTTGTGAAACATTCGGCATGGTCCAGGGTCCCCGGAGAGGAGCCATGTGAGGAGTCTGAGATGACCTTGCACCAGAAGTGGATGAGAGTTCCCATCGGGTCTGATAATAATTCCGTGCTCCCTGGAATCAATCTGGGGAGGTCGATTGACATTTCCATGAGCGAAGGGAACCATGGCTGTGCTGTCCAGAACGGTGTTATCAAAACCAACGATGCTCGGGAGCGCTGTAAGTGTAGGAGAGTTCGCGCTATGAGTGAGAAAGGGGGAAAGGCGTATAGCCTGGTGTTCGGCCAATTTTGTAGGAAGGCATCCACTGCCGTGGCGTCTGGGTCCGGTCTCCAGCTGAAGAATGAGGGGAGTTGAGCATTCAGTCGGGAGGCAAAAAGGTCGATGTGCATCGGTCCCCAGAGTTGGTGGAGCTTCTGGAATACTGTGCAATTCAATCGCCATGCACTGTTGTCTCGTAAATGCCTGGAGTGCCAATCCGCTACGGTGTTGGAGAGGCCTGGGAGGTATTCCGCCTGTACGGATATGTTGCGACTCAGGCAGAAATGCCAGAATTCTTTCGCCAAGTTCGTGAGGGTTGAGGACCTCGTGCCACCCAAGTGGTTGATGTAGCGGATGGCTGAGACATTGTCCATGCGCAGGAGTATGGAACAATTGGTCGTGTGTCCGAGGAGGCTCCGTAGGGCGAATGACCCAGCCAGGAGTTCCAAACCATTGATGTGGAGTTCTTTTTCTTTGGAAGACCATTTTCCACCTGTAGAGGTAGGACCACAGCGGGCCCCCCATCCCAGTCTGCTCGCATCGGATTCTATGACTAGATCCGGAGTGGTGCCGAAGATTGCCTTGCCGTTCCATGCTTCCATGTGTTGAAGCCACCATGCCAGTTCCTCTTTTGCCGCGCAGTCTAGAGGTACAGAATCTGAATAGGAGTGACCCAAGCATAGGTGAGTTGCCTTGAGTTGTTGTAGGGATCTGTAGTGGAGAGGGCCTGGGAAGATCGCTTGTATAGAGGCCGAGAGCAGGCCAATTATCCTGGCTAGCTGTCGGAGGGTTAAGACTGGTCGAGTCAACGTCCTCCGGATTTCCTTCTTGATAAGTTTTACTTTCGCGGTAGGAAGACTGAGCCTTCCGTGTACTGCGTCTATATCGAAGCCCAAAAACTCTATCGAGTGTGAAGGTTGTAGGATCGATTTGTCCCAATTGATTAGGAAACCTAGGTTTTGCAAAAGGGTCACTGTCCAGAATAGGTGTTGATTCAGTAGCTGTGTGTCTTGAGCCATGATCAGCATGTCGTCGAGGTATATGATCAGACGTACACCTCTGCTGCGAAGGAGGGCAACTACCGGTTTCAGCAGCTTGGTGAAGCACCACGGGGCTGAAGACAGTGTAACAGAACTATGCTGTATGCCTGGGCCAGTGAACTAACCAAAATCAGCAGGAATTCGTCACATTTAGTGCATTTCAACCATTCGAATGGATTCGCATGAATTCCCTGTGTAAAGTATAGGTGGCCGCCATTTCGGGACTTTACACGTAGGCCGCGGCCATCTTACGTGCGAACAGCGGTGTTTGCCTGTCGACGCGTGGAACTAAAATCGGATACGCAAACAGGCGAACACCGCTGAGTCCTCCATACCTCCAGAAGTTCGCACGGAAACTACCGAATCACCGGACGTTCGGTAGTTATGTTCAATCATCTATGGGGATTGCGGCGAACCCCGAGATTCGAATGGATGGCAAGAATTTCAGACCTTTTTACCAGGCGAACGGAGACCGACCGCAAGGCCAAAACTCATGGAACTATTTTCGGCTAGTTGGTCTGTGCGGTCGGTCAAAACTTTGGAACTCTGTATCTCCCGAACTATTCATCCGAATGGGCTGATTTTTGGACATGTTGGTCCCCTGAATGAGAGCTATCAAGCGACCCCGGATTTAAAGCTGTACCCCCTGTTTTTGGGGAACATCCAGAACTGGGGTAAAATGTTGTACGTTTTAATTATGTTATATGTTATCTGAGGGGAGGAGACGTGGGGGTGTTACCAGGTATATGATTGGGTGTTTTTATCCTCCCCCTGGGAGTATCCTGTGTGTACCTGATCCCAATAAAAGCAGGCTGGGTGTTCCAGTCCTCAGATCTTCTTGACCCTGCAAAACGTAGCCTTGTCTCGTTCTTGGAAGGGGATTATTTGGGAATGTTATTCTGCTCCTGCTACAGCTGAACCTGACTTTTACTCTGGATATCGTGAATGGGATTATACCAGCTTACTTCTCCACAGCAGCTTGCAGGGAAAAAGGACGTCTCCAACGGCCGATACCCTCTCTCTACCAGGGTAGCCGTTACATTGGTGGCAGCGGTGGGATGGTCCTTTTATCCAGAGAACAAGTGCTGAATGGAGGCTCAGTACGTCAAGCTGAAAAGACCCACATTAAAGGATTTATTGGAGAGTCGTGGTAGGAGTGCCAGCAACAGACCACGGAGGGAGCTGATAGCTGACCTACTAGAACTGGACGAAATGGATAGGTCCATGGAGGTAACAGAACCTCTTGCACCTGTCAGCGAGGACGATGAAATTTCTGCCATTGTACAGCGGAGATTAGCTTGGTATCCAGAAAGATCCACGGAGCTAATAAACCAGCTGCTCCGGGAAACAAGGGAAGAGATACAAACTAAGAGGGGACAAGAAGCGGAACTGGTAAGAGCTAGACAGCCCATTACACAGGCAGTTCCTACCCCCCCACCCGCTGCTACAGGGAGGAAAATACCGTTCACTGCATTTAAAGCGTTTGTAGAGAATGAAGAAGAAATTGACGGATATTTAGCGGACTTTGAGAGACAATGCTCGCTACACCAAGTACCACCAGACCAATGGGTTACTATTCTGGCTGGAAAGCTCTCAGGAAAAGCAAATGAGGCTTTTCGGGCACTTACTACGGAAGATATAACGCAGTATCAACGGGTGAAAGCTGCACTACTCACCCGATATGCGGTCACCCCAGAAGCATATCGCCGTCGCTTCCGGGAGTCCAAAAAGAAGGCAGTGGACTCCCACATGGAATGGGCAAACAAGATACAACGGGTGGCAACACACTGGGTGCGAGGGTGCAATGCTAACACCGGAGAAGAAATATTACAGTTGTTCCTGATGGAACACTTCTTTCAAGATCTGGCTGCAGATATACAGGACTGGGTCAGAGATCGGCGCCCTGCCAATTTAACTGAGGCAGCGCGACTAGCAGATGAGTATGCAGAGACAAGGAAGGTGAGCCAAAGTAACACACGACCAGCCCCTAGAGCAGAGGCCCGCACTACAACCTACCCTGCACGCACAGAATTTCGGGCCCCAGTACCCCCAGGGCCTCCACGTCCCCAGGGGCATAACAACCATCCCCGGGAATCTTACAAAGTAACGTGCCATCGCTGCGGCAACACAGGACATATTGCCCGGTATTGCCCGTTGGGATCAGCCAATAATAACTGGAGGCGCCCACCTAACACCGAAAGCACACCGCCACGTCCAGCGGCTGCTCACTGCCTAGAAATTGAAGGAAGCCCTGAAGAGTGCCTGGGAATATTATATGAGGCCAACCCCATACAAGCAGCTTCCCCAGATAATCGTCAGCATCACCGTCAGGAGGTGCGTGTGAACGGACAGATAGCACAAGGCCTAAGAGACACTGGCGCTACCATTACCCTAATACAGAAACACCTTGTAAAACCAGAACATGTGTCAAATCGTACCGTGGCTGTTCGTGTCGCAGGGGGAGCTGTTTTTCGCTTACCCACCGCCAGGATACACTTAGATTGGGGAGCCGGGTCAGGAAAGACCACGGTGGGCATCATGGACAATTTACCCGCCGAGGTCGTATTGGGCAACGATATTGGCCCTCTAGCTTCAGCATTTTTACCCACTACTGCTGGTGCTTGCCCCGTGACCACCCGCTCACAGACCCGTATCGAGGACGATCCTACAACAGGTCGGGAGACCCAGGTAAGCCACAAGCAGACACCCCACACTAACATTACAGAGAGACCCATAGCTTGGGACACCCCAGAAGAATTTGGGAGGGAAACTAGGCAGGACCCCACCCTCCAAAAGTACAGGGAACTAGCTGACAGTAGGGGGGATGAGCGAGAACGTTTTGTATGGGAGGGGGACAGGCTATATAGAGTGACCGAAGGCAGGAAGAGAGGCTGTGCCCCCTCGCAGAAGCGCCAATTAGTGGTACCCAGAAAGTACCGGTGGGAGCTTCTCCGAATTGGCCACGACATTCCGTTAGCAGGGCATCTAGGGGGTAACCGCACAACCTTCCGGATCACCCAGACCTTCTTTTGGCCAGGGATCTCGAAAGATGTGCGCCGTTACTGCAGCACTTGTGATGTATGCCAGAGGGTGGGAAAGAGAGGGGATCACCCCAAAGCCCGACTGTTACCCATGCCAGTGATCGAGGAACCATTTAGCAGAGTGGCAGTCGACCTAGTGGGACCCCTACCTAACCCCAGTCCCTCTGGTAAGAAATATATTCTTACTGTAGTAGACTATGCTACCCGCTACCCAGAAGCCGTCGCTCTGACGAATATCCAGGCTGACACTGTCGCCAGTGCTCTAGTTGGGATCTTCACCAGAGTAGGATTTCCCCGGGAAATCCTGTCGGACCGAGGGACCCAGTTCACCGCAGACCTAACTCAGCAGTTATGGAAGGCCTGCGGTGTCCAATCCCTCCTTAGTTCCCCGTACCACCCTCAAACTAACGGTCTCTGTGAACGCTTTAATGGTACCCTAAAGCAACTACTGCGTACCTTTACAGCGGAATACAGGGACTGGGAGCGATTCTTGCCACACCTCTTGTTTGCATATTGAGAGGTGCCGCAAGAATCCACAGGGTTCTCCCCATTCGAATTGCTCTACGGACGGCGGGTACGAGGCCCCCTCGACCTGATCCGAGAGCACTGGGAGGGAGAGACAGAACATGAGGGGGTCCCCATCGTACCATATGTACTGGAGATGCGGGACCGCATGGGGCACCTAGGCAGGATGGCCCGAGAACATCTCCAGGCGGCCCAAGGCCGACAGAAACATTGGTACGATCGGGGCGCGAGATTGAGAACCTTCCAGGTGGGACAGAAAGTCCTAGTACTTAGACCCGTTAAAGGGAACAAATTACAAACCTCCTGGCAAGGCCCTTACAGGGTGGTCGCACAGATCTGTGACACCACCTATGTAATTGCCAGTAGCAAGGACGAGAGGATACAGAAGTCCTTCCATATAAACTTACTGAAAGAGTACCAGGAAAGGCCCGAAGACATAGCAGCCATATGTATCCCGGCCACTGAGGACCCGGACAGTCTCCCCATCCCGGATCTACTAGCTAACCCCGAGTCTAAAACCTTGCTGAACACTGTACAGCTAGGGGAGCGACTAACGCCCACCGAAAGAGAGCAACTCCAGCAGATGCTAGCTGCAAAAAGATTGACGTTTTCCCAGGAACCCGGTTACACACCTTTAGCGACACATTACGTAGAGACCCCAGGACAAAACCCTCTCCGACAGACTCCCTATAGAATTCCCGAAGCCGTGAAAGAGGAGATGAGAAAGGAGATTCAGGAAATGTTAAAGCTAGGAGTTATAGAACCCTCCGACAGCCCCTGGGCATCCCCAGTCGTCCTAGTCCCCAAAAAGGACGGAACGACCCGATTTTGTGTCGACTACCGACGCCTTAACGACAGAACTGTGACAGATGCATACCCCATGCCCCGAGTAGACGAACTATTAGATCGTATTGCTAGGGGACGCTATCTGACCACCATCGATTTGTGCAAAGGGTACTGGCAGATCCCCCTGGCCAAGGACGCTATCCCTAAGTCGGCGTTTGTCACCCCGTTTGGCTTGTACCAGTTCAAGGTCATGCCTTTCGGGATGAAAAATGCCCCAGCTACCTTTCAGCGCTTAGTGGACCGCCTCCTTGATGGCTTCCAGGAATTCGCTTGCGCGTACCTGGATGACATTGCGATCTATAGTGAGACATGGGAAGAACACCTACGACACGTAGAGGCTGTGCTGGATCAGATTAGGGCCGCCGGCCTAACCCTGAAACCAGAAAAATGTAACTTTGGTATGGCTGAAGTTCAGTACTTGGGACACAGAGTGGGGTGTGGGAAACAACGACCAGAACCCGCCACGGTAGAGGCCGTAGCGAATTGGCCCACCCCTCACACTAAGACCCAGGTATTAGCCTTCTTGGGAACGGCAGGGTACTACAGAAAATTTGTCCCTGACTACAGCGCCATCGCCAAACCTCTGACCGATTTAACGAAGAAAAATTTACCTAGGGTAGTCCTGTGGTCTCCCGCCTGTGAAGCAGCATTCCAAACCCTGAAACAAGCTCTGATCAACGCACCTGTTTTGTCGGCCCCCGTCCCTAATAAAAGATTTGTCGTCCACACAGATGCGTCCATGTACGGACTGGGGGCAGTGCTAAGCCAGGTCGGAGAAGATGGGGAGAACACCCTGTCGCATACCTGAGTAGAAAGCTATTGCCCAGGGAAGTGAGTTATGCGGCAGTGGAAAAAGAATGTCTAGCCCTGGTCTGGGCCCTAAAGAAGCTCACCCCCTACCTTTATGGTCAGGAATTTACCCTGATCACAGACCATAACCCTCTAGTATGGCTGAACCGAGTGGCTGGGGACAATGGACGACTACTGAGGTGGAGCCTAGCCCTACAACCGTATAATTTCTCCATCCAGTATCGCCCAGGCCAGTTCAATGGGAATGCAGACGGACTGTCCAGGCAAACAGAACTTTTACCTTAGAGGCAGACCGGACAGCCCCAAGTTGACCCGAAAAAGGTCAATCCGGGTCTGCCGGAGTGTTCCACAAAAGGGGAGCAGTGTAACAGAACTATGCTGTATGCCTGGGCCAGTGAACTAACCAAAATCAGCAGGAATTCGTCACATTTAGTGCATTTCAACCATTCGAATGGATTCGCATGAATTCCCTGTGT
>OW240923.1:100764564-100785803 GCA_933207985.1 Pelobates cultripes
GAAAGCTCTCAGGAAAAGCAAATGAGGCTTTTCGGGCACTTACTACGGAAGATATAACGCAGTATCAACGGGTGAAAGCTGCACTACTCACCCGATATGCGGTCACCCCAGAAGCATATCGCCATCGCTTCCGGGAGTCCAAAAAGAAGGCAGTGGACTCCCACATGGAATGGGCAAACAAGATACAACGGGTGGCTGGGTGCGAGGGTGCAATGCTAACACCGGAGAAGAAATATTACAGTTGTTCCTGATGGAACACTTCTTTCAAGATCTGGCTGCAGATATACAGGACTGGGTCAGAGATCGGCGCCCTGCCAATTTAACTGAGGCAGCGCGACTAGCAGATGAGTATGCAGAGACAAGGAAGGTGAGCCAAAGTAACACACGACCAGCCCCTAGAGCAGAGGCCCGCACGACAACCTACCCTGCACGCACAGAATTTCGTGCCCCAGTACCCCCAGGGCCTCCACGTCCCCAGGGGCATAACAACCATCCCCGGGAATCTTACAAAGTAACGTGCCATCGCTGCGGCAACACAGGACATATTGCCCGGTATTGCCCGTTGGGATCAGCCAATAATAACTGGAGGCGCCCACCTAACACCGAAAGCACACCGCCACGTCCAGCGGCTGCTCACTGCCTAGAAATTGAAGGAAGCCCTGAAGAGTGCTTGGGAATATTATATGAGGCCAACCCCATACAAGCAGCTTCCCCAGATAATCGTCAGCATCACCGTCAGGAGGTGCGTGTGAACGGACAGATAGCACAAGGCCTAAGAGACACTGGCGCTACCATTACCCTAATACAGAAACACCTTGTAAAACCAGAACATGTGTCAAATCGTACCGTGGCTGTTCGTGTCGCAGGGGGAGCTGTTTTTCGCTTGCCCACCGCCAGGATACACTTAGATTGGGGAGCCGGGTCAGGAAAGACCACGGTGGGCATCATGGACAATTTACCCGCCGAGGTCGTATTGGGCAACGATATTGGCCCTCTAGCTTCAGCATTTTTACCCACTACTGCTGGTGCTTGCCCCGTGACCACCCGCTCACAGACCCGTATCGAGGACGATCCTACAACAGGTCAGGAGACCCAGGTAAGCCACAAGCAGACACCCCACACTAACATTACAGAGAGACCCATAGCTTGGGACACCCCAGAAGAATTTGGGAGGGAAACTAGGCAGGACCCCACCCTCCAAAAGTACAGGGAACTAGCTGACAGTAGGGGGGATGAGCGAGAACGTTTTGTATGGGAGGGGGACAGGCTATATAGAGTGACCGAAGGCAGGAAGAGAGGCTGTGCCCCCTCGCAGAAGCGCCAATTAGTGGTACCCAGAAAGTACCGGTGGGAGCTTCTCCGAATTGGCCACGACATTCCGTTGGCAGGGCATCTAGGGGGTAACCGCACAACCTTCCGGATCACCCAGACCTTCTTTTGGCCAGGGATCTCGAAAGATGTGCGCCGCTACTGCAGCACTTGTGATGTATGCCAGAGGGTGGGAAAGAGAGGGGATCACCCCAAAGCCCGACTGTTACCCATGCCAGTGATCGAGGAACCATTTAGCAGAGTGGCAGTCGACCTAGTGGGACCCCTACCTAACCCCAGTCCCTCTGGTAAGAAATATATTCTTACTGTAGTAGACTATGCTACCCGCTACCCAGAAGCCGTCGCTCTGACGAATATCCAGGCTGACACTGTCGCCAGTGCTCTAGTTGGGATCTTCACCAGAGTAGGATTTCCCCGGGAAATCCTGTCGGACCGAGGGACCCAGTTCACCGCAGACCTAACTCAGCAGTTATGGAAGGCCTGCGGTGTCCAATCCCTCCTTAGTTCCCCGTACCACCCTCAAACTAACGGTCTCTGTGAACGCTTTAATGGTACCCTAAAGCAACTACTGCGTACCTTCACAGCGGAATACAGGGACTGGGAGCGATTCTTGCCACACCTCTTGTTTGCATATCGAGAGGTGCCGCAAGAATCCACAGGGTTCTCCCCATTCGAATTGCTCTACGGACGGCGGGTACGAGGCCCCCTCGACCTGATCCGAGAGCACTGGGAGGGAGAGACAGAACATGAGGGGGTCCCCATCGTACCATATGTACTGGAGATGCGGGACCGCATGGGGCACCTAGGCAGGATGGCCCGAGAACATCTCCAGGCGGCCCAAGGCCGACAGAAACATTGGTACGATCGGGGCGCGAGATTGAGAACCTTCCAGGTGGGACAGAAAGTCCTAGTACTTAGACCCGTTAAAGGGAACAAATTACAAACCTCCTGGCAAGGCCCTTACAAGGTGGTCGCACAGATCTGTGACACCACCTATGTAATTGCCAGTAGCAAGGACGAGAGGATACAGAAGTCCTTCCATATAAACTTACTGAAAGAGTACCAGGAAAGGCCCGAAGACATAGCAGCCATATGTATCCCGGCCACTGAGGACCCGGACAGTCTCCCCATCCCGGATCTACTAGCTAACCCCGAGTCTAAAACCTTGCTGAACACTGTACAGCTAGGGGAGCGACTAACGCCCACCGAAAGAGAGCAACTCCAGCAGATGCTAGCTGCAAAAAGATTGACGTTTTCCCAGGAACCCGGTTACACACCTTTAGCGACACATTACGTAGAGACCCCAGGACAAAACCCTCTCCGACAGACTCCCTATAGAATTCCCGAAGCCGTGAAAGAGGAGATGAGAAAGGAGATTCAGGAAATGTTAAAGCTAGGAGTTATAGAACCCTCCGACAGCCCCTGGGCATCCCCAGTCGTCCTAGTCCCCAAAAAGGACGGAACGACCCGATTTTGTGTCGACTACCGACGCCTTAACGACAGAACTGTGACAGATGCATACCCCATGCCCCGAGTAGACGAACTATTAGATCGTATTGCTAGGGGACGCTATCTGACCACCATCGATTTGTGCAAAGGGTACTGGCAGATCCCCCTGGCCAAGGACGCTATCCCTAAGTCGGCGTTTGTCACCCCGTTTGGCTTGTACCAGTTCAAGGTCATGCCTTTCGGGATGAAAAATGCCCCAGCTACCTTTCAGCGCTTAGTGGACCGCCTCCTTGATGGCTTCCAGGAATTCGCTTGCGCGTACCTGGATGACATTGCGATCTATAGTGAGACATGGGAAGAACACCTACGACACGTAGAGGCTGTGCTGGATCAGATTAGGGCCGCCGGCCTAACCCTGAAACCAGAAAAATGTAACTTTGGTATGGCTGAAGTTCAGTACTTGGGACACAGAGTGGGGTGTGGGAAACAACGACCAGAACCCGCCAAGGTAGAGGCCGTAGCGAATTGGCCCACCCCTCACACTAAGACCCAGGTATTAGCCTTCTTGGGAACGGCAGGGTACTACAGAAAATTTGTCCCTGACTACAGCGCCATCGCCAAACCTCTGACCGATTTAACGAAGAAAAATTTACCTAGGGTAGTCCTGTGGTCTCCCGCCTGTGAAGCAGCATTCCGAACCCTGAAACAAGCTCTGATCAACGCACCTGTTTTGTCTGCCCCCGTCCCTAATAAAAGATTTGTCGTCCACACAGATGCGTCCATGTACGGACTGGGGGCAGTGCTAAGCCAGGTCGGAGAAGATGGGGGAGAACACCCTGTCGCATACCTGAGTAGAAAGCTATTGCCCAGGGAAGTGAGTTATGCGGCAGTGGAAAAGGAATGTCTAGCCCTGGTCTGGGCCCTAAAGAAGCTCACCCCCTACCTTTATGGTCAGGAATTTACCCTGATCACAGACCATAACCCTCTAGTATGGCTGAACCGAGTGGCTGGGGACAATGGACGACTACTGAGGTGGAGCCTAGCCCTACAACCGTATAATTTCTCCATCCAGTATCGCCCAGGCCGGTTCAATGGGAATGCAGACGGACTGTCCAGGCAAACAGAACTTTTACCTTAGAGGCAGACCGGACAGCCCCAAGTTGACCCGAAAAAGGTCAATCCGGGTCTGCCGGAGTGTTCCACAAAAGGGGAGCAGTGTAACAGAACTATGCTGTATGCCTGGGCCAGTGAACTAACCAAAATCAGCAGGAATTCGTCACATTTAGTGCATTTCAACCATTCGAATGGATTCGCATGAATTCCCTGTGTAAAGTATAGGTGGCCGCCATTTCGGGACTTTACACGTGGCCGCGGCCATCTTACGTGCGAACAGCGGTGTTTGCCTGTCGACGCGTGGAACTAAAATCGGATACGCAAACAGGCGAACACCGCTGAGTCCTCCATACCTCCAGAAGTTCGCACGGAAACTACCGAATCACCGGACGTTCGGTAGTTATGTTCAATCATCTATGGGGATTGCGGCGAACCCCGAGATTCGAATGGATGGCAAGAATTTCAGACCTTTTTACCAGGCGAACGGAGACCGACCGCAAGGCCAAAACTCATGGAACTATTTTCGGCTAGTTGGTCTGTGCGGTCGGTCAAAACTTTGGAACTCTGTATCTCCCGAACTATTCATCCGAATGGGCTGATTTTTGGACATGTTGGTCCCCTGAATGAGAGCTATCAAGCGACCCCGGATTTAAAGCTGTACCCCCTGTTTTTGGGGAACATCCAGAACTGGGGTAAAATGTTGTACGTTTTAATTATGTTATATGTTATCTGAGGGGAGGAGACGTGGGGGTGTTACCAGGTATATGATTGGGTGTTTTTATCCTCCCCCTGGGAGTATCCTGTGTGTACCTGATCCCAATAAAAGCAGGCTGGGTGTTCCAGTCCTCAGATCTTCTTGACCCTGCAAAACGTAGCCTTGTCTCGTTCTTGGAAGGGGATTATTTGGGAATGTTATTCTGCTCCTGCTACAGCTGAACCTGACTTTTACTCTGGATATCGTGAATGGGATTATACCAGCTTACTTCTCCACAGCAGCTTGCAGGGAAAAAGGACGTCTCCAACGGCCGATACCCTCTCTCTACCAGGGTAGCCGTTACAACAGGCCGAAAGGGAGGCAGCGGAAACGCCACATCGTCTGTTCCCATTGGAATTGCAGTAATTGCTGACAGTCCTCGGCAATCGGTATAGTGAGGTATGCATCCTGGAGGTCCAACTTTACCATCCAGTCTCCCAGTCTTAGTAGGTCTCGGAGGCAGTGTATTCCTTCCATCTTGAAGTGATGGTATGTGACAAAGGCGTTGAGAGGCCGCAAGTTTATTACTGGCCTCGTGCCTCCACCTTTCTTGGGTACTAGGAAGATGTTGCTTAGGAACCCGGGGGCGGTAATGGGAACCCTGTATATCGCACATTTTTCCTCCAGTGTGCGAATCTCTTTTAACACTAGCTGTTTGTCTAGTGGGGAAAAAACAATCCGATGTGGCAATGAGAGTTGAATCGGCTGTTGTGTAAATTCGATGTGATAGCCGAGGATGGTCTCTAGGACCCATGTATCTGAGGTTAGGTTGTGCCACGCATCCTGGAAATGAAACAATCTGCCCCCCACAGGTACAAAGGGAAAGGTGCGTAATGTGGAGTGACTCACCATAAGGCCGACGGCCATAGGAGGATCCCCTGGTTCCGCGTGGATGCCATGATCTGCCCCTGGTCGGGAAGAATGGTGATTGTGCCCTCGGTTCGGGTGGGTGGAACCGTGGTGTGGCGGAGCCTCGATAGCCCCGGAACTGAGTCCGGGAGGGGCGGCCGGACAGACGGCCCCAAAACCTTTTGCGAGAACACTCGCTTCATATTATGTTGTGCCTTATCTAGTGCCGTAAATGTGTTTACGTAATTACCCAGGGTCTTAACAAAATTGTCTCCGAATAAGAGACCTTTTGCCTGTGTTCCAGGCTCAGAGATTGCCAAATGCACTAGTTTTGGCTCGATTTTCATCAATATGGCTTTACGCCTTTCTGTGGCCAAAGCGGTGTTGGCATTTCCTATTAGGCATATGCCCCACTGAATCCAGCCTCTGATGGCCATCAAGTCAATTGGGGTCCCCCCAGTAAGGGCCGCTTCGACCATATCGAAGATTTTAGCTATAGGCCCGAGTATGTCCAGGATCTTGTCCTGGCAGTGTTTTAAGGAGTAGTCCAAACCCCTCTTGGCCCTCCAACCTGACTTACCCAGGAATTGGGCGACCTTGGGATCCACTTCAGGGGTCACGCAAGCCATGTCTGGGACAGTGGGCCTTGGGCATTCCGCCCTCAGTTTGCTTCTTGTGGCCTTGTCGAGGGGTTTTCTGACCCTAGTCACAATATAAACGGCCACATGAGTTGTGGGGTACCACTCCGCTGAACGCGGATTATGCAAGGTGTCGGGATCAAAAAGGGGTTCCCCTTGGGGGTCTAATACAGCGGACTCATCCGTCTCGCGCTCCGCGTCTAAAGCTGGGTGTCGCTGCGTTCGGGGGACGAATTGTCTGAATTAATTGGGTCGATGTCATCGGACCCATCTGATACCTCCTCTGAGTCCGAGTCGGAGTCGGACGGATCAGATAGGGCTTTTGCCCTCTTCCAAGTCCGCACCGTTTTTGCCCGGCGGGGGGCTCTTTTACGTGGGAGCACCACGTCATCAATTTCAACAGGGCGCAACCTGTCCGTCTTACTGGTTCTGGAGGTAGCACCTGACAGATGGTGCGATTTGCACGTAGCCTTGCGGCCGCTAGGGACCATAGGCTTGCTATCAGTGGATATAGGGGGTGCCGAGCCCGGGTTGTGACCGGATGCCCTAATAGCAGAGGAAATAGAGTGGGACAGGGTGTCCGACATCGCCCCCATGGCGGTAAAAATGGCCTGTGTAACAGACCTACTCATCGTGGCATCCAGGAGCGCCTGGAACTCCTCTGAGTTCACGTGCTCTTGGGATGCGTCCCCAACTCCCCCAGTGACAGCAGCGTCTGTAGACAAGGCTGTCTTATCACGCTTGCTGGGTTTAGTAGAGGTGGGAGGGGGGGTAACTGTCTGTTTATCAGCAGGGGACTGCATAGTGATCAGGAATGTGCACAGTAACAGTAGAGGGAGGCACTGAAATAAACCGTCACTATTGGACAAAATGCACACTTTCAGCACTGCAGAGGTTAATAAAACCAGCAGTATAGGGCAAGTGGCTGAGCACTTGAGTTAAATTTAAGGCAGGCACAGTTATAAAGAGGCACAAAGTATTTTTGGCACATATAATATGGCAGCTTACCGAGTGTTCCCTCAGGAATGACTCCTGGGGGACACTGGTAAGCTGCCCAACACTTCCCTCACCCAATCAGCTCGCGCCCCTCCCTGTCAGAGTGGCGCGGACCGCGGGCGAAAAGAGCGGCAAAATTGCCCTCAGTTAAGATGGCCGCCGCGATGCGCGAGTGCGGACCGCGCATGCGCGAGCGGCAGAAACGGCCGCCAAAGAAACAGCCGCCCGTCCGGCGGCGAAACTGCTCGTTCCGGGCCGGGGGGGTGAGGGGGGGTGGGGAGAGGATGCCTGAGTGACCCCCACCCGGGGAAGTGGAATGAGGGACGGGTTATAAACAACCCGAAAACGGCAGTGCAGGATGGGGCTTGCCTCAGGGAGGAGGCAAGCACCCTGCACTGGGAAACAGAGTAAAACAAACAGTAGTCAAATACACATAAAAATTGAATATTAGACAAAGAAAAACTGATATTTAAAATGAACAGTAGAAAACAATAATAATATGAATCAGGAGAAAACTGAACAACACAATATTTGAGGAGCTGAAAATATGTGGTACTTAGCTGAGGCAGCAGCAAAGAAAGAGGAAGTAGTTTACCTCACATGAAGGGATATAGTACAAGGACTGATCCTATTGGTTAATGGATATGGAATGTTATATGGTTAACCCTTAAGGGTATTTGTTTTCTCTTTTTGTTATTGCTATATTAAAAAAAATATCAATATCCTTTCTTTGCTGCTGAGGAATAAAGAAAGAGATAAAGCCTAATAAGAGCCTCCGTGTCCTTTAATAAAATTACTTACCTGTAACCAACTATCAAAAGCTCCAACCCCAATAAAACACTGGACACTTGTTTATTTACCTAACCTTGTTAACCATATTTGTTTAACCAAAGCTACCAGCTGTGAGCCGCTATCCACAGGCAGGTACAACAGCCCCAGCATTAATTTCTTGTCATCTATGCCAAGATAGGGAACCCCCTCTCCCACTGCTCAGCTATCGAGCCATCGCTTCTTCAGGTCTTGACCAGAACGAGTTCTGCCAGATTCAAGCTGTGACAATATCTGAAACAACAAGCAGACCAAACATAGAAGGAGGTGGAGATGGTTAAAAATTCTTAAAAAAAAAGGAGAAAGGGAGGGTATAGCTAGAGTGGACACGTGGGAAAAGTGCCATAGGTATCAGCATAGTATCAATATATTTCTTATATAGAATAGAACTGGGTTCAGATAAGTGTTAATACACCTTTTCTATAAAATACCCCCAGGGTTCAGCATAGTATTAATATACCTCTTCTATAAAATACCCCAGTGATCAGCACAGTGTTAATGAGAGAGTTGTGTATGCAAGATTGGCAGACTTTTTCAAATCCAACTCTCTTCTTCGCCTGCAGTCTGGATTCTGCACTCATCACTCTGTTGAAACAACTGTGACCAAAGTATCCAAATACCTAATTGCTGCAAAATCTTGCAGTCACTACTCTATCCTAATTCTCCTGACCTTTTTGCTGCTTATGACACTGTTGATCATCAACAGCTTCTTTTCATCCTCCGGAATCTATGTCTAAGTGATACTGCTCTCTCCTGGTGCTCCTCATACCTCTCCCAACACTCTTTCAGCTTTTTCATTCTCTGGCACAGTATCTTTTCACCAACTTCTCTCTGTTGGTGTTCTCCATGGTTCTTTCCTTGGCCCCCTACTGTTCTCGATATATACTGCATCCCTTGGTAAACTCATCAGCTCATTTGGCTTCCAATAAAATGCAAATCTATATGTCCTCTGGTGATCTCTCTCTGCCCCTCTTGACTTGTGTTTCTGAATGCCTCTCTGCTATTTCCAACTGGATGGCTGCTTACTTATTTAAACTCAGTCTGTCCTAAACAGAACTTCTGGTCCTTCCTCCCTCAAGTGTTGCTACTCCCGTGTCTGTCTCCCTCCAAGACAACGCCGCTACCATCAGCTCTACCTCACAGGCTTGCTGCCTAGGTATTCCCTTTGACTCCAACCTCTCCTTCACCCCTCATGCTGAGTCCCCTATTTAAAGCCAGACACTACTAAGGTGCTTTTTCATGCCGCTGACTTCTCTCGCCTTGTCTACTGCAATCCGCTTCTCGGTGTGCCAACTTTGGATGCATACCCTGTCAATGCTCTTCTTTTCTCCAGAGATAAGAGACGAGAATCCTGGTGGTTCTGTCCTGGAACAGGAACAGAAGATGTGTGCAGTCACAAGATTCAGCCATTACAAACTCATTTCTTATGGATCCCTGGCATTGTGGTCAAAGACGTATTTGAAACCCAACATTGCAATAGTAAAGGTGCTATATACATGAAATGAATTTTAGTAATAATTAGATATAATTATGTGATGCAAGGGCCAGAAATCAAATGTGTTCTGTTTGAAATGTTTAAATTGCACATGGTCTTTGTTCAAATAAGTGCTGTTTCTGAAGACATCCCTCCACCCTCCTTCCCTAAATCAATGGTAAATTCAAGGTAGGATATTGTTTTCAGTATGTATGGGCCATGCCATAACTGGGTAGGTGATGTAATACCCCAAGTTTGTGTGAATTGTGATATTTCTATATTCGCTTGCAAAATAAATTGATAAGCATCATACTTGCCTTTTACTGACTTTTATGAAATTATGACTTTTCATAATATTGAACGTTCTTGTTTAATAAATTTAATATTTCAATAACATTTACACTTTTAGCTGGACATGAAGGTTTGTCGTGTGCATTATAAAAATGGAAAAAGCTCCACTGTAGTCATGGAATGTTAGGCTGCTATGCCCACAACTGAAACATTCTGAGAAAATGGAAATAATGCCCAAGGGAAATCGAGACCTGTGATGTTAAAACAAGGCATGATGTACAGCCATATCACTAATGACAAGTAATATATAATGTACAGCATAATCAGGAACTAAATGATTTATTTTGAATGTGAGGTACTTACATTCAAGATACCTTGGCTTCTATTTGCTAAAATGTAAAAGCAGTAAGTGAGTGGGTTCTGTGCCATAAATATCAAAATAAGACATAAGAAAATCGGTCATTTATTAAACTTTATCTTCTTCTGATAACAGGACCTATATGCCCTGTCGTCAATGTTAGAAACCATTGTGGAACACTAAAAAGCATTGCAATAACATTGGGATTCACCGCTTGTTCTGGAGCAGAGATGAACAAAAGGTACCGTTCCATCAATAGTTGAAAACAATCAATGGACTTGTAACTCTACAGCTGGAAATTTACCCTTTGGCTACCCGTTTTCTGTCATCAGATAGCTGGATTCTGATGACACCACAAGATATGTAGCTGATATCCTCATAGTTCTTAAAAGGGACACTATATGCACCAAAACAACTTTGGCTTAATGAAGTAGTTTTGGTGTACATATCATCCAAGCAGTCTCACTGCTCAATTCTCTGCCATTTAAGAGTAAATTCACTTTTTTTGTTTTATAGTTCTGCATATTACTTGCACAGTCTTTCTAAACATAAACTGTAAAGAGTGATCTCATTTTGAAACTTCCTTTATTGCACAGTTTGTTTACTTTAGAATTCCTAGTCTCCTGCTCTGTTGATAGCATGCTAGACCCAGAACCTAATCTTGGGAGGGGCACGGGCAGATTATTTAAAGAAACAATACAGGCACAATAATCACTTCAGCTCTCTGTAGTGGTTATGGTGCCATGAGTGCCATTGCACCCTTTCTGAGTAAGTAGACAGACCATTTAAAAAACAGTTTGACACCTTACCTAGGGTCTGCTGGGATAGGGGCAGTAGTGTGTGTGTGTATGAGGGGTGACATGTATGTGAGGGGTACGTGTGTAAAGGGTGAAGTGTGTGTGAAGGGTGCATTATGTGTGAGAGGGTTAGTGTGTATATGTGTGAGGGGTGTGTGTGTGTGTGTGTGTGTGTGTGAGGGGTGCAGAGTGTGTGTGAGTGGTGAAGTGTGTGTGTGAGGGATGCAGTTTGTTTGTATATGGGGTGCAGTGTATATGTGTACGGGGTGCAGTGTGTGTGTGTGATGGGTGCAATATGTGTATCGGGGCCGGGTGTGTATTGGGCCAGTGTGTAGA
The DNA here is from genome assembly GCA_933207985.1 of Pelobates cultripes. Classification (NCBI taxonomy): domain Eukaryota; kingdom Metazoa; phylum Chordata; class Amphibia; order Anura; family Pelobatidae; genus Pelobates; species Pelobates cultripes. Next base: position 100,775,777 of record OW240923.1, read on the forward strand.
AGAGGGGAAGTGTGTGTGTATGAGGGGGGCAGTGTTTGTGTGGGGGGGCAGTGTGTATATGTGAGGGGTGCAGTGTGTGTGTATGGGGGTGCAGTATGTATACTGGGGCATTGTGTGTGTATAGGGGGCAGTGTGTGTATGGGAAGCAGCATGTGTGTATGGGGGCAGTGTGTGGATGGGGGACAGTGTGCATATGGGGGACAGTGTTTATATTGGGGGCGGTGTGTTTGTGTGTGGTACAGTGTGTGACAGTGTAAGGAGTTATTGTTTGTGTGAAGGGGTGAGGGGGCAGATTAAAGATAATATATATTTTTATTAAAATAAATATTGTTTATATCCCCCCTCCCTTCTTACCTGTTGCCTGGGAGGGAGGACAGTGCTTCCAATCCCTGGCGGCCCTAGTGGTAAGAATAAACACTAGCCTGCAGTTCTTATAGTAATCATAGTAACCGCGGCAGCGCTCTGAGATTGTGAGAGGAGAACCCGACGGAGCTGCAGGTAAGTGCTCCCCTAGGTCCTCTTTCCCTCCCCCCCAGCTGCCCAGCTAGGTGCCTATGGCCCAGTGAGGGAGATCAATGCCTTTTTTTACTGCACTATATATCTTCATCCTATTTTAGGCATGTTTGCCTTCTGTTTGCCTTCTGGTCTGTGAAGGCAAACAGCAGGGCTGGTGAGTGGATAGTGCAAGCCCCGCATAGGCCGGCATGGGAGACACTTACAATTTCCTTGGGGGGGCAAATGACCCATTGCACCCTCCTCCCCCCAGATCCGCCACTGGTTAGACCTTGCAGGAGTCTCCTGTGTGTGATTAAAGTTCAATTTACAGATCAGCACATAACAATTTCTAAACCAAGTTAACATCTGATTAAAAATGAAAAAATAAATCATGCAGGCTGTGTAGTAGACAGGGGAAGTGTGGCTAGGGTTGCATAGACTGAAACAAAGGTAATTTAACTACTAAATGGTTGAAAATTGAGCAGTGAAACTGCAGGGGCATAATCTATGCACCCAAACTGCTTCATTAAGTTAAATGTTTTTTTTCCAAGTTTAATTTTTATTAAGTTTGTAAACATTGTATTCAACTTACACAACATTTATTTTGTGCCCTATCTAATACACTTACAGAGAATGAGCTAAGTACCTGTTGTACCACTTATTTTGTACTATGTATTAGAACATTTGGGTATATATGTCTTTTTTACTGCGCTATATATCTTCATCCTATTTTAGGCATAGTGTTTTGTACATCATATTTAAACACTTTAAAAAATGTAACAAGTTGGAACAGAAAATAAGTTACAATGGGACAGAAACAAAAAATTTATAAAATAATGATTAAGGTCATTAATCCTTGATTTTTGCTGATCCATTTTTGCTTCTCACCCCATCCTGGACCTGTCCCTCCTCTTCCCTTAAAGATCTTTGGTTTTAAGGTTTATATCTTTTTGCTATAATTTCACGATATACCCCGTTCATCCTTCTCAGACCTCCCAAATTTTATTTTGCCGACCCAGAATTCTGTCAGACATTTCCTTATACCCATATGTTTTTTTTTATTTTATCTAAAACTGTAGCTATGAGTGGCTCTTCCTTCTCTTTCCAACGACCTGCTATATTAGAATGTGACGCATTCAAAATGTGAGTAGCCATACATTGCTTATCTGCAGCAGTGTCTTCTGTGAACTTGTACAGCAAATACATTGAGAGTTCTAAGGGATAAGAGAGGCAAGTACAGGCTTGAATTATTCTTTGCACTTCTTTGCAGAAGTTTTCTAACACCTTGCATGACCAAAAGATATGGCATAGGGTTCCCAGGCCCCTCAACATCTCCAGCATAAAGGTCATACATTGGGAAATGCTTTCAACAGCATGTACCATCTCATAAAAAAAGTACTTAGTGTTTCCTAATGATTTACGCATTGGAACATTGTCCAGACTTTATAAAGTGACCTTTTCCACTCTTTTTAATTAATCCCTTGAGATATCAGCATCTTTGTGATCTCCAGAAATTCTCACCTACTGTCAAGAAATATCATTGTATGGTGCCGGTAGCATCCATTTTGAAGACATTCTTCAATCAAATCACGTGGTACATTAGGTTTAAGTCTCCTTGGTTTGGGTAGACGATCTTCTCCTTTGAGCAGGTCCTGAACGGAGATCGTCTCCGGTATCCCCCTCAAAAAGATACTGTTCCTCTGAGACAAAAAAGCTTGTTCATTTTTGTTTCCAATTGATCTGTGTGTTCAACTAAGTTTGTTAGACCTTTTTGGATAGACACAGTCATTGATCAGAACTTAGAAAGTATGGATGACTTCAGATTTTGCAGCTTGCACCATTTGCCTGAGGTGGAAGAGTCATCAGTGAGTTGGTAGGTAAGTTCTGATTCAGATGTCTGATGCTGGTGATGGCATGGTCGGAAAACCATGTTGATCCCCTCGGCTGCGTACTTTCTTTGCCGACTTCTTCTGTATGCTAAGTCTGCTGTTTGTTCTCTTCATTTAGTGCCTTATAAGCAGCTGATCCTGTGGTGTAAGTTTTGAGTTTTTTTTTTTTTTTGTATTATCACTGCTTTTAACACGCTTTAGGGTCTTTTTTCTTCTCACATCATACGTTTATCCAAGCCAGGCCCCCAAGCTAAAGTTCCTTTGATGCCTATAGTGTCCTTTAACCCTTAGTCAGGCGCAATGTGAGTAAGAACAGGATCGGGTGCATTGTGCATAATAGGCCACTTTTACAAAACAAACTTTTTACTCAAATAAAAACATGTTTATTATTCCATTTGCTCTACAACATTGGCGAAAGCAATTTCTGTGCATTTATTACCATAAAAAGTAGCATGTTCCATACATAATACACATTTACACTTGGTAGGACAAAACAACAAACATTGGCTGTGCCTGTTGGATCAGTTGCGTCTGACCGAGGGTTAAAGATGATTGATCAATTATATGTGCTTTTTTTGTTGCTTTGTGGGAGTGTAGTAAATAATGCAAGTGTTATTATTTTCTATTAGGTGCAATGGTTGCATAGAATATTTTGCACTGGGTTTACCATTCTGTCTTCTTAACAATTTAGGTGATTCTCAGCTTTGGACAAGTGTAGGACTTTGCAGAAAATACAAAACTTGGCTGCAGTCAGCTTTGGTAGAATCCTCAATAAAATCAACATATCACCATATGTGTAGTTGCCGGGCTATGCCATAGTTCATAGTGGTAAGCCTAAATTACCTTTCTACTTGCAATATCTGCTCATGTGCCATATCTAAGCTCTTATGCTTGGCCACCTCATGTACTGTTTGCAGCTCTATTTATGTTTGTTGATTTTAATGTTTACAAGTGATGTTATTGTGTGCTTCTTAATTTCTTTGAAATGTGTTTTCAAAGTTTAAGGTCACCTTATCTTCCTGCTGGAAGCTCATTGTTTTTCAAGTTTTCAACGTTAAATAAATAATAATACAGTAGACATTTTTGCTTTTTAGCCACTGCAGAATCACAGTGTGAAGAAAAATAAAAAAGGAATTCTGTGGATTTCGGGTTCCTTCAACCACTAACCTTGCAGAGAATAGGGAACATAAATGCTACAGTAAAATGAAAATATTTTTGAAATGAAATGTCCCATTAGAAACTTACATGTGAAAAAAATAATTAAATTCACAGCGAAGTCACTTACCGGTAGTTATTTTCTACAGCATTTTAAGTCTATTCTCCATTAACAGTGCCAATCCATACAGTGCGTCAGCAGAGAAATTGGGTACTTAGCAAGACTACCTGAACTTAAAGGAATGGAACAATTTAATTAGTGTTTTACATGTTATGTGTTGGTTTAAGAGATACATCATTACATCTTCTTAATAAAATCCAAGTTCTGCATTTTTATTTTGGAAGTCTTCATCCCTAAAGCTATGCACATCTGTTTAGAATCTAATTAGAGAATAACCTGTATCAGCATCTTTGGATTGGGTCAGCTTGAAGTCAAGCTGTGCCCCTAATCTAACCTTATCATTAGTTCCCTGTGACTGGCGGCACCCTTCTATCATTTGTTGACTAATTGTTTTTCCTAATGAACACTGTGCAAAACCAGATCATCATAATTGTATTATTATATAACATAATATTTGTTATTAACATGATTATTAAAAGCCTTGTCATGGGGGAAAATGCATAAAATAATTGTTAGCGATTTTTTTTTCTCCCTGAAAGAACTAGAGCATGATTCAAATAAACGCATTTTCATGAATGAATTTACATTTTACTGGTAGAAACAGACGTACAATCAGGCAGATTAACAAACTGTAAAAGAGTAATCTAATCACAGTTGTGGGGAAACAGGAACAAACAGAACTTACTGTCTAACACTGAAATTAAGTCATTCTTCTGAAGAGCATCTACTATCATTAATTCTGTCCGCCAATGGTCATATGCCAGGCCGAGGGGCTGGGGCCAGAGAGAAACAGAATCCCAGTAAAGTTAGGGTGGATATATTAATGAGAGCAGAGGCAAGAAGTGGCTGCTGCCATGGAGTATGATTGCCACGAAACTCAAGAAAAAAAGCTGGGGCATGTTCTAGTATAGTCCTAACAAACAATAAAGTGTTTTAACCCCTTAAGGACCAGACTTCTGGAATAAAAGGGAATCATGACATGTCACACATGTCATGTGTCCTTAAGGGGTTAAATGGACACTATAGTCACCAGAACATCTACAGCTTAATGTAGTTATTCTGGTGTCTATAGCATGTCCCTGCAGGCATTTTCATGTAAACACTGTCTTTTCAGAGATAACCCAACAAGTACTCCATAAGAGAAATTATGTTTATCTAGTGATGTTGTTTAAACCAAAGAGTAACGTAGAGCCCTTTTTTCTGAATATAGTTCACATATAATATAATCTTTATGGAACATTTTCACACAATCTGCTCTTAGGCTGCAAATGATCAAGTTTAGATTGTTCCCCCACTTAAGCACTTCAACAAAATGTTATTTACTGAGACAGAATAGAATAGAGCTCAGACTTTACAGAGCTAGGTTTAGAAGATGATATTTGCATGATTACCTGGCTCATGTCTTTAATGTCTTGTATATGCTATAAAGCCAAATGTATCTAGACAGAACTGATCATTGAGTATATTAGCTCAATACAATAAGAGCACAGAAATTCTCATGCATCGGGACTTAGGCAGATTTTATATCATGGAATATTCCAAACAGCTGTTGGATATATTGATAAACAGATTGGATTAAATGATTTTCAGCCCCTTTCTTTTCCTATAGAAAGACACAATGGCCACTTATTGTCAGAATAAAGAATTTCAGTGGGTTGTATTTCAAATAAATGATCTACTTAACTGTACTTCCATAATAATTCAAGTTGGCAATTTATAAAATTCATATTTTGTTTGTGCAAATATTTCAGCATATGCATTCCTTGCATAAGAATGAAATATTCCAAATAAAAATAGAAATATTATATACAGTTTTTTTCAGCAAGGTTGTTTTGCTGTTTATGAGATAAGAACATCTTTTTAAAAGACAATGTATTATATTTTTGATTAAAATGACAAATTATATTTATTTGACAGCACAATGGTGACTGAAATTGTTTTTTTCTACACTGTTCCCAGTTAATTTCATTATGACAATCTTTTGTGAAAGCAATGTTTGAAGATATTCATATTGTTTTTGTGGAGCTAATTGTAGTCTTTGGAATGCACCCATAAAACTATGTGTTTAGGAATGAATATGAACTCTTAGCCACTTCACTACCAAAATCATGCATACACGTTTATTTTTATTTTATTTTGCTTTGTAAAACAAACTTCAGTCCATAAAGTTTCACTTACTAGACTTGGAGATTCATTTTGATATGAATTGCAATTCACCCACATGTTTATTTTTTTCCAAATCAAGTTTTCTCGCCCAATTTTTTTTTCACTACAATTTTGCATATAAGGAATGAAAGACTATTATGTTATGTTTGGAAGGATTTGGGCTAATCAGGGGATCGCTCGCATTCTCGAACTCCAAAATGTAGCCAAGTCACTAATCAAACAAATCACGCAATAGCCATATTTTATGCCAGATATGTATATATGTGTATATTGTGTTGCTAATTTCTGCTATGGGAGTTCATTTAATTGACTCATGCACATTAATTACATAAAGAATACTTTTCTGTTTTATACTATACACCAGGCCTATCCTTTAATTATATTGCTTTTTGCATGGTTTAATATTATTTTACATGTGGATTGGGGGTCCATGTAATGCCATCTTGCTAATGTATTCTTTTTTTTGTATAGGATATATAGGAAGTAAGTTACTTTGTATCAGGCAGGAGGTTGGTGTGTTGATGGTTAGTGGCAGTCATTAAACAGTAGTGATAGATTTGAAAAAACATTCAGAAACCAGTTGTTAATTATATTGGTTAGTGTCTCCCATAAAAGAATAATGGGAGCCATTAGCCACTGGTTAGTTAATGGCTTTAACCCCATCGTGACCAAGGACATATCTGGTACGTCCGACAAAAAAGATTCCTTAAGAACCGAGGACATAAAATAAATCATTAAATAAAATAAAATTTAAAAAATAAAATAAATAAATAAAATATTTAACCCCTTCTCTCCCTCCCTCTCCCATGTACTTACCGATCGCCGCCGTTCCCCAGCCGGCAATCAGTCTTCTTCTATGGGCTCAGCCCAGACAGTCCCCTCTCTGAAATTAAGGACCCCCAGGGGCCATGTATCACATGGCCGCAATAGGTGTCCACAGTGCTTCCAGCAGGGGGACTGCCTGAACTGACAGGCAGTCCCCCTGCTGGTAAAAAGAAAAGGTAAAAAAAAAAAAATAAAGTTAATAAAAAATAAATAAATAAATATATATATATATATATATATATATATATATATATAAACAAAACCAAAACCAAGAGGGCTGCACTCACCTAAACATGCATACATTATAGGGTGCTGCTGGGGCCAAAATATACAAAATACAGAATCCAGCACACTCGCTTATTCACTAAACAATGCTTTCAAAATCTTAGAGATTGTAATAGTTTTATTTAAAAACACCTCACCTAGGCAAAAAATAATGGGGGTTTAGTTACATTATATGATCATATATTGCCAAGACCTGCCAAGAATGGGGTACATTGACGTTGTGGCAGGCTTATGCAATATATGATCATATAATGTAACTAAACCCCCATTATTATTTGCCTAGGTGAGGTGTTTTTAAATAAAACTATTACAATCTCTAAGATTTTGAAAGCATTGTTTAGTGAATAAGCGAGTGTGCTGGATTCTGTATTATATATATATATATATATATTTATATATATATATATAAACACACATATATATATATATATATATATATATATATATACACATGTCACATACATACATATGTCAAAAAAATCACCAATTATTATTATTTTTTTTTTAAGTTGGCATAGATTGGTGGTACAATGGTTGCATGAAAAGAGTCAAAATATCCCATGTTTAATACCTTAGGTTGTCTTCTTTTAAAAATTACATACATGTGAAGGGTTATTCAGGGATTCCTGACAGATACCAGTGTTACAATGTAGCTTTAGTTAATTTTGAAAAAAAAACGGTGTGGAAATAGCAAAGCGCTTGTACTTGTACTTATAGCTCTATAATTTTCCACAAAAAAAAAGCTAAGAGTATGTTAACATTGAGTATTTCTAAACTCAGGACAAAATTTAGAAACTATTTAGCATGGTTATATTTTGGCGATTGTAGATGCTTAACAGATTTTGGGGGTTAAAGTTTGAAAAAGTGTGTTTTTTACATTTTTCATCATATTTTATAATTTGCTTTATAGTAAATTGTATGATATGATGAAAATAATGGTATCTTTAGAAAGACCATTTAATGGTGAGAAAAACAATACATAATATGTGTAGGTACAGTAAATGAGTAAGAGGAAAATTACAGCTAAACACAAACTCCGCAGAAATGTAAAAAGAGCCCTTGTCCTTAACAGTAAGAACATTGAAAATCGGTCTAATCACTAAGGGGTTCGGTAACTCCATCTCATAACTGGTTTTGAAGTTGATGGCTGTTACTCACTAAAAGTAACAACAAGTATTTTACCAAGTATCAACTAACTGGTAAAAAGCAAGTGCAACATTGGAAATGAGCCTATAGATGTGGTAACCATAAAGAGTTCATTTTTTATTGCTTGTATTGAACATGTCAAATCATTTTACTAATTACTACCAAAATGTAAAAAAAGTATCTTACGGTAAAATGATTGGCTAATTTAACATTGATAGAACATCAATTTCAAACTTTTAAATTATTGTTTTTGACGTACCTGTCTCACCTTCATTCAATACCATATATTATTTGAAAAGTACTCAAACATATTTCAAATAAACTTTATACTGAAATGAATAGGTTAAGTAGTGACAGCTGTGAAGAAGAGCCTGTGTTTGCCAGGGGTTCGGAATTAAGGAAAGTAATTGAAGTGAACTAATCCAAGGTCACTGCTATATACACTGAGAGTCAATTGCCTTTGGCAGTGAAGTTAGAATTGGGATGAGCTTGTTTTGCACAGGGCAAATGCAGCCGAGCACATTTATTTCCCTTAAGGGTACAATTTACATTGCAATGCAATTAGATATCAAGCATTATCATTTCCCAACCACATCAGGTTATGTAAGTCTAGCTAAATATGTGTCTTATCCAGGATGGTCAGGCAAGAACTGGTTAATGAACAGAAAAATGTAAAATAATGGAGAGGATAAATACTAAGCATTTTTACATGGTTATTTATAATGTTAATTTATCAAGCCTTAATCATTTTACATGATGAAGAAATATGGTGATACTGTGCTTTTTAGAATATTAACAAAATTGAATTATGGGCATAATACAAATGTTTGCGACGAGTTCACAAGTACTAAGGCCATCAGAGGATAAGCTAGGTATTTAATAAAAAATTATGTTTATTGAATTCTATTAACTTACAGAATTTCAAACTACTTGAAGCTGAATTTTGGAAGTTGGTTGTTAACACAAGAGTAACTTTTCAATACCAAGCTAAAGTATTTCATCTGATTGTTTGATGCGTTGCTTAAACATTATCTTGAGTTTTGCTTAAGTCCCTTTTGTCTTTGTATGAAGTCTTGTTTTCATTTTCAATAGTCAGAAAAATTCTGCAGCTTCTTACTTAGTTCACCAATATCACAAATGCTTTATCAAAGCTTCTTACTTAGTTCACCATAGAAACATAGAAACATAGAAACATAGAATGTGACGGCAGATAAGAACCAATCGGCCCATCTAGTCTGCCCAATTTTCTAAATACTTTCATTAGTCCCTGGCCTTATCTTATAGTTAGGATAGCCTTATGCCTATCCCACGCATGCTTAAACTCCTTTACTGTGTTAACCTCTACTTCAGCTGGAAGGCTATTCCATGCATCCACTACCCTCTCAGTAAAGTAATACTTCCTGATATTATTTTTAAACCTTTTGTCCCTCTAATTTAAGACTATGTCCTCTTGTTGTGGTAGTTTTTCTTCTTTTAAATATAGTCTCCTCCTTTACTGTGTTGATTCCCTTTTATATATTTAAATGTTTCTATCATATCCCCCCTGTCTCGTCTTTCCTCCAAGCTATACATGTTAAGATCCTTTAACCTTTCCTGGTAAGTTTTATCCCGCAATCCATGAACCAGTTTAGTAGCCCTTCTCTGAACCCTCTCTAAGGTATCAATATCCTTCTGAAGATACAGTCTCCAGTACTGTGTACAATACTCCAAGTGAGGTCTCACCAGTGTTCTGTATAATGGCATGAGCACTTCCCTCTTTCCACTGCTAATACCTCTCCCTATACAACCAAGCATTCTGCTAGCATTTCCTGCTGCTCTATTACTTTGTCTGCCTTCCTTTAAGTCATCAGAAATAATCACCCCTAAATCCCTTTCCTCATATGTTGAGGTTAGGACTCTATCAAATATTCTGTACTCTGCCCTTGGGTTTTTACGTCCAAGATGC
>OW240923.1:100785903-100839724 GCA_933207985.1 Pelobates cultripes
GATGACGACCTTTCGCAGCGCCGTCAGTCTGCCTTCACGGATCTTCAGCGGAAGGATCCATTTCCGGGCGGTGAGGCACCCAGTGGTCGGACTCGGCGGGCAAGGAATCTTTGAAATGTGAGTAGATATTTTATGTCTGGGACTGAATTAATTAAAGGGGGGGTGTGAATTAATTAAAGGGGGGTGTGAATTAATTAAAGGGGGGGTGAATTAATTAAAGGGTGGTGGATTAATTAGAGGGGGGTGGATTAATTAGAGGGGGGTGGATTTATTAAAGAGGGGGGTGGATTAATTAAAGGGGGTGGAGAAAAGTTGTTTAAATGTTGTTCAATGTACATACCGGTACCGTAAATAAATAAGCCCTACCCTGAAAATAAGCCCTAGTGTGTTTTTTTGTGACTAAAATTAATATAAGACCCGGTCTTATTTTCGGAGAAACACGGGTAGTTATTTTCTACAGCATTTTAAGTCTATTCTCCATTAACAGTGCCAATCCATACAGTGCGTCAGCAGAGAAATTGGGTACTTAGCAAGACTACCTGAACTTAAAGGAATGGAACAATTTAATTAGTGTTTTACATGTTATGTGTTGGTTTAAGAGATACATCATTATATCTTCTTAATAAAATCCAAGTTCTGCATTTTTATTTTGGAAGTCTTCATCCCTAAAGCTATGCACATCTGTTTAGAATCTAATTAGAGAATAACCTGTATCAGCATCTTTGGATTGGGTCAGCTTGAAGTCAAGCTGTGCCCCTAATCTAACCTTATCATTAGTTCCCTGTGACTGGCGGCACCCTTCTATCATTTGTTGACTAATTGTTTTTCCTAATGAACACTGTGCAAAACCAGATCATCATAATTGTATTATTATATAACATAATATTTGTTATTAACATGATTATTAAAAGCCTTGTCATGGGGGAAAATGCATAAAATAATTGTTAGCGATTTTTTTTTCCCTGAAAGAACTAGAGCATGATTCAAATAAACGCATTTTCATGAATGAATTTACATTTTACTGGTAGAAACAGACGTACAATCAGGCAGATTAACAAACTGTAAAAGAGTAATCTAATCACAGTTGTGGGGAAACAGGAACAAACAGAACTTACTGTCTAACACTGAAATTAAGTCATTCTTCTGAAGAGCATCTACTATCATTAATTCTGTCCGCCAATGGTCATATGCCAGGCCGAGGGGCTGGGGCCAGAGAGAAACAGAATCCCAGTAAAGTTAGGGTGGATATATTAATGAGAGCAGAGGCAAGAAGTGGCTGCTGCCATGGAGTATGATTGCCACGAAACTCAAGAAAAAAAGCTGGGGCATGTTCTAGTATAGTCCTAACAAACAATCAAGTGTTTTAACCCCTTAAGGACCAAACTTCTGGAATAAAAGGGAATCATGACATGTCACACATGTCATGTGTCCTTAAGGGGTTAAATGGACACTATAGTCACCAGAACATCTACAGCTTAATGTAGTTATTCTGGTGTCTATAGCATGTCCCTGCAGGCATTTTCATGTAAACACTGTCTTTTCAGAGATAACCCAACAAGTACTCCATAAGAGAAATTATGTTTATCTAGTGATGTTGTTTAAACCAAAGAGTAACGTAGAGCCCTTTTTTCTGAATATAGTTCACATATAATATAATCTTTATGGAACATTTTCACACAATCTGCTCTTAGGCTGCAAATGATCAAGTTTAGATTGTTCCCCCACTTAAGCACTTCAACAAAATGTTATTTACTGAGACAGAATAGAGTAGAGCTCAGACTTTACAGAGCTAGGTTTAGAAGATGATATTTGCATGATTACCTGGCTCATGTCTTTAATGTCTTGTATATGCTATAAAGCCAAATGTATCTAGACAGAACTGATCATTGAGTATATTAGCTCAATACAATAAGAGCACAGAAATTCTCATGCATCGGGACTTAGGCAGATTTTATATCATGGAATATTCCAAACAGCTGTTGGATATATTGATAAACAGATTGGATTAAAGGATTTTCAGCCCCTTTCTTTTCCTATAGAAAGACACAATGGCCACTTATTGTCAGAATAAAGAATTTCAGTGGGTTGTAATTCAAATAAATGATCTACTTAACTGTACTTCCATAATAATTCAAGTTGGCAATTTATAAAATTCATATTTTGTTTGTGCAAATATTTCAGCATATGCATTCCTTGCATAAGAATGAAATATTCCAAATAAAAATAGAAATATTATATACAGTTTTTTTCAGCAAGGTTGTTTTGCTGTTTATGAGATAAGAACATCTTTTTAAAAGACAATGTATTATATTTTTGATTAAAATGACAAATTATATTTATTTGACAGCACAATGGTGACTGAAATTGTTTTTTTCTACACTGTTCCCAGTTAATTTCATTATGACAATCTTTTGTGAAAGCAATGTTTGAAGATATTCATATTGTTTTTGTGGAGCTAATTGTAGTCTTTGGAATGCACCCATAAAACTATGTGTTTAGGAATGAATATGAACTCTTAGCCACTTCACTACCAAAATCATGCATACACGTTTATTTTTATTTTATTTTGCTTTGTAAAACAAACTTCAGTCCATAAAGTTTCACTTACTAGACTTGGAGATTCATTTTGATATGAATTGCAATTCACCCACATGTTTATTTTTTTCCAAATCAAGTTTTCTCGCCCAATTTTTTTTTCACTACAATTTTGCATATAAGGAATGAAAGACTATTATGTTATGTTTGGAAGGATTTGGGCTAATCAGGGGATCGCTCGCATTCTCGAACTCCAAAATGTAGCCAAGTCACTAATCAAACAAATCACGCAATAGCCATATTTTATGCCAGATATGTATATATGTGTATATTGTGTTGCTAATTTCTGCTATGGGAGTTCATTTAATTGACTCATGCACATTAATTACATAAAGAATACTTTTCTGTTTTATACTATACACCAGGCCTATCCTTTAATTATATTGCTTTTTGCATGGTTTAATATTATTTTACATGTGGATTGGGGGTCCATGTAATGCCATCTTGCTAATGTATTTTTTTTTTTGTATAGGATATATAGGAAGTAAGTTACTTTGTATCAGGCAGGAGGTTGGTGTGTTGATGGTTAGTGGCAGTCATTAAACAGTAGTGATAGATTTGAAAAAACATTCAGAAACCAGTTGTTAATTATATTGGTTAGTGTCTCCCATAAAAGAATAATGGGAGCCATTAGCCACTGGTTAGTTAATGGCTTTAACCCCATCGTGACCAAGGACATATCTGGTACGTCCGACAAAAAAGATTCCTTAAGAACCGAGGACATAAAATAAATCATTAAATAAAATAAAATTTAAAAAATAAAATAAATAAATAAAATATTTAACCCCTTCTCTCCCTCCCTCTCCCATGTACTTACCGATCGCCGCCGTTCCCCAGCCGGCAATCAGTCTTCTTCTATGGGCTCAGCCCAGACAGTCCCCTCTCTGAAATTAAGGACCCCCAGGGGCCATGTATCACATGGCCGCAATAGGTGTCCACAGTGCTTCCAGCAGGGGGACTGCCTGAACTGACAGGCAGTCCCCCTGCTGGTAAAAAGAAAAGGTAAAAAAAAAAAAATAAAGTTAATAAAAAATAAATAAATAAATATATATATATATATATATATATATATATATATATAAACAAAACCAAAACCAAGAGGGCTGCACTCACCTAAACATGCATACATTATAGGGTGCTGCTGGGGCCAAAATATACAAAATACAGAATCCAGCACACTCGCTTATTCACTAAACAATGCTTTCAAAATCTTAGAGATTGTAATAGTTTTATTTAAAAACACCTCACCTAGGCAAAAAATAATGGGGGTTTAGTTACATTATATGATCATATATTGCCAAGACCTGCCAAGAATGGGGTACATTGACGTTGTGGCAGGCTTATGCAATATATGATCATATAATGTAACTAAACCCCCATTATTATTTGCCTAGGTGAGGTGTTTTTAAATAAAACTATTACAATCTCTAAGATTTTGAAAGCATTGTTTAGTGAATAAGCGAGTGTGCTGGATTCTGTATTATATATATATATATTTATATATATATATATACACACACATATATATATATATATATATATACACATGTCACATACATACATATGTCAAAAAAATCACCAATTATTATTAATTTTTTTTTAAGTTGGCATAGATTGGTGGTACAATGGTTGCATGAAAAGAGTCAAAATATCACATGTTTAATACCTTAGGTTGTCTTCTTTTAAAAATTACATACATGTGAAGGGTTATTCAGGGATTCCTGACAGATACCAGTGTTACAATGTAGCTTTAGTTAATTTTGAAAAAAAAACGGTGTGGAAATAGCAAAGCGCTTGTACTTGTACTTATAGCTCTATAATTTTCCACAAAAAAAAAGCTAAGAGTATGTTAACATTGAGTATTTCTAAACTCAGGACAAAATTTAGAAACTATTTAGCATGGTTAAATTTTGGCGATTGTAGATGCTTAACAGATTTTGGGGGTTAAAGTTTGAAAAAGTGTGTTTTTTACATTTTTCATCATATTTTATAATTTGCTTTATAGTAAATTGTATGATATGATGAAAATAATGGTATCTTTAGAAATACCATTTAATGTTGAGAAAAACAATATATAATATGTGTAGGTACAGTAAATTAGTAAGAGGAAAATTACAGCTAAACACAAACTCCGCAGAAATGTAAAAAGAGCCCTTGTCCTTAACAGTAAGAACATTGAAAATCAGTCTAGTCACTAAGGGGTTCGGTAACTCCATCTCATAACTGGTTTTGAAGTTGATGGCTGTTACTCACTAAAAGTAACAACAAGTATTTTACCAAGTATCAACTAACTGGTAAAAAGCAAGTGCAACATTGGAAATGAGCCTATAGATGTTGTAACCATAAAGAGTTCATTTTTTATTGCTTGTATTGAACATGTCAAATCATTTTACTAATTACTACCAAAATGTAAAAAAAGTATCTTACGGTAAAATGATTGGCTAATTTAACATTGATAGAACATCAATTTCAAACTTTTAAATTATTGTTTTTGACGTACCTGTCTCACCTTCATTCAATACCATATATTATTTGAAAAGTACTCAAACATATTTCAAATAAACTTTATACTGAAATGAATAGGTTAAGTAGTGACAGCTGTGAAGAAGAGCCTGTGTTTGCCAGGGGTTCGGAATTAAGGAAAGTAATTGAAGTGAACTAATCCAAGGTCACTGCTATATACACTGAGAGTCAATTGCCTTTGGCAGTGAAGTTAGAATTGGGATGAGCTTGTTTTGCACAGGGCAAATGCAGCCGAGCACATTTATTTCCCTTAAGGGTACAATTTACATTGCAATGCAATTAGATATCAAGCATTATCATTTCCCAACCACATCAGGTTATGTAAGTCTAGCTAAATATGTGTCTTATCCAGGATGGTCAGGCAAGAACTGGTTAATGAACAGAAAAATTTAAAATAATGGAGAGGATAAATACTAAGCATTTTTACATGGTTATTTATAATGTTAATTTATCAAGCCTTAATCATTTTACATGATGAAGAAATATGGTGATACTGTGCTTTTTAGAATATTAACAAAATTGAATTATGGGCATAATACAAATGTTTGCGACGAGTTCACAAGTACTAAGGCCATCAGAGGATGAGCTAGGTATTTAATAAAAAATTATGTTTATTGAATTCTATTAACTTACAGAATTTCAAACTACTTGAAGCTGAATTTTGGAAGTTGGTTGTTAACACAAGAGTAACTTTTCAATACCAAGCTAAAGTATTTCATCTGATTGTTTGATGCGTTGCTTAAACATTATCTTGAGTTTTGCTTAAGTCCCTTTTGTCTTTGTATGAAGTCTTGTTTTCATTTTCAATAGTCAGAAAAATTCTGCAGCTTCTTACTTAGTTCACCAATATCACAAATGCTTTATCAAAGCTTCTTAGACAGGGATTTCCTTCAGAATATATTAACTCCTTAAGGACGGAGGCAGTCATACACATTCTGACCAAAAGAAAATCAAAACAAAACTTTGGCTCAGCCTTTGGAATCTTTCATGGCTGCAACAGGAGCTACACACCGACCGAACCAGCAAATCACCATTAGCAACACGGCCATCTCATTGGCCAAGGACTTCCTGGCCGGTGGTGTGTCTGCTGCCATCTCCAAGACTGCTCTAGCCCCCATTGAGAGAGTCAAGCTTCTCCTGCAAGTCCAGCCTGCAAGCAAACAGATCACCGCTGACAGGCAGTACAAGGGCATTTGGGCTGTGTTGTCTGTATTCCCAAAGAACAAGGTTTCCTGTCTTTCTGGTGCGGTAACCTTGCCAACGTGATATGATATTTCCCAACTCAAGAACTTAACTTAGCCTTCAAGGACAAGTACAAGAAGATTTTCCGGAACGATATTGATAAGAGGACCCTATTCAGACACTGATTTGCTGCTAACCTGGCATCTGTTGGTGCTGCTGGTGCCACTTCCCTCTGCTTTGTCTACCCTCTTGACTTTGCCAGAACACAGCTGGCTGCTGATGTGGGCAAACCTGGTGCTGATCTTGAGTTCAAGGGCCTTGGTGACTGCTAAGTAAAGATCTTCAGATCCAATGGTCTTGAAGGTCTTTACCAAGGCTTCACTGTATCAGTTCAGGGCTTTATCATCTACAGAGCAGCTTATTTTGGAATATTCAGGGTGCAGCAGAACCGATTAAGCAGTTTTGAGGGGTCATTGCTCTGGCTGTGGTGGGGGGAGGCAGGTGCACTTGGACCCATTATGTTCTGTCCGTCATCCCATTTTAGTAGCCAATATGGTTTGGACTGGAGTACAGCTTTGCTGTGTGGGCATATTTAGAAAACAGCCAGTCTGTGATCACGATGCAAAGAGGTTTTCGGCGATGGTTCAACATTCCGCGCAACAAAGCCATTCCTAAAGCAAAACAATTTGGTCATGGGTTAAGCGGTTGGAGGAAACTGGTACCATGCTTAGAAGTAGTAGACATGGCCAACGCAGGTCCATAAGAACACCGGAAAATGTGCAGCTGGTGAGAGCAGCAATTGAGCAGTCGCCAGGATGTTCTGCTGAAAGCATGCTGTTTCTTTGGGGATGTCAGACCGCAGTCTGAGAAGGATTCTTCATTTAGATTTACAGTTTCATCCCTACAAGATGATGTTGACTCAGGAATTGAGTGTAGCAGATTATGCCAACCGCAGAAATCTGTGTGAGCAAATACTTGTACAGATCCCTCCCGCAGCAGTTTTCTTCAATAGCGACGAGACACATTTTCATCTCAGAGGGGCTGTGAATAAGCAAAATTTCCTCTACTGGGCTCAAAATAACCCCCGAATGTTTCATGAAAGACCTCTACATTCCCTTAAACTAACGGTGTGGTGTGCTGTATCACAATTCGGCCCGTACTTTTTTGATGAGGAAGGCGTGACTGTGAATTCTGAACATTATGTCTCAATGTTGGAAAATTTTCTACAGCCCAGAATGGAAGAGATTGTTGAAGAAGAAGAATTGGGGGAGTTCTGGTTCCAACTGGATGGGGCTATAGCCCACACAGCCCGAAATTCACTCAATGTTTTGAAAGAAATGTTTCCCGGATGTCTGGTCTCTCTGAGGGGTGATGTGGGGTGGCCAACGCGGTCACCAGATTTGAGCATTTGTAATTTTTTTCTTTGGGAATATCTGGAAGAAAAAGTATTCAAACATCGCCCTCACACCCTACCAGAGCTAAGGGAGCAGTTTATTGAAGAAGTTAACGCCATATCCCGCAATATGTGTGAACGAGCTGTACAAAACTTCAGAGATCGTCTTCAACAGTGTGTTGCTGCTAATGGCCATTTGCTCAAGGAAATTATTTTCAAAACTTAATGGATATAAAATGATATTTACTGCTGAAATAAAAAATAAAAACAGTTTTTCTCCATATACCTCAGTTAATTTTTTATAACCCCTCAAAACTGCGTAATCTGTTCTGCTTTACCCTGTATGATACAGCCAAAAGGTTAACTGACATTATTGTTTACATAACAAGGAATTTTGGAAATTGATCTGATTTCAGGAAAAGACACATGAGCTGCACAATAGCAAAATAGTCTTTGTTTTCCAATTTGATTATTCCCATTTTTTTACCTTAATTAAAGGAGCACTATAGGGTCAGGAACACAAACATGTATTACTGACCCTATAGTGTTAAAACCACCATTTAGGTGGCTTTCCCCTCCTTTCCACCTGTGTAAAAATTATAAAACTCACCTATTTCCAGTGTTGCACGGGTCTGCCAGCATTGGACCCTCCCCCGATCTACCTCCTTGACTGACATAATCAGAATTGATGATTTCAGCCAATCCAATGCTTTCCCATAGTGAAAGCATTGGATTGACTGAGATCAGCAAGGAGGTAGGATGGGCCGGGGCCAAATGCTGGCTTGGCCAATCAGCATCTGAATGCATATCTATGAGGAAAGTTCAGCATCTCCATGCAGAATGGAGACGCTGATAACACAGCAATTTTATAGATTGTTTTGCAGACAAATATAAGAATTAAAATTATATACACTTACATAAAGTTTTGACAATATACAGTGCCCATTGTTTTGCAATATTTCCCACAGGGTCTAAAAATGTTAGCATAAAAGCAAAAATACAACTTTTCTCACAAAGAGTAGGCATGACAAAATATATAAATAAAAATGGTCAAATACATTGCTTATAGGTATTTTCAATGACCCTGAAGGCATTGCTAGCAATACAGCTTACTAAATATCCCAAAAGAATTGAAAAAATGAATGTCTGTGTTTGAGTGTAATACAAATTTATAGTAAATACACTTAAATCATATATTTCTAAAGTAACTATTTAAAACTGCTATAGCAATCTTTCTTAATCTCTGGACTGCTTATATAAAGCTGACAGTGAAATGGTAGAGTCCATTCACTCCTCCTCTCTCCCTGGCTGTAGGAATGATGTGAGCCTTTAGGGGTTTTACATATTGAAATTCAGCCACATGACTGTAAGAATGGTATCACCCATTGAAACTTCTTGTACACTTTGGCGAAAGTAACCTTGCCACTGGGTTACTTTCCAGCCTCTTGCTGTGTTTTGTCGTCGAGTTCATGGAACTCAAATGAGACACACGACAGCACGAATACTGCTGAACTTTACCTTCTCTGGCACTTCGACAGGAGTCGAACGGCATTCAACAATTCGAACGCCACTTTCACATTGACTATTTGCATGAACGGCCCCCGTTCTCGCATTCAAACCGAACTTAGTATTGGAAATAGACTGGCCACACAGCCTAATTCTCTGGAACTGTTTTGGGCATGAAAATGTGCGTGCGGACGGACAAATGTGTCCTGAACCCCTGCTCTGATCAGGGGATATAACCCGGGTGGTGACCTTGTGGGGAAAACTGTATAAAAGACAATAAACCCTCAGATCTGCTGAGTTCCTGTTTTACCCCCAACATAGAGCCTCATCTCATGTGTGGGGGAAAAGGCTGCATCTACACTGGGGAATTGCTATACTCTGTATACTCCCCTGGGCTATAATCACTAAGCTCTTTTAAGAGCTATTCCTGCTTAACTGTCTGGAGCCTGGAGCCTTGTCATGGGTCCAGGGTGGGTAGGTGACAGCGAGACCCCAACCTAGCTGCGGCAGTTCGTGGTGTGTGCAGTGCTTATGGTGTCTGGTGTGGTGCTGATGGTCCTTGGTAAGCACAAGGAGCATCGATTGACGGAGGGTCCGTCTCATACACAACCATGTTTACTGCACTTCATTTACTTCACTTCACGTATGTGCCATCACTGTACACTTTCCACTATTAGAAAAAAACGTCCTCCACAGCTTTTTTTTTACAGGACTAAGCACTTATGTAATGTCTATGTTGTGAAGTGAAACTAATGCTCTACATGCTGCTTTGGACAGCAGTACCAAATTGTCCTAAAATATATCAGCATTCTAATTAAAAAAAAAAAATCTAACTGGTCTATTCCAGTTAGATTTAAATTAAATTGTCTTGTAAAACACGATGATTCATCCTGTTTACCATGTGGTTAAATGTGCACTAAGAATGCAATATTAATAAATATTATAGTGCTTTGGGAAGAACGTACAAAATATTTTTTTTTTGTCTGTACTTAAAATTGTAGACTGTAACACCACTATAAATAATCGATTTCTATATACTGTAAGCTGGTACTAGATGTTCCATACAGAGCATTTAATTCCCTCGATACTGGGAAACAAACTGAGTTTGGTACGTTGAACTGCAAGGTTGGCTGAGAATTGAAAAGAACTAGTTGTACTAATAAAAAATACTCTAAGATAATGTATCTTAAAAATGAATCTGTTTGCAATTTAAATTACTGGACATGTGTATATTCTCAATGGTAAAAATATCACAAAGGCTTTGCAGAAATATGATTTGTTTTCAAAGACACAAGAGAACCCCCATACAATAGACCTTTCACTGTTCTTAAGTACAGCGAGTTGACATCCTGGCATATTTATCTATGTAGCATTCATTGTTTATTATATAATATGTAGAAAGCTGTCACATGTAAAATACAAGAAACTATTTCTTTATTTAAAAAGAAAAGACAGATCTAGGCACACTTAGAATACATATATATGTATATATCACCCCAAATCTAAGAAATTCCAAAAGTTTCTTAATACATTATAGGCTTGGAAATTTGATTTTTTATGGACTGTAATTTGTCTGAATTTTTGCCCATAGTGTGATCGTTTGAGCACCCTACCAAAATGTAGCCAAATCGCAATCAAATTTACTTAAGTAATGGCCAAACATGTTAATTTTATTTCAGGGTTCCCAATTTTGCTCATGGAGTCAAAACATGTGATGAGTGATTGGAAAAAAGATGGTTGATGTTTTAGGGATAGTCAAATGTTGATTTCATTCACCGGTCAAGTGAGAAGAAAACGATAAAAGGAGGATCTGCTAGCAGGATTCTTGGTGATCCAGTGGGTGTTGGCAACATCCCTGAAAGTGCTACTGGCTGGCTCACTGGTGGTCAACTGTAGAAGCATGTGGTCTGCACTTCCTTCAAGTGCAGACCACAGGACACACTCAGTCTTGTCAATGCTCATTCAGTGAGTCGGAGCATTGCCATGGCCAAGTAATCCATCATAAACTGTAAAAGTTATTTAACATATTCCTATAAGGCCAATATATTAACTAAAAATTTTGCAACCAACCTGGGCCCTTCCTTGACAGATAGAACTCCAGGGCCCAGTTGCCATAGCGACCATTGAGACCTTGGTAATTCAAGCACTGTAGGTTTTAGAAAATACATAAAATAAATATAGCAAGATAGTGCAAAGTAATTACTGATAGTTAATGATAAAATAATTGATTTTATCTATAAAAATAAAATCAGTTGAATTAAAAAATAGCTCAAGTACCTTTTAGGTCTTATAGGGGCAAGTAATAGCTGCTGGAGCTAGGCTAAATAGCAACAAAAAAAAAGAAATAAAATAAAATAAATGCATAACTGTCAATATAATGTTATAAAGTGCCCACAAACAGAGGAAAAAGTCAAATTGTCATGATGTCACAGAAGAAAAGAAAAAATGGATGCCTGTGATCATTATCTTATATGCTCCCTTTGGACATCTGACCCTATAACTAGTAATAAGTCCAATGTAGTAGTTTTTAAACAACATGCCAAGAAGCTTGTGACCAAAGTTTCCATTTTTAATGAATAACTATGTCCATGTCCATTTCACTAGCACTAACTAATGAAATTAAAGAGATATTCTAAGTACCATGACCACATCAATCATGCTGCTTGGAGTGCTTCAGCAGAGCTACCTCCAGGGCAACCGGTACAAACAAGCCGGTGTCAATGGGTCACCAATGCGATTAGGGATACCCAGTGGTTAATGCTGAGCAGGAGCTTGGTCAGGCACCACAGCCCCTTGACAGTGTGACCAGAGCTCATTTTTATTTGCAGACTGGGAGGAAGTGAAAACCTGCGTGGAAGGGGGCGAGGACGAAGTAACAAAGGCAGCAGAGGGAGAGAAGCTACACTACCATCCACATCAGCCAGCAGTAGGTCCCCAAGCAAGACACCCTCCTGCACACAAGAGGTTTGTTAAGAAAAAAGTGGATGCAAATATAAAAATTATGACATGTATGTATGTGTCAGTTTGTTTGTGTATATGTCAGTGAGTATCTCTTTGTTAGTGTGTTTATCTATGTTTTAGTCTGCGTATATTTCATTGTGTGCATATGTGTGTCAGTCTGTGTATAAGTCAGTGTGTATCTGTGTATCAGTCTGTGTATATGTATATTTCAGTGTGTGTGAGTATCTGTGTTTCAAAGTGTGTGTATGTGTCAGTGTGTGTATCTGTGTGTCAAGGTGTGGTGTGTATGTGTTACTGTGTGCATCTTAGTGTAACAGTGTAATTATATTAGTCATTGTGTGTATCTATGTGTCATTATGTGTATCTGTGGGTCAGTGACTGTATGTGGCTGAGTACGCATCTATGTTGTCAGGGTGTGTGTATGTGTCAGCGTGTATCTGAATATCTGTCAGTGTGTTAATATGTGTGTATCTATGTGTTTTAATGTGTATCTATGTAAATTTGTATGTATGTGGCACTGTATGTGTGCATACATCCCAGCAATCAAACACCAACACAACATTCAAACACACCTCTGCAATCAAAAACAACATTAAATACAAGCACACCCCTGCATTCAAACTCTAAAATTATATACAAACACACCCCTTCATTCAAACACCAATACTACACACAAATATACATTAGCATTTAGAAGCAAACACTATATAAAACATTCCCCTGCAATCAAACACAGGCATTACATACCCATGTATTAAAACACTATGTATTAGAACACTACAATTTTATACAAACACCTCTTCATTCAAACACAAATACTTTTCATTCAAACACCAATACTGCACAAAACACACCTGCATTTAAAAGTCAAGACTACATATAAACACTCCCCTGCATTTCAAACACAAACACCCTTACATGCACACACATACTCTATACAAAAATTTGCACTGGCACTGCATCACAGGAGTTGTACGATGGATGGGGATCTACCTTTGATCACCCTTGTGCTAGAGGATGGGCTAAAATAACTTCTGGCACCAGGGCCTTCTCTACAGTGTTCCGCCACTGCTGTAGTCTCTATGTGCAACATTTCACTATGAGACACTGCAGATAAAGAGTTTAAGCCTTCTGCGTGTAACTCCACCTCCTTTTGCATGAGAGGGAGGTCATAAGTCAGCTCTGAGTGTTTAATGATAATTCTGTGCATGTTTGCCATCTGTTATCAGCATTCACAGCATATTGTCGAGAGATAGTCGATGGCAGCATGGTTCCTCTCTATATCATCCATGCATTCCCCTCAGCCTGCCCTCCCTGGTGTTAATCCCCCTCAAATGATGGGAAGTGATGGCATCAAATGAGGATCAGGTTCAAGGTGAGTTTTAGCCATTTTTTTTTTTTTTTTTGAAGGTTACTCTGAACACAAACAGTATTTAATTAAAGCTCTTATTTTTAGTTGGAGTAATTTAATTATCTCAGAATCCTGTATACATTAATTTGGTTGATTTGCTTAAAGTGAATTTTAGTAAACTTTAAAACTAAATTTGAAAACGTAAGCAAAAATAGCTGACTTGCAAATATTTGTCAATTCAGCTTAAGTGACAGCTTGGCTATTCTACCCTAAATTTTCTAATTTGATTTCCATTCATTGCAAATCATTGGTTTGTGATAAGACTCTAAAAAGTTAAGTTTCAAACAGAGAATTCTGGCAAATTGAAAATCTAATTGAAAAATGGTGCAAGGTTGTTAATGTTGTGTAAATTATCTATATTTCAGTTTGGCGAGGTCAACACCGCCATTTGTTCTTTTAAATTCAATAAAATAGGTGCAGTGGAGTTGGATAATAAAAACATCAATTCCCCAAACCATATTTGGAAACCAGAGAAAACTAAATGTATCGTTCCAGGTAAAATACTTTAACTCTATTAATTCAGTTCTCATTTCAAAACAACTCATTACTTATTGAACAAACCCCTATAAATATTTAAAATCTATCTATTTATTATCTATATATTTAAGGAAAGAGGTAATATATTTCGATCCTGTAAAGTTATTTGCCTTCCTAAGACACCGACTTTTACTTAACCCAAGACACACGCTCGTTGCTTCTTCTTTTTTTCGAATGATGATATAACAATTAAAGGCAATTCATCTTCTTTTATCCAAGGCAGGAATGCATGAATCAGTAATTACAAAGCATTGCTCTCACTCTCTCTACTTACTTTCATCTTCGAAGGAGATTAATGACCATAGCTGGCACACAAGCTGCTTTCTATTTATCAAAGGATGTCTTGTATGTCAACTACTTGTCCTGTAAAACAAGGAGAGAAAGTGTATGAAGCACCACAATGCATTGCATTCTGTGACAGAAAGCAGGAGAGCTGAATTCTTAATAAACAAATAATACAATAAAAAAAATATTGGACATGCAAAATTGTGTGCAATTCAATAAGAGTTTGGGTGAATTAATACATCACCTTCTCACTGCAAGAGATCATTTGGTACCCTTGCAGGGTTTTTTCTTTTTTTCTTTTTATCTCATTACACATGCTAAAAAAACTATGCTATTTGTAACAGAGCTCCTGTACCCACAGTGGTACCTTCATTGTAATTTTACCACGTGACAGGAGGCTTCATATTTTGCGTAACTTTCTTTACTTACTCCATAGCAGCAAAGAATAAAGGAATAAGAGAAAAAACAATCAGAGATAAGTTCAAGGTATAATAAGTCCCTCCCACTGAGGTACTTCCTCTTTCTTTGCTGCTCCGTCACATGTCAGGTAAGAGTATTTTGTTCTCTCATTTTCTTTGGTTTGACTATTGTATGTTTAATATATTATAATTGTATTTTTATGTATTCAATTTATATCTATTTTTAACTGTATACTGCTTTTGACTTTCCTTGGGACTTTGGGGTGGAAAATTGCCACATGACCTCTTAGATGTACATATCCTGTCAGTTCAGGGGTCCCTGTCCTTTCATATAGCTGGGTCCCCTTCACCTACTACCCTTCACTGCCCCATTCTCGTATTCCCAACACTCTGAGACGTTCCTATCACAGCCGTCAGCTCTGAATGCCGGGAAATCTTTCCCCTCAGTTGCTAAGATCGCCACTCTTACTAGCGCATTTGCAGCACGAATGGTGTACTACAGAGTTCGCCACATGCATTTTCGCTATTTCTGCAATTTGCGTACTCTGCGCGTTCGTTTCATTTCGCACCCCAAACGCCTTTCTCACGTGTTCGGATAGATTTTTGTCCCACTGGGTTCACTAATTTCTTATTCATGTTGTCTGTTCATTCGGTAGTTTATTTTCCATTTTGTATGTTTTATGGTTTGTTTTTTTACTGAACTGTTCGCGGGTTTCTCCAGTGTACGATTCGTTTTCACTCCCGCTCTTATTTTCGCGGTGATTTTTTTTTTACATCCCTCCTGCAAGTTTCTGTGATTTATTGATTTATATTGGATTTTATGGATTATTTCTGCCTCATTATTTCTCCTCTGCCTCCAGGGACCTTGTTAAGATTGGTGTTACCTTGGGGTGTGGAACGGTCGGTTAGGTTTCACTACCTAGTACTCTGGCCTACGGTGAACCCCCCTTAATTTAGTGCTGCTGAAGGGAGTTGTCTACGCAATCTCCCAATTTTTACTGGGTGAGCCCCAGTGTGTCACGTATTACACATTACTTCGTCTGTGGCTTATAAGTGCTTTTGTGTTCCCCCCAACCGGTCCCTAAAACTATTAGCCTCTATAATGTGCCGATACAATTATTTGATTCTGCTAATCATTTGGGTGAGCCCCATTAGTGTATATTTATTTTTTACAAATATCATTTGAGCATAAAATGGAAGACAAGCCACTTCCCACTAACCTAAAGGGCCTTATTAACATGGCTGTAACCATGGCTGTAGGCCTTGGCTAAGGCTCTACCCATGGGTCCTGAACCCACTAAACAAATAGCCAAACATGCCAAATATCAGGTGGTGTCAGAGGAATCGAATTCCTCCTCCAGGGAATAATCCCGCCTGGCTAAGCGCCACTGGAAGGGCGAGGGATCTAAGGCAGGCCCCTCTAAAATGTAGGAAACATTCACGTCCAGCATCCCTACCAGTGCATGACCTCTCCTCAGATGACAATCAAGACGTCCCACCATCTCTTTCCATTCTGGACGAATGGCAAGCAGAAGCCTCTGATTCTGAAGAACATGGGAAAATAACCCCTATGTCAGTGAGATGTTTCTTGGTGAGCCCCAGATATTGGAGGGAGCTGACAGTGTGCTTGCCACCGACCAACCTGAGGTCGCAATATTCCTCAGCTCAACGGGTCAGCGTATGTTTGACCCCAGAAACACAGCACCCACACTCAGGGGACTATTCGCTTCCAGAACATCTTAGGAAGTTCGTGCATTTTTGGCTGAAAAAGTCAATGGAAAAGGAGGTTCCCTGTCCTTCACTGCTGGATAAAGTGGCATTTACACCAGAGTTCGACCAACTTATGCTGGCATTTATGGCTAGAGGAGGAAGAGACCCACGGAGAGGGGTCGTACAGGGATTTAGAGGAGCTCAAGACAAGCTCCTGGACGCTATTGGGCCACTGGCTCATGTGATGACATTAGCTGATGATGCTTACACTCAAGCAGAAACTTTTACCTCGGATACTGTGCACGAGTGGGCACGAGTGGGCACACGATATCCCAATGCTGTTTTTGTTTTGTGGGCAACACGAATGTGACCCTCCCATCAGAGAGGTGCCATGCAGCACTATTTCGGATCAATGCTAAACTGGCAAATGTTGGGGCCCAGGGATTGGGCCCACAGGCTAGAGGCAAGCTATTCGGTGAGGTGTTCCTCAAAGAGCTCAATAGACATGTTAATGTGTTCACCTCCTTAAACAAAGCACAATCATCCATGCGCAGAGTATTCAGAGGCAATACACAGAGGGGTATTTTTGCTAGGGCTGCTCGGCAGTGGGGCTGTGCCACCAGCCAATTCTGGCAATCCGGCCTCCGCACTTCACGCCCACCACCCTTAAACCCACAAGTGGGAACCAGACAACCGTTCCTGGAGTATTGAGGAGTTATTGCTTGCAGCTAGGGACCTCCTTTGGGATTCCTCTGCCCCAGGAACAAGAAGGTGCTACCTCTCTGTATGGCACTCCTGGAACAATTGGTCCTTGGGACAGAATCTTGATTCTTTTACAGCCTCTGTTTCCTCTATATTGAACTTCCTGTCATCCCTCTTTTCAGATGGTAAGTCATATAACTCTATTAATGTGGTTCAGTCAGCCATCTTTGCCACCCACATTTCAATCCAAGGAAAACCTGTGAAACAATTGATTTGCCGACTATTCCGTGGTATTCGACTAAAACGGCCAATAGTACCTAAATACATGGCTCTATGGGACATAGGTTCAGTACTTAAATTTTTGAAAGATTGGCCTCCTAATGACAATCTGTCGCTACACCGACTGCAAAAATGACCCTTCTTCTTAGTCTTGTTTCATTCAGAAGGGTCGCAAACGTTCGCACTTTTGACGTTAATGCCTTCTCCTTTTCTCCTGAAGGCGTCACTTTCCGCATCTCTAGTCATACGAAAATGAACTCGACGTCCGTTTTCTACCTGTTTTTTCCATCAGAACTTCAACTTTGCATAGTCTCTACGTCACAAGCTTATGTATCGGCGACGGCCACCCTACGATCATCTTCCTCACACCAACCGCCGATCTCATATGTCTGTCCCCACAAGCCAGTTTCAATTGCAAAATATGAAGCCTCCTGTCATGTGATAAAATTAAAGATTATGCTAGCTTTAGTGTACTAATAATCTTAATTTTAGTAATAACAGGAGGCAAATATGCCCCCCCCCCCTTTTCAATTATGCTTCCCTCCCTTTCACTTCACTCATGTGATTTCATGGATTTATTCAGCTTACTTTGGTTCTATTACATTTTGATTATAGGCCAGTTTTATCCCTAGTTAGCTAGGTTTCATAGACTTAACTTATTGGACTATAATTCACTTTATAGTAACCCATGTTTTAGAGATTACTTAACATATTCTTTTATATTATGTCTATTTTATTAATGATAGGTTAGTTCAGAGTTTACTACTGTGATGGTCCTTTGTCATACACGATTAATTTCCATATGATTAAAACTTCTCACATTCTCTTTCAGCTTAACACACCGCATCGACCATACCAATGGATTACTCTCCTCGGATGGTGTCTTCTTCTTCTTTGTTAACAGTTGGGATTTCCTCATTCTAAATGATGCCACAGGAACATTCTTTCAGCTACCGTTGATGCTGTACATACTGTTTATTGTTACGTGACTTGCGATGTTGCTTTGGTAGGAAGTACCTCAGTGGAAGGGTACTTGAACTTATCTCTGATTATTTTTTCTCTTATTCCTTTATTCTTTGCTGCTATGGAGTTAGTAAAGAAAGTTATGCAAAATGTTTGCCTCTTTACATTACTAAAATTTAAATTATTAGTACACTAAAGTTAACATAATCTTTAATTCTTTCCCAAATCCCGCAAGACGAATAGTGATTAAAGCTTTTGCATACCAAACAACAGTCAGGAAAGGATACAGGTTTATATACCTAGACCCCCAACATGGGGTCTCCATTCAATATACAGTAAGCCTGCCCAGGTGTCTCTGTGTCTGGGAGATAATTGCAGAGTTGCAGTTTGGACTGGCCGCTATGGAAATTTTGGCTGAAATTAGTTCCACGCAGTAAGTGCTTCATCCCGGTCTTTTAACCGGAGCTCTAACTGCTCAAGGCAGGTGAGTTTTCTCTTGCTTGTAGCAAGCGATTGGTCATCCTGATTCCCTCCAAAAAGAGCCCTTCTAGTCTCTTGAGAAAAGGCCAAAACAAGGTGTAAAGGTGACAAGGTGCTGAACATGGCCGAGCCAGAGTTCCAGGGCATGTGTAGATAGCTTCTGCTAGTGGAATTCGGTTACTCTGGTTCTCTGATAATGTCCTACGGGCAAAGGGGGCAGAAGCACACACTTACAGGAGTCGAGCAAACAAGAGGAATGAAGTGAAATGCAGTATTTTGTGTTAAGTTCTTTACACCATTGAAATTTAATTAAAGTCTTCATTAATGGATAAAACCATGTGATATTTTGACTTAGATAGCAGCGTCTATTTAAGTGAGGAAAACAGTTTAGAGTTGCTTTCCTTATTTACTATTGTAACTTGCTTTCTGCTCAGAAAAACATTATTGTGACAAACTACCCTGAAACCCTGTTATTTTCCTTAGCCCGAGTTATTTTTCCCCTTGATTTGGTAGTTCTATCTACCGAACGCAGACCAACCCCTCGCTCATTATCTTTAAAGTAACCACAAAGTTAAGTGCTCTCTCTGGGTGGCCTCTGTACGTAAAACAAAAAGATATGTGCTCTGGAAAATGGCAGCAATCTTATCTACCAAACGCAGGCAGCGGTACTTGGTCATCAAGTGTCTGGAACTCCAAACCGGACATTAAAACTCGTGAACATCAGTAACTTTATACCACCACTTGTTCCTGTTCCCGACAAGCCAGGAGAGTGCTGTTCGGTGGAAAGGTACACACAAATGAGACAAACAATCGCTACCAATGAGCCAGGGGAACCATTCAGTATTTTGTTTATTTTGGAACTCCTGAAAGTGACTGACTGCTACCACTTTTCTTCTTGAACTAATTTGGGAAGACACCATGTGTGCGGCCGGTTAAAACTTTACCCTGGTGGCGATTCGGTTGTATTCATGGGATCTGAGCGCTATTTGGACACTTTGGACGCTTAAATCCAGGTTAGCTGGGATATAAGACTTGTGGGGGATTCCTATTAATACTGTGTATGTTTCGGTGGGGGGGTTATGTTTTATTCCCTGTATCTCTAGTGTCTGGGACCTAATTAGTTTAAGCTTAAACACTCCCTGTTGTTGAGAGGAAGTGGGGAGTGACTTTCAGTGGACCTCAGGTGAAGAAGTGAAAAACATTCTTAATGCCTAATTTCATGTTCAGCATTGAATCTTCTAATAGATATAAAACCAGAGACTACTATATACCATTGATTGCGCAAACCACCTTTTTCTTTGTATTACAGGAGTTCAGGAGAGTGTGAATGAACATACTATATGAAGTACAGGAGGTTCATTACAGTTATCAAAGCAAAAGATTCCAAAAGTGGTCTTCTAAAGGGTCATCTATTTCTACAACTGGTTTCTACAAGTTTATCAGGGTAGATAACTTCAGGTTAGTACTCACTTTATTAGACTTTAGGAACAATCTTCTAGAAATTGAGAAAGTCATTTATGTGTCAACTTGCATTTTCAGCATGGTATTCTGGGTGAATTGTGGAGGCATGGTATTTCAAAACAGCTGTGCGGTAGAATGTTGATTTTGCAAAACCAGAAATGTCAGAATTCTCATAAATCACCTGGACCTATCACTTTTCAATCTTGCAACAATTTTAATAATCTATCTATCTATCTATCTATCTATCTATCTCCCTCTCCATCTCTCTGTCTCTCTGTGTCTGTCTGTCTCTCTCTGTCTGTGTCTCTGTTTGTCTGTGTGTCATCAGAACGTAACTGCACAGCACTTTACAGCACTTTAGAAATTGTCCTATTTGTTTTAGAAACATACAAAGTAAGTGGAAACAAAGTAATTTTTTTTCCATTTAGTGTGTACTATTAACAGACCACTATAGTGCCAGGAAAACATACTCGTTTTCCTGGCACTATAGTGCCCTGAGGGTGCCCCCACCCTCAGGGTCCCACTCCCGTGGCGCTGAAGGGGAGGAAGGGGTTAATCCCTTACCTTTTTTCCAGTGCCGGGCTCCCTCGGTGCTGGGACTCTCCTCCCTCTTCTTCCGTCATCGGCTGAATGCGCATTATCAATGCTTTCCTATGGACGCAGGCCTCAATGAGACAGCCACTAGAGGCTGGATTAACACTAGTGTAAACATAGCAGTCTCATTAAGCTGAAGTGGTCTGGGTGCCTATAGTGGTCCTTTAATATATGACCCAGACTACACATTTGATTATTTAGCTGTTTGGTAAAAATAAAGAAAATTAACAATTTAAATTTTATATGTTTATGTATGTTGTCACTCGTGCAATAGGCAGTTGCATTTGACTATGGAAGGAAACAGGGATAAGAAATGATATGAGAACAAGCTAACAAGACTAAGACAACTTTAAAAGTCCTTTAAGTAGTGAGGCTGTCTCAGAATTACCTTGTTGTTATAAACCACACTTGATATAAGACTTTAGAAGGACAGGATTGTGGGAAAAAGGCCATGAAAAAAATCCTTTCTAATAAAGATGGCCATGAACCGATGCATAAATCCAACATTTTTTATTGTTCACCACAAGAAAGTTTTGAAACAACATCAAATCACTTTTATCTGAAGGTGGAGGAGGAAGATTGGATTCTTATAGCCTGTTATAACAACTCACAAACCAGGAGTATCAATCACTCAGCAGAATATTGTTACATTTGCTATGTATGATTGTCTGGGGAGACCAATTAGTAAAATATATACAGAACAAGCAGAATCCACATATTTTCATACAAAACTGCACTGACATTTAGGATTGATATTTGAATTAAAGTTAGTCTTTTCTATGTTGCTTCTGTGATTGCTGACCTTTTAATAAAAAAGAAAAGAAAAAGGCATTAATATTTACACCTCATTCTGACCGCTCACCATTTGTAAGGCTGAATTCACTAAGAAACGCAAAGCTATAAAACACATTGTATAGTGCCATAAAACATTTTACTGTTTTAGCTATTAAATGGACTATAAAAGAAGTTATTAACTTATGATTTTGTCCACTGTGTTAAAAGTTGGATTCAATGTAAATTTGCTCTTAGACTCAATGTATTGAGACTCAACCAGCTCGATTACAGGGAAACACATCCAATTGAAAATAGATGTTTACTGCATCCAAACTAAAATCTTTAAATGGTGATGCATGCCAATGTAACTGGTATAATAAAAAATACTTAGGTTTAATGTTTTAATAGTTTATTTGTGTATTGTTATCATTGTGAATGTACAAAATAATGTACATTCTTCTTTGCTTGCAAAACTGCAAATTCCATTTTTGTAGCATTGCGTACACACATATCTCCTGATTATAAAAACGTGTAACGATAAACCATTAAAAGAAGCCTCTGCCAGAAAAAAAAGAAATAACTTTAAAAAAAGAACGAAGACTTACTTGTTATTCTTACATATTATCAAATATTGGTAAATAATAGCCAATACTGCTCAATATGCAAATCAGTTGCAGTTTTAACAGGTTCCAAATAATTTGCGCAGAAGAACCATTGGTATTACAGTTACAAAAAACCCTATAAAATGTTGACATCATCTGCTTATAGAGTTTTGTATTAAATTGGAAGTCACGTTTAGGTCTGTTTTGGTTTTCATTTAACATATAGACTGTAAGCTCGTTTGAGCAGGGTCCTCTTCAACATATTGCTCCTGTAAGTTTTATAATTACCTAATTTATTGTTAAATCTCCCCTTCTTATAATATTGTAAAGCATTACGGAATATGTTGGTGCTATATATATGCCAATATTAATAATAATAGTAATATATCATTTTAGGTTTAAGTAGCTTGTAAATATATCCTGGGGACATTTAATTCCATATTATACAATTATAAATAATAATGATAATAAAAATAATGATACAGACTCTATCACATTATTATAATTTTATAAATATATATATATATATATATATATATATATATATGTATATATATATATATATATATATATATATATAAAAAATATACGAGTGTATACCCTGTTTTCCCGAAAATACACCCTACCCCGAAAATAAGCCCTAGCTGGATTATCGGGGTGGGCTGCAATATAAGCCCTACCCCGAAAATAAGACCTAGGCAGGGCCGGCGTCTGCCGGCCTTTAAATGCCACAGCCGACTGAGCGCTCTATAGAGAGCGCTCAGACGGCTGCCGCACTGCCTCACCTCCCCTTCCCTGGAGCTCGGCCACGCTACAGGGAAGAGCAGGTGAGGAGAAGATTGGAGGGGGGAGGGGGGAGGGAGTATTACAGGGAGAGAGGGAGGGGGGGAGAATATTACAGGGAGGGAGGGGGGAGAGTATTACAGGGAGGGAGGGGGGAGATA
Organism: Pelobates cultripes; assembly: GCA_933207985.1. Lineage (NCBI taxonomy): Eukaryota > Metazoa > Chordata > Amphibia > Anura > Pelobatidae > Pelobates > Pelobates cultripes. The sequence goes on from OW240923.1 coordinate 100,809,225, forward strand.
TTACAGGGGTGAGGGGAGGGAGGGGAGAGGTCATTACAGGGAGGGAGGGAGGAGGAGCATTACAGGAGGGGGGGAGAGGCCAAGCAGGGGAGGGAGGGGGAGAATATTACAGGGGAGGAGGGAGGAGAGTACAGGAGGGAGGGGGGGGAGGAGAGTATTACAGGGAGGGAGGGGGAGAGTATTACAGGGAGGGAGGGGAGAATATTACAGGGAGGGAGGGGGGAGAGTATTACAGGGAGGCAGGGGGGGATAATATTACAGGGAGGGAGGGGGAGATAATATTACAGGGAGGGAGGGGAGAGTATTACAGGGAGGGAGGGGAGAATATTACAGGGAGGGAGGGGGGAGAGTATTACAGGGAGGGAGGGGAGAATATTACAGGGAGGGGGAGGTGAGGGTCTCTGGGGGGTTACACAGCGCGGACACCGGCTGACAGACTGGCTCTAAGCCCTACCCTGAAAATAAGCCCTAGTGTGTTTTTTGTGACTAAAATTAATATAAGACCCGGTCTTATTTTCGGAGAAACACGGTATGTGTATTGAGTGTTATTATTTTTACTCTCGGTTTGTTTTTATTTCATTATGTTCTTATAAACTAAACTAAATAAAAAATGTTTTCCCTTTTCAGGATTTAGAGCAGTTCAAATTAAATAATTATTTTATATTTTTTTTATTCCTTTATCAAAGTTATGGTCTGGACATTTTTGTTGAGGTCAAATGTGTGACAGCAGCCATTATTTATTAGCTAGTCTGAAATAGACACAGTGCCCACATCTCAACTTTATAGTAGAGACCAAGTAAAAAAAGGTCAAGTACTCTCCAAAAAGTGAAGTATCATTTTATTTAGTGTATAGCATAAAATACACAAGTGGCAATATATATATATATATATGTGTGTGTATTTTGCATAATACCTTTTTGAACATCAAACATGCACCCCTAAGATACTGTAGCTCTATCACCATGCTATCTCACCAGCTAAATTCTATGTAAAAATCATAAACCTACAACTACCAGCATAAAGATATGTACATATAACATTTATTTATGCTACTTTTTGCTTATACATGCATACTACAAAGACATAAAAATATGGTGAATGCAGAGGAATGTGCAATCTCAGAATGTGTAGAATAACATTTGATACTTGATAGGTTTGTGCATTAGGTTTTGTGCGAGTGCACAGACCTGAACCCATCCTCTGTATGTTCTTCGATCTATACATTACTAATTTTAAAGAATTCTTGTTCAAAACTTACTAGAAGTAGACTTTATAATCTGTAGATCATATATTTAATTTAATTTGATTTTACATTTGTATTTGTTTATCTGATGGACGCTTCAGTCTAGAACTATATGCTTTCAAAGTAACAAACCTTAAAAATATGTTTTTCATTTTAAATTTCCTAGCAGAGTAATATATACAGTAGACATGTGCATTGCTTTTGAACGAATCAAATAATTAACAAAAATTTAGTTTTTTGTTAATTTCATAAAAAACAAAATATTGGTAGAAATTTTAACAAAAGTACGAATGAGGCACCTCATTCTATGAACAACTGCTGCTGTTGTTCTGAGTAAATGTTTCTCCTTGGGAGGTTGTTGTTACTATCACCTTTTGGATTCCTTTATGTTGTTAGTATTTAATGGTCTGTAGAGTTTAATGGTTATCCGAAATTCATTAATAAATTAAAATTTTCATTGAATTTCGGATGAACCAAATCAATTTTTACATTTTTTTTTTGGATGAACCAGAATTATCAGAATGAAATAAAATGGAAAAATTGTTTCAGCGTACATATCTAATATACAGGAGTGTAAACCAAGTGTTAACATTAGCAACAGATTAGCAACAGCAACACTGACTGCATGCTGCTTGTTGGTGAATGAAGGAGTAATATTGTTATATTTTTTTGTTGTACAGTAAATTAGTGACAGAAATCACAGAAACAAAAGACTATGAATGAATTCCAACTGGTCTGAAGAATAAGTCTCAGTGATGTCAAGGCCTCCAGTGGAAAATCTGAATGTAGGAGGCAGCTCAATAGAAAACGTTCTTACAAAGTTATATTGTTATAGAACAAATTAGGCATTATATAAATTAATCCCATATGTTATATATTCAGCCTGGTTGCATAACCAATTTATATCCTTTTATGACGTTTCAATCCTTCGCTAATTGAAAGCGGGATAATATTTTTCAGTCTTATGTTGACACTTGTGTTCATCAATTGGTGGATTTATATTACTAAACAAAGGTTCATATTTAATTTTATAAATGTGAATAATTCTCTGACAATCAATCCACTAACTATGTTTATTTCTTTCCTAGTGCATTAGGTAATAGAAGTCACCTGAGCTAGGAATATTTGAGTGTGTGAATAACCAACTAAGGTTCAATAAAAAAATATACGAGTGTATATGTGTATTGAGTGTTATTATTTTTACTCTCGGTTTGTTTTTATTTCATTATGTTCTTATAAACTAAACAAAATAAAAAAATGTTTTCCCTTTTCAGGATTTAGAGCAGTTCAAATTAAATAATTATTTTATATTTTTTTTATTCCTTTATCAAAGTTATGGTCTGGACATTTTTGTTGAGGTCAAATGTGTGACAGCAGCTATTATTTATTAGCTAGTCTGAAATAGACACAGTGCGCACATCTCAACTTTATAGTAGAGACCAAGTAAAAAAAGGTCAAGTACTCTCCAAAAAGTGAAGTATCATTTTATTTAGTGTATAGCATAAAATACACAAGTGGCAATATTTCAACTAATGGAATAGTCTTTGTCAAGCCTGAGGCTTGACAAAGTCTATTGTGTTTTTCAAAACATTGCCACATGTGTGCTTTCAACTATGTACTAAGTACAATGGCACTTTATGTTTTGCAGAGTGATGGACCCTTTTTCTGCTGGATTTAATCACTGGTATGGCATATCAGAGGCTTTTATAGTATATCAGCTGGTTAGAGCAGTGGTAATCTCAGTCAGTCCACCTTACCACTAATGGTCCATGGGTAAGACAACTACCTTAAATCCTCATAGATTGTAAAATTGGGCTGAGCAGGTACCTTTTTATTTTTCTTATCACCTTTCTATAATTGTAAGGAATATGTTGGCACTATATATATATATATATATATATATATATATGATAACACCTCATTTCAGTCAGTGCTCATCCATTCTCTATTTTATTGCAGAGACTTGCTAATGGGATTTATTTAGTAATTCAGTTTTCATAACATTCTAGAGTGAAAGAGGAAATTGAACCACGGATATGTTGACTTTACACCTCCAGCTAAGATATTTTAAATTATAATTAAAATAAACAAATTCCTAAGAGAAAAAGGAAGTGAATTTGATTAGTTCCCGATTTAATAATGTGACTTGGTGTGCATGTTTGAAGGCATGCATGTGTACATGATTGTATAGAATGTGTGCTCATTCACATTCTTAGAATGACCAAAGGTAGGAAGAAAAAAGCAAAAGTCTCTGCTACCTCTTTATACTTTTGTGATAAGTGTTTTCTGGGCAAATATATGATAATGAAACAGACAAATGCATGGGATAATAAGCCAAAAAGTGTACCACCTTTAGAAGCACCAAGTAATGTAATGCAGAAAAGGTTATACTGTTAGGGAAAATGCAATTGTCATCTTTGGATTCATGTTGCATTGTTATTGCTGTGTCAGTACTGTATATCTTTGTGTTTGTTTCTCTGTTTTACATTTGTTTATGACCTCCATTATATTTGGCATACACACATCATTAAAATGCAAGTATATTTTATTTCCAAAGGTGTTACAAAATGCTATAAATGTTTCAAATTCGATTTTGGATGGAGGGTTTTTTGATTGATGGGTTATATTTGTACTTCAGCTGTCGAGCATAATATAGCTCATGATTATTTTTTATTACTATTATTCATCTTATTATTATTGTTAGATGTATTATAATTATTTTAGATTTTGTTATATTGCACTTTTTCACAAAAATAAAAAGAGATTGTTAAAAAGAATACAAATATTTTTCCCTTTTGGAAGATTGCAAATGGCCCAGATGGATACCCCTACAGCCAAACCATATCCTTTTTAGCTGTACATTATTTAAAGAAGTTCTGATACCTTGCAAGTTTTGCTTTTAAATTAATGATTTTTATCCCCATATTTCTCTTAAATTTACCATCAATTTTTAGTTATACTTAAGAAAAAGTAAAAACTAGTTTTTCTCATGAGGAGTATGATTTTTGTAAAATGTTGGCATTGGGCAGGGATTAAGCAAAATTCCATTTCACTTGCTAAGCTAAATTACCCACTATCCATCAGTCAAAAGAATCCCAAAGAAGGCAAATTGCAGACTTAATGGAAACGGATAACAAAATGGAGGTATCCATGTATTAAGATTTGGCACAAGGAAAAAAATATAACAGATAGAAAAGTGCAAGTGGCAAAGAGGAAAGTATAATCATTGAGCTACATAAGGCATAAGGAAAGGAAAATTGAAATGAAAAAAAAAAAAGAAAATGACAGAGTCACTTTAATCTAATCTACTTTACAAAGTCAGTATCTGCTGTCCATAGTAAAACATACATTTTATACAGATGCCTTCACATTCTACTCAACATTATAAAGTGCTCAAATTCTCAGTTCACGAAAGGTCAGCAGAAAAGTGATTATTAACACATCATTCAATTAGATGCAACACTTTAACTTTCATAAATAATAGAGATTGCTGTTCTAATAGCAAATAGATGTAATTGTTGAGGAATTTTCAGTGTCGAATACAATACATATTCATTGTGGGAATACCCTGTTTTCAGTTTTTAGAATCTTCACTGTTCTCTCCACCATCGAAATTGGACCTGAAGATATCATTGCAAAGGCATAACAAAGATCTAACAGGTCTAAGTTTGACCAAGAAGGTGTTGCAGAGTTTTCATTTTAAATGTAAGTTGCAATCAAATGTGAATTGTAGAAATGTTGTGTTGCTAATATCAACACAATATAACTGTTATATACTGTAATAACAGCAAGTGATTTGACCACCATGTTGTAATGAAGAAAAGTGATATGTCTTAAAATATAGAGACAGTGATTTATCTTTGGGGCATTAACCGATTATTTTATGGATTAAATTTGTTTTTAAATATTTATGCATAAATATACAAACTATTATTTATAATTTTACAGTTGTCTTTCATAGATAGAAGCATGCCATGGACAGATTATTGATAATGCTCCTACTGATCTAGGCAATATTGCCACAGCTGGTTCCCATTCTCTTTCAATCTCCTCTCCACTTACTGTTTGTCCCTTTCGCCGTTAATTTTATAATGATATTTGTACTAAACCTTAAAGGACTACTATAGACACCCAGACCACTTCAGCTTAATAAAGTGGTCTGGGTACCTGGTCCATCTAGGATTAACCCTTTCTGCTGTAAACATAGCAGTTTCAGAGAAACTGCTATGTTTACAAATGGGTTTATCCAGCCTCTAGTGGCTGTCTCATTGACAGCCGCTAGAGGCGCTTCCGTACATCTCACTGTGATTTTCACAGTGAGAAGACGCCAGCGTCCATAGGAAAGCATTGAGAATGCTTTCCTATGAGACTGGCTGAATGTGTGCGAGGCTCTTGCCGTGCATGCGAATTCAGACCATGGCCGAGGGAGCCCAGCAGTGGAGAAAAGGTGAGTTTTTTTTTTTTTCAATGTCTCCTTTTTATTGGTATTTATAGGAAACAAGTACAGGCATAACTGAGGGTATGAGGGATACAGAAAGGAAGAGGGGGGGGGGGGAAAGGTACCGCTCAGTCAACAAAAAAAACAACAGTTTAATGTACATGGTTTAACATACAACGTATTACAATTAATACACGAGATGAGAGGTACTGTTACAATACACCAATCAAGTTACCAGAAGCCAGTTAGACGGATCGCACCTATGGGTGAGTTGAGGTGGAGTCGGGGGTTTTGCGAAGTCGTGGGCACCGATAATGTCGGACTATCTGGGGAGATGATATCAATATTAACAATGAGGAGGGTCGTGGGGTCCTGCCCTCAGAGGTTTAAAGGTGTCGTAATACTACACGAGGCCTGGGTGGGTATTATTTATTATTATTATTCTTTATTTTATTTATTTATTTATTTAATATTATTTATTACTTATTACTTTATCAGGGGAGGGAGCCGAGTGCCAGCTGTACCATAGGAGAGTGTGTTTCGTCTCGCGACCAATCAGTCGGAATGCTAGACGTTCAAGTTCATAAGTCGATTGTACCCTATTGCGTACTTCCTGGATAGAGGGGGGGTCCGAACTTTTCCATCTGCTTGCAATACTGATTTTGGCCGCAAGGAGGATATGGCACACAACCACTTTGTGAGGAGATAGTAATAAACCAGTGTAGATATGAAGGAGGCAACACTCTGGGCGTGCGGGCAAATCTACCTGTGTGATTGATTTAGTCATGTCTCTAACTTGTTGCCAGAACGTCGCCAGTGTGGGGCAACCCCAGAATATGTGAAGCAATGTGCCCACCCCGCTCTTGCACCTCCAACATGTCGGTGACGTTGAGTGATACATCTGGGCTAGGCGCGAGGGTACCAGGTACCATCTCATCAGTAGTTTACAGTAGGACTCCCAGTGGGATAGACTGTGAGATGCCGCTCGAGTGATTTGGATAAACTGTAGCCACATAGGGAGGGGAAATTGGGCTGTCAAGTCAGTTTCCCACTGGAGCATATACGGGTGTTTTAAACAACTGTCCGCATCGTTTAGTGCGTTGTAGCACAGAGATAGGGGTTTGGTAGCCTGCTGTCGGGAGAGGCAGTTCCTGCCAAAGGTCGTTAAGTGATCCGCCTTGCAGTGCCGTATCTTTGTAGTGGTAAGAATATGCTTGATGCGTAAGTATGTAAATATTTCCCTAGACGGCAGAGCGTATTCTGTTTGCAGCTCGGGGAATTGTTTAATGCCCTGTGGTGCGAATAATGAACCCACCGAGGTGATCCCTTTATCTATCCAGACTTTCAGTGGGAGATCGCTGGTCAGGAAGTTCAATCGGGACAAGGGGGCGAAGAGGAGTGGGTGAGCTTGCCCCATCAAGTCTTTCGCCCATCTGCTCCATCCGGACAGCAGAAATTTAGTGTTGGGCAGACCTACCAAGGAAGGATTTGGGTGACCAAGTACGTTCCATAGATGGTGTGGGATCGTATCTGGTTGAAGGGTTGCATTTTCTAGGGGAAGCCATACTGGGGGGTTGGGGCGAGTAAGGACTTCCAGACCCTGGGCTAGTACAGATGCTTTGTAGTATGTTTTTATATCAGGTAAGCCTAGGCCTCCTTTATTAGGGGGGAGCCACGTGAGTCTACGAGCTATTCTCGGGGGTTTTTTCTTCCAGATGTGGGAGTTTAGAACGGATTGGAATTTCTTGAGGAGCGTATCAGGAAGCGCAATAGGGAGTGTGCGGAAGAGATACAGAATGTGCGGCAGTACCATCATTTTGATGGTCTGCACCCTACCCATCCATGAGACCTCCAGTGCATTCCATTTGTCCAGCTGTGTTTGAAGCTTGGTCAGTAGTGGTAAATGGTTTTCCCGCGTGAGCCCAGCGGGGGAGACTGTCAGGTTAATCCCCAGGTACTTCAGGGACGAATTTCTCCAGTCAAAGGGATATGCTGCTTTCAGCTTATTTATTAGTGAGGCCGATAGTCCCATTGGGAGCACCTGGGTTTTGTTGGAGTTGTTTTTATAGTATGAGACCTGACTGTACTGTGTTAGTAAAGACAGTAATGTTGGTATGGATTGTGCAGGTTGTGTGAGGAATAGCAGAATATCATCTGCGAATAAAGTCAGTTTTTGTATGCCTGCTGGTGTGTTAAGACCCTGTATCTCGGTGTGTCGTTTGATGTGACGGATGAGAGGCTCCAAGCAAAGGATGAATAACAGGGGGGACAGTGGGCACCCCTGCCTAGTGCCATTGCTAATTGAGAACGGTTCTGATAGAAACCCTGTGTTGAAGACCCTAGCGGAAGGGGCGCTATATAGTGCCATGGTGGCCTCCATAAATGAACACGGGAAACCCATCCTGTTGAGGGTCGCCTTTAGGTAGACCCAATTTAACCGGTCAAATGCCTTTTCGGCGTCGAGCCCTAGGACTACTCCCTTTTGGTTGCTGGATCTCGCCCAGCTGATCAAGTTCAGGCAGTGTCGCGTGTTGTCTCCGGCTTGCCTACCCGGGACAAATCCCGCTTGTTCTACGGATACCAATTCCGTGAGAAGGGGTTTGACCCGTAAGGCCAGGAGTTTGGCGAAGAGTTTGACGTCTGCGTTAAGGAGTGAGATTGGTCTCAGATTCTCACATTTAGTGGGCGGTTTACCCGGTTTGGGAAGAGTGACAATATGTGCTTCTAACATTTCCTTTGGCATGGCACCCTTTGTTTTAATGTCATTAAATAGTAATGTTAGGATAGGTGTCAAGATCTGTTCTAGCTTAATATAGTAGTAATTAGAGAAGCCATCAGGACCCGGAGCCTTGTGTTTCGGGAGGGACGCGATGGCTTTGGAAACCTCTTCTTCCGTGAATGGGCTGTCTAGGGCATTCCTTTGAGTTAGCGATAATTGTGGGAGCTCGCTATCGTGGAGAAACTTGTCTATAGCTTCAGGCGTGGGTTGGGCCACTGCGGGGTCGTCTCTTAGGTTGTACAGTTTAGTATAGTAATTGGCTAACGAGTTTACTATATCTGTAGGATTATATATTTTGATGTTGTGTTGAGATTCAATGTAAGGAATCTTCGACTGAAGTCGTTGAGACTTTAATTTATTGGCCAGAAGTTTGCCTGCTTTGTTCCCTTGTATGTAGTATGTAGATTTAAGCGTTCTCATTTTCCTTTCTATAGCTTGTAGGGAGAGGGCATTTAGTTCTGATTGCAGGCGGGCTATTGTTTTGGCTGATTTAGCGGAGGGCCTTTGTTTGTTCCCCTCTTCTGCTTTGGCCAAATCGCGGGTCAACCTTAAAACCTCCTCGTTATGTTTCCTTTTAGTGCGTGAGCCTATTTGTATCAAGGTTCCTCTGACGACAGATTTGTGAGCTGCCCAAAGGGATTGTATAGAGATGTCCTCAGTCGTATTTTCCTTAAAGTAAAGGGATGCCGCCTTGCAAACTATTTGTAAGGTGACGGGGGTATCCAGTAGGCCCTCGTTAAGCCTCCATTGGCCCCTTCCTCTAACCGGGTATAAACTGGCAAAGGTGGCGGTGACAGGTGCGTGATCTGACCAAGTCCGTAGTCCTATGTCTACTGCAGCTATGTTAGATAGGGTCAATTTGTCGACTAATATTAAGTCAATGCGTGAGTATGTCGAATGTATCGGGGAGAAGTAGGTATAGTCTCTACCTGTTGGGTACGTGTTGCGCCATGTATCGTATAAGTCTGATTCGAAGATGAGGTCAGACAGTACTTTACAGTTTTTGCGGGCTACAGTCGTCGGGCGTTTGTCTAGGCTACGTTTGATGTCTACCGAGGGGTCCAGACTACAGTTGAAGTCACCACATAGTATGACATGCCCCTGTTTCATGTTCTCTAGTTTTTTAAGTGCTCTACGTAGAAAGTGTGTTTGGCCATCGTTAGGGGCATACAGCGTTGCTAGGGTTAGGCTAATGCCGTTAAGGGTTCCTACTAATATTAAAAGACGCCCTGCTACGTCTGTGTGGGAACTGCTCATTTGAAATACCCAATCTGCATGGAACAGTATGGAGACCCCTTTAGTTTTGTTGGGGGAGTATGCATGGAAGGCCTGTGGGTAGCGGTTGGTGTGAATTTTAGGGGGTTTTTGAGAGCACAGGTGGGTTTCTTGTAGGCATATCACTGCCGCCTTAGATTTGTGCATGTCCCTGATCGCTAGGCTACGTTTGTGGGGGCTGTTCAGACCTTTAACATTCATGGAGAAAACCTTAAACTCATGTTGGGCCATAGGGACGGGGATCGGTACTCTTTAACATGCGTGTACAGTGGTTGTGCCTCGTTGTCTCGGCAAAACCATGTCCCATCGGAAACCCATCGGTCTTGATGAGGTCCCTGTCTCGGTTGGATATTGAGCATGGAAACTGTTGGTATATTATTGGAGGGGTCTGCGCTCCAACTGTCCAAAGAATCTGTTGAGGCCGAATGTGTATGACGTGGGATGGGAGCGGTACGGGGGGTAGACGAAATAGGAGACAGGAGGGAGGGAGGTCAGACATCGGGCTAGCCCGAGAAACTGGGGAAAAGCTGAACATATTACCTCTGCTTCCAGCAGAGCGTAGATCCGGAATCGTGTGGTGGGGGGCCACACAAACATCCGGCGTGGGGGACATGGGATACTACCACCATGGACTGGCCCTTGGTATTGCTGCAACCTTCCCGAACTTGGGGAGACGCACCAGTTTTGTTTATTGCGTCCAGGCAGCTTAATTCAGGGTGTCGGGTATAGTGGGAGAGGGGTTGAGTGCCCGGCATGCTGGCTAAACCTGCGCCGCGGGGACCTGGATCACTAGCGATGTTACCAACGTGTGCCCTGAAGCCCCGGACTGTCAGGGGTAACCCGTCCAGCCCACTCACACCCGCAATAATTTGTGTGTCACAAGGTGAGATCGACATAGCAATATATCAAACATAAACATTTATCAACAACATTAGCATGAGGTCAGACACAGGCGTGATAGCCCCATAAGTGATAACAGAGAGCGACCAAGGTCACCAGTCATGCCATAGTAAATCATAGCAGCAATGGTGGGCCAAACTACCAGTGGGCCCAGTGCCCAGAAGGGGCGTGGACGGGTACCTGGGGGTCTCGTACATATACACCCAAGACCTAACATATCTGGTCTTAATAGCCGCTGTTTACAGAGGCGGTATTGGGGGCTAATGGGGTTCGTATGTTCTGAGACGCCACTTCCTACTCTTATATGGAGGTCGAGTGGGGCCGTGGTGTCAAGAGTTACCAGCTGAGCCTCAGAGACTTACAAGCTATGGGTGGGTGGACGGACTTGGGCGAAAGAGCCGGCTCTGGCTAAACACGTGAGCCGAATTTGGCTGGCCGCTCTACTTTATTTTAATATATATAATTTTTTATTTTTTTTTATTTATTTTTTTTTAAACCATTACTTTGTATACTACCGAATTTTCATGGTGAGAGTGACACTCAACATATCATTCAAAAACATATATCAACAGCATTTGCATGAGGTCGGATATAGGAGAGATATCCTCATGGGTGTCATCGGAGCATGACCAAGATTACCAGTCATGCCACCGTAAGCCACGGTATCAGTGGTGGACCAGATTGCCAGTGGAACTAGTGCCCAGGTGGGGCGTAGACGGGTGTCTGGGTGACTCGTAAATATACATCTAATAGCTTACATATCTGGGTTTAATAACCGCTGTCTACAGAGGCGTTGATGGGGTCCATTGGGGTCGTATGCTCTGAGACGGCACTAGACGACCTAGAGACTAACAGGCTATGAGTGGGTACCCGGGCTCGAGCGAGAAGACCGGCTCTGGCCAAACGTATAGACCCAACCAAGCTCTACTTTTTTTTTTTTCTTTTTTTTTTTTTGAAACCATAACTCTATGAACTAACAGCTTATAACTCAGTGCTATGCAATAACAGTCAGATTAGCAGACACAAATGATACTCAAGCGTCCGGCGATGAGGTAAGCTGCAACCCTCGAGATGATCGGGTAGGATCAGTTCCTAGGGAGAGAAGCCACGGGGTCTCCGGCCATCCTCCACTCCGGCCTTATTTTCGAAGGAGAGGTGCGAGCCGGGAAGGCCTGACCTTGTGCGTGATGTAGGCCCCATTCTTTCAACTTCGCCAGGCCTACCTCCGGTTCCAAGATTGGCACAGTTCTTTCGCGATACCACACCAGCAATTTTGTCGGATAGCCCCAACGGTAAGAGATGTTATTATTCCGGAGGGTTTTCGTCACGTCAACAAATTCCCTTCTCCGTGCCATCGTCGTCGCCGATAGGTCAGCGTAGATTTGAATGTGTTGGTACGGTTCCGGCAGACTGGAAAGCTTCCGTGCTGCGTTGAGAAGTTGCTCCTTCGCTTTGTAGTAATGAAATCGAGCTATGACGTCCCTGGGGGTATCCGCGGTGAAGCGGGCCGGTCTTGGGAGTCGATGAGCGCGGTCGAACTCCCATGCGGTGACCTCGGCTTGCGGGACCAGCGTTTTGCACAGGGCCACAAGATATTGGGGTAACGCTTCATTTGAGATGGAGTCAGCTATGCCCCTGAATCTCAGGTTATTGCGGCGGGAGCGATCTTCTATGTCCGCCAATTTATGTTTGAGAATCGCTTGTTCTTCCTCTAACCTTTGTAGTTTATCGACTACATCATTATGGGCCATGCATAGCTCTTCGGTTTTAGTTTCAAGATGGCTGGTGCGGCCACCTATCTCTGCAATCTCTTTTTTCAAGTCAGTAGTAAGCTGGCGCAGATCCGATCGGAACGAGGACTGCAAGGATTGTAGCATGGTTTGTATACTTTTGTTGGTGACAGGCATATCCTCCACTGCTTGCGGTTCACAATCAGGTTCTGTGTGCCATTCCGGTGACGGCGGGAGCTCCTCATGGCCGTCGCCATTTTGGATTTGCCGGGGCTTCTCTTTTCTGCCCTGGCGCACCGGATCGGTAAGCTTGGTCTGTTTGGAGGGGGCCATGGTGGCAGGTATAGTGTTCTCCGTTCGTTACCAGGGTCGGAAAGGCTGGGAAATCTGCTCAATTGTCGCTCAGGGCCTGTTAGGATACGGAGCGATCACAACATGCGACTGCTCCCGTCGGTGGTCAGCCATGCCCCCAAAAGGTGAGTTTTTAATCCCTTCCTCACCCTAGAGCCCGGAGGGAGGGGGACCCTAAGGGTGGGGGGGGACCTAGAGACCCTATAGTGCCAGGAAAACAAGTATGTTTTCCTGGCACTATAGTGGTCCTTTAAGCATTTAATGCTATTTTACAGATTTACTGTTTATATGTCTGCTTGCTCATTCTTTAAAATAAAGAATTAAAAAAAAAAGTAAACATCATAGTAACTTCATCTTTTAGCTATAAAGGTTCTTTAAGTATAATGTTATGTTATGTTATTATTTATATAGCACCAACAAATTCTGCAGTGCTTTACAGTGGATGGACGAACAAACATGTAGTTGTAACCAGACAAGTTGGACACACAGGAACAGAGGGGTTGAGGGCCCTGCTCAATGAGCTTACATGCTAGAGTGGGTTTTTAATGATTTTTTGAAGGAGTGGAGACTGGGTGAGCATCTAACAGAGGAGGGAAGCGAGTTCCACAGGAACGGTGCAGCCCTGGAAAAGTCTTGAAGGTGAGCATCAGAGGTGGGAGTACGGACAGAAGATAGACGTAAGTCTTCAGCAGATCGATTTGAAAGCAAGAACCATAATTTTAAATTGACCCCTATATCTTACAGGAAGCCAATGTAGGGAGTGACAGAAGGGTGAGGTGTGGGCAGACAGGAAGATGAGCCTTGCTGCCACATTCATTATTGTTATTATTATGATATTTATAGAGCGCCGTCAAATTCCGCAGCGCTTTACAATGGGTGGACAAACAGACATGTAGTTGTAACCAGACAAGTTGGACACACAGGAATAGAGGGGTTGAGGGCCCTGCTCAATGAGCTTACATGCTAGAGGGAGTGGGGTAAAATGACACAAAAAGGAAAGGATAGTATTAGACTAGTGACAGTTGCAGAAGAGGAATCAGTCAGGAGCTATTAAACGTTTAATTGATACGCTTTTATGAAGAAGTGGGTATTTAACGATTTTCTGAAGGAATGGAGACTGGATGAGCATCTAACAGAGGAGGGAAGCGTGTTCCACAGGAACGGTGCAGCCCTCGAGAAATCTTGAAGGCGAGCATCAGAGGTGGGCGTACGGAAAGAAGATAGACGTAAGTCTTCAGCAGATCGTAAGGGCCTAGACGGGACATACTTGTGTATAAGGGAGGATAGATAGGTAGGAGCAGCATTATGTAGAGATTTGAGAGCAAGAACCAGAATTTTAAATTGAGCTCTATATTTTATAGGAAGCCAATGTAGGGACTGACAGAAGGGTGAGGCATGGGAGGTGCGGGCAGACAGGAAGATGAGCCTCGCCGCTGCATTCATTATGGACTGTAACAGCGCTAGTTGGGAGCACGTAAGACCACTGAGAAGCGGATTACAGTAGTCAAGGCGAGAAAGGACAGTGGAATGGACCAACACCTTAGTAGCATCTGGCGTTAAGTAGGGGCGGATGCTCGCAATGTTTTTGAGATGGAAATGACAGGATTTGGTGATAGATTGAACATGAGGCTTGAAGGACAGGTCGGAGTCAAAGAGAACTCCTAGGCAGTGAGCCTGCATGGTGGAGCTGATGGTAGCACTGCTGACTTGGAGGGAGACAGACACAGGAGTAACAACACTTGAGGGAGGAAAGACCAGAATTTCAGTTTTGGTCAAGTTTAGTTTAAGGAAGTGGATAGAAGTGCATACAAATGATATTGGAAGCTAAAGGAGCTAATGAGTTTACCAAGGGAGGTAGTATAGATGGAGAACAGAAGGGGACCAAGGACTGAACCTTGGGGAACACCAACAGAGAGGAGTTGGGGAGAAGAAGCAGAGCCAGAGAAAGAAACACTGAAAGAGCGCTGGAAGAGGTAGGAGGAGCACCAGGAGAGAGCAATATCTTGTAGACCGATATTGGAGGATGAGAAGAAGCTGTTGATGATCAACAGTGTCAAAAGCCGCAGACAGGTCAAGGAGAATTAGGATAGAGTAGTGACCATGAGATTTTGCAGCGAGTAGATCATTGGATACTTTGGTCAGTGCCGTTTCCACAGAGTGCTTAGCGCGGAAACCAGACTGAAGCGGGTCTAGCAGAGAGTTGGACTCAAGGAAGTCTGTCAATCTCGCATACACAATTTTTTCAAGGATCTTGGATGCAAAAGGCAGTAGTGAGATAGGACGATAGTTGGATGGGGAGTTAGGGTCAAGATTGGGCTTCTTTAGAATTGGGGTTACAATTTGAAGGGCAATGAAAATATACCAGAGGAGAGAGAGAGATTGAGAATTTTAGTGAGAGGTGGAGAACAGCACAAGTTGGGAGCATGTAAGACCACTGAATATGGCATGTAATTAAAATGGACACTCTAAGCAACAAAGCAATTTTAGTCTAATGAAGCAGTTTTGGTGTATATATCATGCCCCTGTAGGTTAACTGTTCTATTTTCTTCCATTAAGGAGTTAAATTACTTTGTTTCTGTTTAGGCAGCCCTAGGTACATCTCATTTGGCTTTGATTCACACAGTCTCCATGAAAAAAATATTTTGGTTTTAATCAGACAGAACAGTGTGTTTACTTTAGAAGTGCTCTTCTCCTGCACTGTTAACTTTAATCACACATAGGAGGCTGCTGCAAACTGCCATCAGGCTATAAACAGAGAAGGGGTATGAAATTCTAAATGAAACACACTGTGCAAAAAAGGAAGCTAAACAATGTAGACTTTTTTAGGAAGTATGTAGAGATGCTGTGTGAATCTTAGCCAGGGAATGCATGGGTATGATCACATATATGAAAACCATTTTATTAAACTAAAGTTATTATTTTGAGGCTTTGAGTGTCCCCATAAAGTTACTGTGGTGAAATTTCCCTGATTTCTATCATGTATAAATGTAGCAATTACCATTTTCCTTCTCACCTTCTTGTCTTCTGGAGTTCAGGATATGTTATATAATTTAAACTACACGCAGTGAAAGCATTTGTCCATTGAGTAGAGTAAAATGTATGTAATGTGGATAGTTACAAAAAAAGCTATTCATTACATAATTTCTTAATTTCAAATAGACATTTCAAGTTATAAAATTATTCCCTCTTCTCTGATACCTAGACTAGTTTTCCCCCAAGTCTTTATTGAATTTTTTTATGTAATTGTGGGTTTTCATCTTTATTAATTTATCTCTGGCAGCATAACAAAATCTAAAAGAATCATTCATCTATAACTCATCCACTTTAGCTCCGTAGAGCAGTATTCCATTTCAATGTGCTGCTGTAAAAAGCTCCCATAATTGGTGTGTTTTACGGCTGTATGCAACAGCACAGGTACAACACTATCTTAACATTTTAACAAGGAATCCTGGCAGAGTTAAGAAGATGCTACTAGGCTGTTTTGAGCACTTCTTAAACTATTAGCCACAATAGTGTTTGGTCATTATATGTGTTTATACAGCAAGCTCAGGAACAATTTGTTCACAGGTATTTGTTTGTTCGTGACTGTTTAGAATCTTCTATTCATCTATCACACATTTGATCATACATATGATTCCATAAGGCTTCTCTTTTAGCCTCTCTCTATACTGCTATCTTTATAACAATTAGCAAACTTGTATTCTTTTAAATTAAGCGTGCACTGATTTTTTACATGACAGGCCCTTAGTCGCCATATGGGCAGGGGAGGGATATTTGCACCTTAACCCAATAAGACACCAACACTCTTATGTATAGGTCAATATGTCCACAGCTTTAATAAAAAAAGTTAATAACTTATCAAGTACAAACATATTAAGGTAATTGCCCACCTCAACTCCCAACATTATAACATCTCCCCAATGCTAATAAAAGGCAATGGCCCATAACATAAACATTACTTAACCATATATAACAACCATATAAATATGAACATGTAAAGTGCCAACATTTCCTTCCTTTGTTTACTCCTGGTAGGGGTATACCGAGGTACCTCTACACCAACGAGGTTCTGAGCCACCGATGGACTTGAAACACATGTATGAACAGTATACCATTTGAACCAACCAACTACCCTTGCTCTTATATTAACTAAGAAGGCCCGATTTTCCCTTAACCCCATCCTCGTCACTGTCACCAAACAGGGAAAATCAACATCTCACTTACCCAGGGGGGTAAGTTAAATTATTAGTGCAGGATTCTAAAATGGCTAACCTATTTATATCAGTCAACCCCCAAACACTAGCCCACCAATCCCACTAATGCTTACTCCCTCTAGCCTTGTCAAGACCCTATTCCCTACATTTTAAACAATTAGGATACATTGGCATTCTTTGACCTTTTCTCTGGTTTCTTTACTCAAATCCCAATTATTACAACACAAAGATATTAATATTTCACATGTTAATATAGGTGTTGGCATTGCCTACTAAAGATATACTTTGCTTAATAAAGATAACTTTTCAAAAATATGTTGCCCAAGGTTTCACCAATATACTGGAAAAATGAAGGGAACAGGTTGTGAAGATTAGCACTGAATATTACCATCTGTATATTATTTTAAAGGGCTCATTCTATGTCATTAACATGTTTTGAAAGTGTAAGTGCCATCTGTAAAGCTTTCATAGCTTCTTATCCTGAATATACTTTAACTATTTTATAAATTCACAGAAATTGACATTTTATTTTAGTGTCTCATGTATATGTATCGATATTCTATTGCTCTTTGTTAAGTAAAATAAAGACCAGAGATCAGGCTAGTTTTCTTGAATTTTTGTAGAATGAATTTATTTTTACAATAAAATATGTAAATGATAAAAAATTGAACTTTGCAAATCAACTGCTTCATTTTCTAGATAACTGTGACTTTGTTACAGCTGAGTAAAACATTTAAGCTAAGAGGTTGGCTTAAAGATCCATGATATTTACTTTCAAAACTTGAAAGCTGGATTCTGAGGTTAACAAATCAGTCAGCATAGTCATTTTCCCATCATAAGTGCAGACTTTGCACAAAGTCGGAAAAATTACTGGTATAAGTTTTCAACTTATAGATTCAAGCAGCAACATCCTTGCTGAGCTATTAACATGTTCAGTGCCACATAGACGAGTAGTGCATGAGTAATGCAATAAACTAAGGAAAATTAAATTGTCTAAATCAGGGATCCTCAAACTTTTTAAACAGGGGGCCAGTTCACGGTCCCTCAGACACTGCTGGGGGCCGGACTATAGTTTTACCTTTTTTTTTTAAAACAAATTCCTATAAATAGTGAAACAGACACATAGACATATATAGACACACATACACATACTAACACACTTACAGACACAAACACGCATAAGGACATACATACACATACATACTGACATACATAGACAGACAGACATATACATACATACATACATACACATACATGCAGAAATACATACAGAAATACATACAGACAGGCATACACATACTGACATACATACATATACATACAAACACATACATACTGACATACATACACACATACTGAAATATATACATACATACAGACATACAAACACATACTGACATACATACACAGACATACATACTGAAATACACACACACATCCATACATACACACACTAACATACATACAGATAGACAGACACATACTGACATACATACACACATACACAGACAGATATATACTGACATAAATACATACACACAGACATACATACTGAAATACATACATACATACAAACACACTGACATACAGACACACACATACATACTAAAATACATACACATACATTCATACATACTGAAATACATACATACACACATACAGACATACAGATAGATAGACACATACTGACATACATACACACAGATAGACACATACTGACATACACACACAAACACATACTGACATACATACACACAGAGACAGACACAGACAGATACATACTGACATGCATACATACATACATACATACACAGACAGACAGATACATACTGACATAAATACATACACAGACATACATACTTAAATGCATACATACAAACACACTGACATACACACACACACACACACACACACACACACATAGTAAAATACATACACATACATACATACTGAAATACATACATACAGGGAGTGCAGAATTATTAGGCAAATGAGTATTTTGACCACATCATCCTCTTTATGCATGTTGTCTTACTCCAAACTGTATAGGCTCGAAAGCCTACTACCAATTAAGCATATTAGGTGATGTGCATCTCTGTAATGAGAAGGGGTGTGGTCTAATGACATCAACACCCTATATCAGGTGTGCATAATTATTAGGCAACTTCCTTTCCTTTGGCA
Organism: Pelobates cultripes; assembly: GCA_933207985.1. Classification (NCBI taxonomy): domain Eukaryota; kingdom Metazoa; phylum Chordata; class Amphibia; order Anura; family Pelobatidae; genus Pelobates; species Pelobates cultripes. The sequence goes on from OW240923.1 coordinate 100,828,336, forward strand.
AAATGGGTCAAAGAAGGACTTGACAGGCTCAGAAAAGTCAAAAATAGTGAGATATCTTGCAGAGGGATGCAGCACTCTTAAAATTGCAAAGCTTCTGAAGCGTGATCATCGAACAATCAAGCGTTTCATTCAAAATAGTCAACAGGGTCGCAAGAAGCGTGTGGAAAAACCAAGGCGCAAAATAACTGCCCATGAACTGAGAAAAGTCAAGCGTGCAGCTGCCATGATGCCACTTGCCACCAGTTTGGCCATATTTCAGAGCTGCAACATCACTGGAGTGCCCAAAAGCACAAGGTGTGCAATACTCAGAGACATGGCCAAGGTAAGAAAGGCTGAAAGACGACCACCACTGAACAAGACACACAAGCTGAAACGTCAAGACTGGGCCAAGAAATATCTCAAGACTGATTTTTCTAAGGTTTATGGACTGATGAAATGAGAGTGAGTCTTGATGGGCCAGATGGATGGGCCCGTGGCTGGATTGGTAAAGGGCAGAGAGCTCCAGTCCGACTCAGACGCCAGCAAGGTGGAAGTGGAGTACTGGTTTGGGCTGGTATCATCAAAGATGAGCTTGTGGGGCCTTTTCGGGTTGAGGATGGAGTCAAGCTCAACTCCCAGTCATATTGCCAGTTCCTGGAAGACACCTTCTTCAAGCAGTGGTACAGGAAGAAGTCTGCATCCTTCAAGAAAAACATGATTTTCATGCAGGACAATGCTCCATCACACGCGTCCAAGTACTCCACAGCGTGGCTGGCAAGAAAGGGTATAAAGAAGAAAATCTAATGACATGGCCTCCTTGTTCACCTGATCTGAACCCCATTGAGAACCTGTGGTCCATCATCAAATGTGAGATTTACAAGGAGGGAAAACAGTACACCTCTCTGAACAGTGTCTGGGAGGCTGTGGTTGCTGCTGCACGCAATGTTGATGGTGAACAGATCAAAACACTGACAGAATCCATGGATGGCAGGCTTTTGAGTGTCCTTGCAAAGAAAGGTGGCTATATTGGTCACTGATTTGTTTTTGTTTTGTTTTTGAATGTCAGAAATGTATATTTGTGAATGTTGAGATGTTATATTGGTTTCACTGGTAATAATAAATAATTGAAATGGGTATATATTTGTTTTTTGTTAAGTTGCCTAATAATTATGCACAGTAATAGTCACCTGCACACACAGATATCCCCTGAACATAGCTATAACTAAAAACAAACTAAAAACTACTTCCAAAAATATTCAGCTTTGATATTAATGAGTTTTTGGGGTTCATTGAGAACATGGTTGTTGTTCAATAATAAAATAAATCCTCAAAATTACAACTTGCCTAATAATTCTGCACTCCCTGTACATACATACATACATACACACAGACATACAAATAGACACATACTGACATACACACACAAACACATACTGACATACATACACACAGACACAGACAGATACATACTGGAATACATACACACATACTTACATACATACAGATACATAGTGACATATATACACACACAGACATACATACTGAAATAAATACATACATACATACACATACATGCATACAAACACATACATACAGACATGCATACATACTGAAATACATACACACAGACATACATACTGAAATACATACACAGAGACAGACATACATACAAACACATACATACTGACATACATACACAGGGCTATTTTTCTTACTTTTTTTGCAGGAGGGTGGCTGTGGCTGACGGGAGTTGTGGCTCTTCCCTCCTCGCGGCCTGGCTCTCTTCCATCCCGCGCGGAGGGAGCTGGGAGGAAGTGACCGCCACTTCCTCACAGCACTACTTTGCGGCTGCAAATTTTTAAAGGGGGCTTGTTGCGCTATTGCACGGCCGCAGCGCTGACCGGGCCCCTGAAAATGGCCCTGAGTGTTTGGGCCGGGTTCAGGACCCCGGCGGGCCGACATGGCCCGCGGACCATAGTTTGACGACCTCTGGTCTAAATTAATACATATTTGGGTCGATGAGACCTCATACAAGACTGGTTCTCCTCACCTATCCTAACATTTCACTACTTTCTGCAGTTCTCTTCTAGTATCCTCAGTATGCTGGTCTCCCTACCTTTGTCCTTTGGTTTTCTTATCCTCTCTACCTTGTTATGTACAATTCCGTGACCATGTCCTTCTAATTCCATTCTCTGCTGGTCAATTTGTGACCTTCTTTCCACTTCTGTCCACAGTTTCTCTTTGCTGTCCAAGTCGGTTATTCTCTATTACAATTCTCAAATAATGGCTCTTTTGCATTATATTTTTCTGAATTATTTCTCCCCATCCTTACTCTCTCAATTTTCGATATATTTGGGGGGGTGGTAAATGAAATGTTTCACCCTTCCCATTTTGTATCTGTTGTTGTGATGGTCAAGTCATATTCCTGCCACTGCTGAAAGTCTAGAAGAAGCATTGTGATCAATCTACACCAGCAGGAGGCAAAGACTGTTTTTTCCCTTGGGGTTAAGTTACTGGGCTGATCAGTTTAGATCAGAAGATATCCCAACTGGCCCTCAGTCTTCATGCCCAAGATGCCGACATCCCATTAGGGAATAGGCACTACAGATCAAACCTTAGTCCTCTTGAGTAATTGAGGCTGCCGAAAGGACAGCTGTCAACTGAGAACTATTTTTAATATAAACATCCTTTAATCTTGTAATAAAATTTCGAAAGGGAATAGATTTTTTTTTTAAATTAAGTATATGTACAAAAATTTGAAAAACATATCCAAGCCTATAGTATATGACCGGATCCTTCAGCCATATACATGCACCTTGGGTCAGACAGTGTTTGAAAACTGACAGTTAGTCTCTATGGTTTTCTCTGCTTCTGTGCAGGGAGTGATTGGTAGTAACCGGCCTTTGACCCCCAAACATGCGCGATGTCACACGCACGCCCACGTCATCATTAACGGGGTATAAAGTGGCATAGGTCTATGTGCGGATGAATACGTTACACATATACTAAAGGTAGGGAGGAGTTTTTCTCACTTTTTTATATATATAATTACTTTAAAAAAAATCTATTTCATTTCAAAACTTGATAAAATGGATTAATATATAAAAAATTAGTTTTGAAATAACAGTTGTTCTTTAAGGAAGGTTGAACAGCAGGCTAAGATAAAGCTATGAAACATTGCTTTTTGTACATCTCATACCATATAAATTAATTCCAGAGGGAAGCTGCAAAAGGTTTGTAGTAGAGAAATTTCCAACAAGATATACCCATTGGGAATATAGATGGTGTATAGATTGGTATATATATATATATATGATAATCCACAAAATCCTTGCACTCTGGCCTACATGGACCTACATGGTCTTTTTCTATCTGATTATTATAAAGCCAAACGTATACCCAGAGGGTTTAGGATTTTAAATATTCCAACCATAGGACGAGGTAAAGCGAAAGTTTGTAAGCAGGGCCGGCCTTAGGCAATTAGGCGCCCTGTGCAAAAAGTCTTCACGGCGCCCCCCCCACCTCCCACCAAGTTGCCTGAATACAGTAACACACACAGGCACCAGGGACGTGTGTATCACGAGGCAAACAAGGCATCTGCCTTGGGCGCCACTTTGCAGGGGGCGGCAAAAAAAAGCATCCCTCCAAACCCCCAGGCAGATCCCTTGCTTGCCTCGCATCCTGGGGGGCTCAAGAGCTGACCGGCTGGCCACTTTTGAGCCCCCCCAAGGCTGGCAGCGGGCAGCGAAGGAGCATACTCACCTGAGCTCTTCCTGCTCAGCTTCCTCTGCGCCGCTTAATGAAGCCGGGAGCCAGAATATGACGTCAGTCCGGCTCCCGGCATCACTAAGCGCTGCTTACTCAGCCTGTGCGCCCCCTGCCTGCCTGCCCAGCAGCCACACTGGACTGCTGGTAAGAAATCCACTCCAGCTTTCCCAGGGAGGCTGGGTGGATTTAAAATAAATGTAAAAAATATTAGTTTGTGAGTGTTAGTGGAAATGTCTGTGTGTGTGTCTGTGAGTGTTTATTTTGAAGTGAATGTGTGTGTGTGTGTGTGTGTGTGTCTGTAAGTGTGTAATTGTGTGTGTCTGTAAGTGAATGTGTGTGTGTCTGTGAGTGAATGTGTGTGTTGGTCAGTGAGTGTATATGTGTCAGTCAGTGAGTGTATATGTGTCAGTCAGTGAGTGTGTATGTGTCAGTCAGTGAGTGTGTATGTGTCGTCAGTGAGTGTGTATGTGTCGTCAGTGAGTGTGCGTCTGTCAGTGAGTGAGCGTCTGTCAGTCAAAGTGCGGCCTTGACAGGAAGGGGTGGGGGAAATTTAAACTCGGTTACAGGCATGTACACACACACTCAGTTAAAGGCAGTCACACATACAGGCACAGGCACAAACAATGGCACAGCTACAGCGACACACACAGACAGACAGTCACATAGGCAGTCACACACACAGACAGACACACAGTAACACACACATAGACAGTTATACACACACAGGCAGGCAGTCACACAGATAGAAAGTCACACACACAGGCAGGCAGTCACACACAGACAGATAGTTACAGACAGACACACACAGGCAGGCAGGCAGTCACATACAGGCAGTCAGGCAGTCACACACACAGACAGACAGTCACACGCACAGAGAGTCACACAGACAGACAGTCTCACACACACAGGGCAGTCACACAGACAGACAGTCACACAGACAGACAGTCACACAGACAGACAGTCACACACACAGGCAGTCACATACATGGGCAGTCACACAGACAGACAGTCACACACACAGACAGTCACACACAGGCAGGCAGTCACACACAGAGACAGTCACACACAGAGACAGTCACACACACACACAGAGACAGACAGTCACACACACACACACACACAAGGACAGGCAGTCACACAGACAGACAGTCACACACACACACAGACAGACAGTCACACAAACAGGCAAACAGTCACACACACACACTTACCTCTTTCCAGTGGATGCAGTTGGCTGATGGGGAAGCATCTTTCCCTCTTCCTGTACAGCAGGGGCTTCGGGAGGTATTAGCCCCGTCTCCGCCTCTCGATAAGCCCCGCCTCCGCCGCTCGGTAAACCCCGCCCCCTCTGCCGCGATTTTTTTTATTTTTTTTTTAAATAGACCCGGGTGGAGAATAATTAATCCTCCAGCCAGGTACCTCTTTTAGCTCCCCTGCACTCCGGCCATGAGTGAGCTGTGTCGGCCACAGGGCGCCCCCTGTTCCATGGCGCCCTGTGCGGTCGCACAGCTCGCACACCCCTAAGGCCGGCCCTGTTTGTAAGGACTGGACCTCGGTATTAAATAAAGCTTCACTGGACCGGATGCTCATCATTATACATGATGTAAAGGTGGATATGGAAGATACAAATTGAAAAATTACTGAATAGGAATTGGAACACGCTGTTCTACTGGCAACCCCTGAGGGAATTAAACTTCGAAATAAATTACAAGATGAACTATTACTATGCAAAAATGAACTAATTAAATTCAAAAAACAAAAATTTGAACGGGTACGCCAGGACTATCTTGATCACTGTGTTTATATATGGCTTACAGGTGATGGGACCCGTAAACCCTACCGCCAGAGAAAGAGGATTAAACGCCCCCAGATACCAACAATAAAAGTTAAGTTTTATGAAGATTGTGAGTGCGGACCATCACTTCAATTTATATATATATTACACAAGATCCAGCGCACTTCCCTATCCACTAAACAGCAACTTCAATGTTGACAGATTTTATTATTTTTTTTTAAAAACACCTAATCTAGGAAAAAATAATGGGGGTTTAGTTACATTATATGATCATACATTGCATAAGCCTGCCACAACATCAATGTACCCCTTTTTTTGGCAGGTCCTACTCTAACAGCCTAATGTCTGCTCTTATGAGATGAACCCACTTACTTGGGGAAAAAATTCCATCTGGGGCTCTCTGCAGTACAAGGCTATATAGAGCCCTGGAATGAGGACACGCGGTCTATGCCGACGAGGGAGGGGTGCTGGGGGGCTGCACTCACCTAAACATGCATAAATGGGGTGCTTCTGGGGGCCAATTTATACAATACACAAGATCCAGCGCACTCACCTATCCACTAAACAGCAACTTCAAAGTTGATAGATTTTATTAGTTTGTACACCAATATATACAGGTATATAGTAAAGGAAATGAACTAGTTTATATGAATCTGGCTGATTATTTATTTAACATGATATCAGCATAATGACATGCGGATGGAGTAGAACATGAGAATGCTGTTGATGAGGGAAGTCGAGATGGATCTATGACTATTTTCTAGCCATTATGATTAAATTACTTTTTGAAACTTACCCTAAAAGGTGTGCAAGACAGATTTAAAAAAGGATAACATGGCACAGATTTAGCCCACACAGGATTAGTGCCTTGGATGATGGATTACATATTATGCCAGCCGCAATGCTTATGTCTTCCTTAAATTCAGAAGATCTAAGATGCTTAGAGCTTCTGTGAAGCTCTTTTGTAGACTTCAGGACATATGTCAGCAGCCTTTTTAGTATCCATCCAGATTGCTCAATGTTTTGTTTTTACCAGCTTTGGAGTGAACACAACTTCATATTTAGTGAACAGACTCACAAGCCTTTTCTGTGATACTGACGAAGCCTTTGATTTAATCTTCATTGACGTAAGTCTGGGATAATCTCACCTCACATTCACATCTGCTTTTCTCATAACTTTCCTTTCTGCAGCAACCAATCTCTTTCATTTAGACAGCAAAATGTTTAAAAAGTTTGAATGACAGACCAAGTAGATTAGTTCCTAAAAAAAAAAAAAAATATAACATCAATCAACAGAAACCTACTTTGAGCCCATTAAGCTTGGTGTATGCATTTAGTACAAATGTATCCCTAAGGAACTTTAAAAATACAGATAGAAAACACCAGCTGCACAAATTAGATGTCCTTTTCTCTTTCTTAAGGCACATCTTGTGATATTATACACCTTATGTCTAGATCGAAATATATGCAAGCATTTATTTAGTCATATGTCTGTTTTCCTTCACAAATGTAATGTTTCCATCATAATCAGCACTATATTGGAAGTTAAATCATACATGTAATAAAATTAATATATTTTTGCTCACAACTGCAAACTTTTGAAAAGTCTGCTCAGTATGTCAAGCAATCACCTCCTTAAAATGCAATTCTTTAAGTGTTTAAGTGTACAACTACTGCTAAACAAGAGCACTGGACATTATTCTGTGTTGTCCAAGCATAGTTACTTTTTTCCTTTATGTAGATACAGTAACACTAACATCCACACACTAAAAGGAAGAGACATACTTTTACCAGGAAGCACACGTCGAGATAGAGGGTAAAGGTCCCGTGTAATAAGTAGAATGTCACATTGAAAATTATACTGTTATTATTATAATTATTATTGCCATTTATATAGTGCCAACAGATTCCATAGCGCTTTACAATATTATGAGAGGGGGATTTAACTATAAATATGACAATTACAAAAAACTTACAGGAACAATAGGTTAAGGAGGATCTTGCTCAATCAAGCTTACATTCTATAGGAGGTGGGGTGTAAAACACATTAGGACAGGAATTTGCAGTCAAATAAGGTGGGCTGCCCTTTAGGAGAGAGCAAGAGACAGGTATGTGAGGTAGAGGTTACTCTGGGAGGCCATAAGCTTTCCTAAAGAGATGGGTTTTAACCCCTTAAGGACCACACTTCTGGAATAAAAGGGAATTATGACATGTCACACATGTCATGTGTCCTTAAGGGTTAAGGCACTTCTTAAAAGATGCAAGACTAGAGGAGAGTCTGATGGTGGTAGGCAGGCTATTCCATAGAAAGGGAGCCGCCCGCAAGAAATCCTGCAAGCGTGAGTTGGCCGTACAGGTGCGGACAACGGACAGGAGGTGGTCACGGGCAGAGCGGAGAGACCGAGAAGGACATACCTATGGATCTGTGAGGAGATATAACAGGGGCTAGAGTTGTTCAGTGCTTTATAGGTGTGAATTAGTACCTTGAATTGACTGCTATAGCATACAGGAAACCAATTTAAGGACTGGCAGAGAGGTGAGGTGTGAGAGAAATAACTAGAGAGGAAAATCAGTCTGGCAGCAGCGTTCATTATGGACTGTAGCGGTGCAGTACGGCTTTTGGGAAGACCAATCAGGAGAGGGTTATAATAATCCATGCAGGAAATTACATCATGGACAAGCTCCTTGGTAGCATCTTGTGTAAGAAAGGGGCAGATGCGGGCTATGTTTTTAAGATGGAATCTACAGGATTTGGCAACATGCTGGATGTGAGGCTTAAAGGTGAGGCCAGAATCAAGTATGACGCCAAGACAGTGCGCTTGCAAGGATGGACTGATGTGGGTACCTCAAACTTGAAGGGAGAGCAAAAGAGGAGGATCAGTATTAGGAGGAGGAAAGACAAGAAGCTCAGTTTTAGAGAGATTGAGTTTCAGAAAGTGAGAGGACATCCAATCAGAGATGGAAGAAAGGCAAGCAGTGACACGTTGCAGGATGGCAGGGGAGAGGTCTGGGGAGGAGAGATATAACTGGGTGTCATCAGCGTACAGGTGGTAGTGGAATCCAAAAGAGGTAATAAGTTTGCCAAGAGAGGCAATATAAAGAGAAAATAGAAGGGGACCAAGGACAGAGCCTTGGGGGACTCCAACTGAGACGGGACAAGGGGAAGAGGTATGATTAGAAAAGGAGACACTGAATGAGCGTTGGGAGAGATAAGAGGAAAACCACGAGAGGACAGAGTCACAGAGACCAAGTGATTGAAGAAGGAGAGCATGATCAACGGTGTCAAATTAGTATGGAGTAGTGGCCTTTGGATTTAGCTGCGATTAGGTCGAAAAGGTCGTTAGAGTGGAGAGGGTGGAAGCCAGATTGAAGAGGGTCAAGGAGAGAGTTGGAATTGAGGAAATGAGACACACAGGTAAAGACAAGTCTTTCCAGAAACTTTGAGGAAAAAGGGAGCAGGGATATGGGACAATAGTTAGAGGGGGTGGACGGTTCGAGGGATGTTTTTTTTAGTATAGGTACTACAGTGGCATGTTTAAGGTCAGCAGGGACAATGCCAGAAGAGAGAGAGAGCAGTTGAAAATTTGCGTTAAGGAAGGCACGAAACAAGTGGAGAGAGATCTAATAAGGTAAGATGGGACAGGATCGAGCGGGCAAGTGGTGGGGCGAGAGGAACAGAGAAGAGCAGCCACCTCTTGGTCAGTAGCCGGGGAGAATGTCTGAATGGTAGGAAAGGCATGATCTATGTGTGGTTGAGCAACAGAATGGCAAGGAGGGGAGAATTTTTTCCTTAGCTGTTCAATCTTGTCAGTAAAGTAACATGCAAAGTTATCAGCAGTAAGGTTAGTTTGAGGGGTGGCCACAGCAGGGCGAAGAAGAGAATTAAAGGTATCAAAGAGATGCCTGGGATTGTGGGAGCATGAACTAATGAGAGAGGCAAAGTAGGATTGTTTGGCAAGGGCAAGGGCTGCACTGTATGAACACAATATGAATCTATAATGGAGAAAGTCTGACTTTGTGCGAGACTTCCTCCAGGAGCGTGGTACACGAGAGCAAATGATAAGAGGTGGGGATCAGAGAGAGGACAAGGAGTGTTGCAGATATTAGATACTGTAGATGCATAAGTGAAGATTAGGTCAAGGGTATTGCCAGCTACATGGGTGGGAGAATTAGCCCACTGTGATAGCCCGAGGGAGGAAGTAATTGAAAGTAGTTTAGAGGCTGCAGAGGTCAAAGGTGGGTCAACAAGAATATTGAAGTTCCAGAGAATTAGGGATGGAATGTTAGAAGAAAGGAAATTGGGTCGCCAGGCAGCAAAGTGATCAAGGAAGAGAAGAGGGGAACCAGGGGGGCGATAAATAACAGCAATGTTAGCAGAGAAGGGTTTGAAAAGGTGAATTGAATGTATTTCAAATGATGGGAAAGAGAGGGAAGGGGGGGTGGGTAGAGGTTAAAGGATTTCTTGGGTTGTGGGTAAGTTGAAGACCACCGAAGGACAAAGATGCAGGGGTATCAATGTCAGAGGGGGAGAGCCAGGTTTCTGTTAAGGCTAGTAAATCTATTGAATGAGAGATGAAGAAGTCATGGACAGCAGTGGATTTAGTAATATTGTAAACAGAGCGTGCGTTCCAGAGGGCAGTATTGAAGGAGGATTTAGAGGAACATGAGTATGAGATTAGTGTGGATCCTTGGGTTAGTATGTGGTGAGTTTGCCGAGATGGGACCGGGGTTTGGGGTTCCTTTCTATCCAGCTGCTAGGAGCAGAAGGATAGAAAGGAAGTGAAGGTGGGAGTAGGATTTGAACGTTTTGTAGGAGTGTATGTATGTAGAGGATTTGGGAGGAGTTGGTGGAGATAGGCTGGAAAGGTATGTGTAGAGTGCATGGGATGAATAGAGAGGGGAGGGGAGTAAGGTGGAAGTAATGACGATGGTGTTGCCAGGGACAGGTGAGCAAAAGGATAGGGATATTTTAGTAATGAGAGAAGTTAGTGTTAAAGTGAAAAATAGAAGTGAGAACATTAGAGAAAGTGTATTATATAGATATGTAGATTATATATATATATATATAAATATATATATGTGCACATATATAAATCATATACATATATACACACACACAAATATCAATGAGTGTTTAAACCATTGTAAGGATGCAGTATGTTAACAGAGGATTTCAGGTGAGGAGAGGTTTAGTGACTTGATTGGTGTGTTTTAAATTAAGAGTTTAAGGAAACAGTAGTACAGGAATTCTTGAGTAGATCTTCCAGAGATGATACCTCTGCTCAGAAAATTCTGCAGGACTTGGTTGCTTGGGAGTGCTGGGTGTTAATGCTGTTTTAAGGGGCCCAGTCACTGCTCAGAGGATTCTGCAGTACTTGGTTGCTTGGGAGTGCTGGGTGTTAATGCTGTTTTAAGGGGCCCAGTCTCTGCTCAGAAGATTCTGCAGGACTTGGTTGCTTGGGAGTGCTGGGTGTTAATGCTGTTTTAAGGGGCCCAGTCTCTGCTCAGAAGATTCTGCAGGACTTGGTTGCTTGAGAGTGCTGGGTGTTAATGCTTGTTGTGTACATAAAATATTAATCTAAATAATATTAGTAAAATGTCTATTTACTTAGTATAACTAAAATGAAACATAGAAACATAGAAACATAGAAACATAGAATGTGACGGCAGATAAGAACCATTCGGCCCATCTAGTCTGCCCAATTTTCTAAAAACTTTCATTAGTCCCTAGCCTTATCTTATAGTTAGGATAGCCTTATGCCCAGGGGCTGACTGACCGGTTGGGCACTTCGGACACGGTCCGAGGGCCCGGCCGGGAGGGGGGCCCGCCGCCAGGGCCGCCTTCAG
>OW240923.1:100839824-100852225 GCA_933207985.1 Pelobates cultripes
GTAAATGAAGGGGGGGAATAAGTGAAGGGGAGGAGTAAATGAAGATGGGGGTGTAAATGAAGAGGGGGGAGTAAGTGAAGGAGGGGGGAATAAGTGAAAGGGGGGAGTAAATGAAGATGGGGTGGAATAAGTGAAGGAGGGGGGGAATAAGTGAAGGAGGGGAAAAGAAGGGGGATTAACGAAGATGGAGAGTAAATGAAGATGGGGGTGTAAATGAAGAGGGAGAGAGTAACAGAAGGAGGAGGAGGGGAGAGTGTTGAGGGGGAGTAAAGAAGGAGGAGGAGGGGGGAGTAACAGAAGGAGGAGGAGGGGGAGTAAGAAGAAGAAGGGGATATGAAAAACGGGGGGTAAGAAGAACAAGGGGGAGTAAGAAGAACACAAGGAGGAGGGGAGAGAGTAAGAGTGAGGAGAAGGGGAGATGAGGAGAAGGGGGACTGAGAAGAACACAGGGAGGGTGGGTGGTGAGGAGAACACAGGGAGGGGGAGGTGAGGAGGACACAGGGAGGAGAGGGGGTAAGGAGGACACAGGGAGGAGAGGGGGTAAGAAGAACACAGGAAGGGGGGAGTTGAGAACACAGGGAGGGGGGAGGTGAGGAGAACACAGGGAGGGGGGAGGTGAGAAGAACACATGGAGGGTGGATGAGAAGAGCACAGGGAGGGTGGGTGAGTGTGACAAGAGACCGCTACGGGAGGGTGGGGGAGAGGAGAGACCACTAAGGGGCAGGGGAGAGCTAGAAGGGACAGCTCTATAGGACAGGGGGCAAGACAGGGAGCTCTTTCACACTATGCGCGCACACACACAATGCATCCCTATACATACACAGAAACACACAATGCATCCCTACACACACAGAAACACAACATGTTTCCCTTACACACAGATAAACACACAATGCATCCATTACACACAAAGACAATGCATCCTTTGCACACATACACAGAAACACACAATGCAAACCCTTACACACACACACTGCTTTTCTTACATACACACAGAAACACAATGCATCACTAACACACACTCAATGCACACACTTACAGACACACACCTTGTATCCCTTATGCATACAAACACAGATTCACACAATGCATCCCTTACACACAACCAGAAACATACAATACATCCCTTATACACAAATACACACTGCTTCCACTACACACAAACACATTGCATCACCTGCACAAACTGGTATCCCTATACACTACATACCATCGCAGCAGCAGTAGGTGCAGTCAGATTATAGCCTCTCCCTCGTGGTTCCGGCGCTCAGTTAGTGAGTCAGAGCACACGCTCAGAGATTCTCAGCCTGCGCTCTGACAACATTGAAAGCCAGAGCCGTGAAGGAGCGGGTATGGCAAAGAGCTACTGATTAGCATAACATCAATATCCGTTATAAAACCAGGAAAAGGTGGGTACCATTGCACTGATTTGGTGGTGCAATGGGCCACTTGACTGGTTTTGCCCCCCAGGCCTAAGGCTGCCAGCCCTCCCCTGTCCATGGCCCTGTCATAATGTCAAGGCTGAGCTCCCCAACACGCAAACTTAGAGGACAGTAGAGGCAACCCCAGATAGACATATTACTGGTCCTTGAAATAGCCGTGCTTAACGTGACGTGAAATAGAAATACTAGAAACATCAGACGAGCCAAGGTCAGGGTTAGAGAGGGACAAGCAAGCGATAAACAAAAAAAAAAAATGGAATGAGGACCAGCGCTTATTTGCTAAATATCTGCTATATCAACGTGTGGGAATGTTATAATAAAGTCTAGCTGCTATACATTCATGCGATTCCTTCCAATGTCACAAACATAGTATACAAAAAAACAAAAGGAATGTAGCGCCTTTATACTGAATAAATGAACAATTTATCTCCTTTGGGTAATTAAGAGGAGTGTTCCCTTGAGTGTCAGATAGGTTGATATCTACAAAAGACAATCAGATATGGTGTAGACAGTATATAACTAAATAATATCTAAAACAGTGATCTCACAAACGGAGAGCTATAGACCCAGCTCTGGTATGAATCACTTCTGGGTCCGTATAGGCGACCCACCCCTATTGTCAGAGAAAATCTTGTCCTGATCTGTAGGCTGCCTCTGTGCTGCTCCCCTGCGGTTTCAGTCATGAGTGAGAGGCCTCATTTATTCAGTATAAAAGCGCTACATTATTTTTGTTTTTTTGTAAGCGATAAACAAAGCCAAGGAGCCAGAGATAAGAATAACCAGAAACAAGCCGAAGTCAGATACCAATGAAAGACAAGTAATCAGAATGCGCTCTTGGGCTACAATAAACCACGACAGGGCAAGGAAGTGATGTCAGAAGGAGGTTAGGTGTTAGGTGAAATCTGATAGGTTAGGGACAGAATGAGGCAGTATATAAATAGATAGTAGTAACAGGTTACTATCACTTTAAGAATTCCCGGACAAGTCGCATGCGCCCCTGTTAGCAACAACCCACGCATGCGCACACCCCCGGACGCGCTCCCAGGCGCACGCACGCACCCGAGGTCCGCACAGCTCAGCAGGAGAGGATGGACGGAGGGACCGGAGCGACGAGGGCCGTGAGGATGTATGACATGTAGGTTCAGTCATTTCACTTTTTAGTTTCCCATTATAGATTCTCATTTCCCCAGTGCTGCCATTACAGGTTTTTCAGATTCCCTTTTCAGATGTCTTTCCCTATAACAGGTTCCTTTCCAATCCCGTGCATGGGACCTTGTAACAAACCACAAAAAGGTCCCCATACTGTTATCTTTCCTTTTGGTGTCTGGCTGTGAGCTGGCCTAAGTGACTTTCTGTCTCCTACAGCTTTTTGCAGAAAATAATGGGGTACTGAGCATGTGTAAAGCATGCTGAAGACGGAGGTTGTTTTTTTACAAATGTAAGAATTACAAAATGTTTCCAGCATTTTAATAAAGTTAAAAAAAAAGTGTAAGCAAGTAAACTAAAAATACAGCAGGAATGACCTCCTTAAATAGGTTTGATAACACCAAAACCTCTCACAAACCTTTTCCTCAGTTGAAATCCATACAATAATCATATGGGACTGGGCTTCACAAAATAATCTAACCTAAATTCAGAACACTAGTTAAAATCTGTAGGCACACACAAGGAATGAATAATTATATTTGAAAGTCCAAATAATCCACACTATTCATACCATTAATCTATAAATCCTGAAATCCAATATTGAGTGATTCTCTTCCTTATCCTCTGTGTAGGAGAGATCTGCTCAGACTGCACGTTGAGTGAAATCTTTTAAAAAAAAAAAATGTATTCCTGCTACCAATTATTGGTTCCTGCTACTTATTTATTCAAATAGATACAGTCAAACAAACCTTTTTAATGAAATATATTTCACTCTTGCACAAGCTCAATGGCATACTCCAAATCTGAACGATACACTTATTCATAAGGTGTAGGTAACCCTGAGGTACCTGGTAAACAATAAAACTTTCATTCAAGAAACTACTTCTGGCTTTCTAATGTATACTAAAGTATTATTTCCCACTCTCTAAAAAATACCCATTATATATATATATTTTTTAAAAGACTCAATCCCAATAACTAGGGTAAGTGTGACGAGTCTCCATGGCAACCTCTTGGCGGGTCCTTATTATTAAAATTTATATAACAACGATTTGCTATTAGAGAAATGGCCTATTCGAACACGTTTGCAGTCTATGGTAGGCAGATATATATATATATATATATATATATATATAGTATGTGTCTTGCCCCAGGACACTTCCATTAAGGTGGTCAGAACAGGATTTGAATACACAAAAATAAGTCCTGTGCTCAAACTCCCACTACCCCTGGGCGGCAGCAATGACCATAGTACACATCAGCCCCAATAAATACAATAAAAACCAAAGAAAAAGTTAATTGCACACTATTCCAAATACTTGTGCATATTTATCTAAACAGAGGTTTTTATTTTCCACTCCAATGGCCATTAGATGTAAGCCCACCTATCACATCAATGGAAATCTCTTAAGAGGGGCCTACATTAACAATTCACCTTGCTTGCTTCAGCTTAAGGTAAAAACAAATATCTCTAATGACACAGAGGGGGTATTTTATATATATTTTTAAACCCCTACATACTTATCAACCCTTAGTAGGGAACACATGGGATGGGAGGCAGCACTGTAACATGGATTGTCTGAACAGAATTTCAGTGATGTAACTATTGCTCTAACCAATCAAGACCTTAACTTCTAATAATATAAGATAAAGATAGATAAAGATCAGATAAAGAGATGTTCCCATTGGTGGCACTCACCCGAACTACCCTTAGAAGATAACTGCAAGACACTGTAGGCAGAACGAATCAGAAGATACTGATGACTGGATGACACCCTCACCCAAGCCCTAGAAAGTTCCGTGGATTTGATACTTAGTATTCGACTTGTGCACTCAGTTTCAAATGAATTGACATTCATTCAAAGTTGCACACTACTGACATTTCAAAGTGCCAGAAATCCATTATAAAGTACGGTATGCTATGTTGCATGGAATGTTCCTTTAACTATTTTTCCCCATACATGTGTTTTAGTGAATGTCCCAAAACAACATTGTTTACATATTGGTCATTGGATTTAATAATGGTACAGTTTCCTATAGAGTGCTATCAAAGATTACTTGTTACATTTTTAAATGACCTTAACTGTGCCAACATCAATTCAATTACCAAATAATACCATAGAAAAATGGTAATATATATAAATATATAATCACTAATCACCACTTATTTAAAATATATGGTTTAAATATATGGTTTATGGTCATGTGATTGTAAAATTCGGCTTTGCTAAATCAATTACCCTCACTCATATAATTCTATGTAAGATATTTAATGGAGATGGCGAAAAAAACTTTTTTCCTTTTTACAATTTACACTGCGTTTTAGCATACTGCTTACCAGGGCAATCAGCAGTGTACTACATCTGCAAAATCATTTTATTTGGCACATTCCATGTATTTTAAAAGGTACATTATAACTCATAATATTTTTTTCTATTAAGCAACTGTGGAAACAATGTTGGCTGTAAAGCTGAAATTTTTATCGTTACATTTTAAAGTTTCAAATCTAATGTTCTGATGCATAAACTCATGTCAGTAAGAGCTAGTTTTTAATGTGATATTGAGAGTAATACTTCAATTACAAATCACTTACTTATATACATATCTGTTTTTTCTTAATTTATTGATATCATTGCATTAATCCTAGGTCAATTAGCATTAATTTTGTGCCTCCTTTTCTGGAACCACTTTCTCTCTGCTACCCATTTTATCTCTAGTCCTTAAGGCTCAATTTTTATCTCCTTTTTTTCTTTTCTTTACCCTGCCTTATTTGGCAATCTTGTTAGTCTATTAGGATTTGAGTACCAACTTCATGCTGGTGACTATCACTCTCATGAGGATCATTTCTGCTTCTGCATGTTTGACTGTGCCTTCTTTTTTTTTTTTTTTTTTAAATGTAACTTCTTATCTTTTTTATTAACTTCTATTCTTCAAGATACAATATAAAAGTTGGAACTATTTGTTTTTTCTTCCAAGTGGTAAAATATAGGAGAACATTTGCAAAATTATGAAATTATGTTAAATTAATTTTATACCAAGAGGCATTTACAGCTGACCATTATATTTCCAAATAGCTGTTCATTTTTTAAGATAATATTAGTGGTATTTGACACTTTTTTTGGCATCACCAACATTTTAGGGAACCACGCACAATTTAGAATTGAGACAATCTATTATTTTCTTTGTCCGTTCTTCTAACAACTGCCTTTGTATTACACCATGGAAAAGATACTTTTAAGGTTACTACTTGCCACTTGGTATCCTCTTACTTGTGCTACGTGGTCCCGTTACCCAGCTTATTTATTATAGCCATGTTTTGTTTTTGTACTCAATATAACACTACACTAATGATGGCATAGATCTTACACAATTGCACCCAATCATCATGTGAGCAAATGTACCAGTGCACACTAATCAAATAGAATATGGCAGAACATGGCTTTTTTCCCCTCATTCTGCCTTTTGTCCTTTAATGGCTTTGTGATTTTGATGTATGATTCTCTTATTGATTAGTTTATTGGATAACCTTCTGCATCCTGACCTTAATTTTCCTTTACATTCGGTTAAATGTTTAGTGATACCTGCCTATTTAAGGATTGTGATTTTTTTTAAATGTCTTTCATAGTTTACCTCCCTGGCCAGTCATACATGGCTATTCTTATTGTCCTTACTCCCCTGCACTATCTTGGGATTCTATCCTAAATTCCACATAACAATTTATTTTTTAATTATTGAATAACTTATTAATGAATTCATCTGATTCTTCAGTAGTTTTCTGAGATTAGCGTTTGGTAAATAAATACTTCAAAACCGAGGTGGCAAATAATCATTATTGAGAATGAGAATCATTGATAACCTGAATTATTGTAAAATGAATCCAGAAAACATATCTTGGTAACAGAATGAGCACCAAAAATAAACTACTTATGTACCATAGCAGAAATTAAAAAGCAAATATAACAATTACTTAGATTTCTCAAAGGAGGCAAAAATCTATATAGTCTTCAGGGCCCATCCATATAGTCATGAAATAAATGCAACTAGCCTTGACTTAATAATATTTGCATAGCATTCATGGACCATAATGAAATAATTTATAGAATAAAATAGTTGACTGCTATATAATTATGTAATGGTTTTATATTGTAGGAATGTTTTTCCAGAGGGCCTTCCTCCTTCATATTTGTTCGTTTCTACTCAGAGGTTTAAAATCAAGAAAAAGTGGGACTTGTGGAGAATATTAGCCCTTGATGGCTCAATTCAAACAGCGGTTTCATTAAATGGAGAAGACAGAACATTATCATTCACTACAACAAGTCAAATAAATGATACCCAGGTTGTCACATTTAAAACACCTGGTGTTAAGGTAACAGTGATGTTGATGTATTTTTGCCAGTTTTTGTGTTAGAAATCAAATGCTCTAGACTAGGCAATTTAAATCCAATTGGATTTTGTCCAGTATATTACAAAATACTTAAATTTTTTAGGTCTCTCCGTGAGTAACTAAAACAGAAAAAAGGAATTAAAAAAGAATACAATTGTAGTGTCATCATTGCATCACCGTAGTTATCAGTGTATTTTCAAAATATCAACTTTAACATTTTAGTTTTTTTCTTAAAGTGACTCCTTTGTCAAGTATCAACATTGCAATTATTTTAAGTTACATGATACATTCTCATCTATAAATATATTTGGAGAAGTGCAAAAATTATCTCTCTTCTTTGTAAAATAGAAATTGTTTGATGAAGGATGGCATCAAATACGAATATTGGTAACAGAAGCTGATGCAATATTGTTTGTGGATGACGAAGAAATTGAGACAAAAAAATTACTTCCTGTAACAGGAATCTACATTAGCGGGAAAACCCAAATTGGGAAGTATACTGGCAGAGCGGAAAGTGCTCAGGTAAGTGAAAATAACTTATTTAAATAGAAATATAATGTAGCTGAGAAGCATAAGTATTTAATATCCTCAATTTTTGTTCTAGGCTGTGCACATAGGTTAGTTCACAAGCAAAGATTTTAATCAAACTTTTCCTTCCAAAAAGAAAGACAGAAATCTATATTACAGTGGCACTCACATGCAGGCTTATTTAAAAGAATATTACTAAGATTACTGAGTTAGAATATAAGTTATTATTATTCAATGACACAACGACATTACACTACAAAAACATTTTCCCATCTTACATAGGTGGTGTTTAGTACCAATTAGATTTAAAAAAAAAAAAATGTTCTCGGATGCCTTGGAATTATGTTGGTAAAACTATGCAAATATAGGATTTATTGGGGATATTTGAAACAGGTGCTGTTAAATATGAAATTCCCTTTGAGATTTATCAATGCCATCTTTACCCTATATGATTCACAAACTGCTAGAGTTTTTGCCAAGGGACTTATATCTGGATTGAGACAGGGCTGCCCTTTATCACCCCTACGTTTTGTATTTGTCATAGAACCTTTGGCTTCACGATCAGGATGGATTTAAATATAAAAAGGATAATGTTTGCCAATGATATTGTTTTAAGCTTAACTTATCATCTTAATTCTTTACCAAGATATATCTTTAAAAATGTTAATGAGACTCGCTACTATAAAATAAATTTAACAATATCCCTCTAATATATTTGTCAGACTTAAAACTAAGTCATTATAAGTTGCATTTTCAATTGATTTTGAGGGAAACCACTTCAAGCATTCATTGTGTTGAGCTTATTTCAATTGCTTTAGTTTGATTTGTTTATTGCAAAAAGCTGAAAGTCTGTAAATGTTAACAATAAACCTGCTTTTCAATGGGGGTCAAATAATTTTGAATACAACTTTAAGTGCTCTGTGAATTTTCAGGTATAAAAATTTCTGAATTCCTGAATAAAGAGCACTCTTGAATCATATTCCATATGTACGCCTGAGTTAATTAACTACAATCACAGACATTTGTGTATGGTAATTAAATTAAAATGTTTTAAATCTATTTTAGCATATAACTAGTGACAAGCGCTGTTTGTCTGCAGATTTGAGAAGCACGTGATATTGTGTTAAATATTATTTTAGATGTAACTGTGTACAAAGATTAAAAGGCACTTACATTTTTGGAAGATGATGGTAGATTTAAAGAACGCTTTCCTGGTATATTTACATTCTTTAAATGAATGCCAGTAATAGTTTTCTAAGCCAGGATAATGATAAACACCAGGATAAATTGAGTGTTATAACTATCACATAACCTCAAGCCATATTGCGATATTGTTGAATTTGTTTTTTATTTTTACTTTTACTTAATAAAATATTGATGTTGTATTATGAATTATGCATATTTTAAAATCGTTGTACAATTGTTCTATTATACAAGTACAATTTAATTTACATTTAAATTAATTGCATTAAATATTATTACCAATCAATTTGATAATTAGATTGTCTAATAATAGTAATAATAATAATAATAATAATAATAATAAAAAAAACAACAGCAACACTTTTACTGCAGTGTATGTTATTATATTATATGCCTCATAAATTTCTATGACTTGCATAAAAAAAATATAATATGGCTTGGGAATCACATTGAACCAAATAAATGCCTGCATGTATTGTAATACAATAAAGGAAGCAGCCTAAACCCCTCAGCTTTTGCTAAACCCTTGTGTTACCACAAAAGAGCCAGAAATATGTAGATTGCATAAATACTTGAGAGTAGCGGCTTTGTGGCTACTTTTACATTAGCAGCCAGATGTTATCAGATTAAATTAATTTCAGTTGGCCCTGAACAATTTCCAGAAAAAAAGGCTGATTTGTATAGTAAGTAGCCTAAGGAATACTAAGGATAATCTTTTTAAACATGTGTGACTACTTTAGCATGCCCTTAAAATACCACAATCCCGCGAGTGATATGCTGTGGGTTCCATTTAAAACATTAGCAAGTTATACAATATACACTTTTAAAGAGTGGTTTTACTTCTAGTATGGTTGTAAGACTTTATATTGAAATAAAGATGTGTTAAAGGTTTATTGATGACAGCATATAGTTTTATATTTTTCCAGTACTATTACATGTTTTTTCGATCCTTTTTTTTAGTATCCATAAGATCATATTATACTTTTTATAAGGTGTTCTCGTCTGCAGTGTTGTTCAGTAGATGAGGGTTATGGGTAAGGTAACATCAAGTGAAACAGTCCATAAAATATAACAGAGTGAATAATAAATTGTAAACCGTTATAAAAGGGATTGTGATACATTGATTTTCTGACATAAATGATAAAGGAAGTTGAAGGTTAATTGGAAAAATAGGTAAGAGAACTGTTTGAAACTAAAACGTCAAATTGGATGAAAATATTTAAAGGTTAATGGTTAAAGGGGAAGTCATATGGAACATGGATATTGTAACGGAGCTCCTTGTACCCTGGCTGGGTATCTCCGCCAAGGACCGCTTCCTAGCTGGAACAGGGGAAAAACCTCAACGCATCTGCCCCTGTCACCGTGGCTTTACTGGGGCCCTCCTGGAGCAGGATAGGGACAACAATACACTGTCCTCGGAGCTCTAATCCTTACAAGGGCTTTTCCTGCTGAATCCTCCATGAGCTAAAACAAGGTGCTAAGCGCAGAACACACAACAGAAACATATATGGTATAACATTCACATTTGATAGAGCTATAAAACCAAACAGCATACAGCAGCAGAATCCACACTGATGGATATGTAGCTCTAGCAGTCAGTCTCTCAGCATATAGATGGGTATATAAAAAATATAAAAGGGAAACAATAGTGCTCACTGTGATAAATGTAGTAGTACATAAAAAGATAACAATAGCCTACTCACATATTTTGAGCAGTTGACACCGCTCAGATATTAGCGCTTGGGTGGTATAATTGCCACCAAGGATATACTGTTGGGTAGATCGTCCATGCGATGATCCTTATCAGGGTATTCATATCTGGTAAGTATTTAACAGTTTTGGCATGCCAGGAACAATTAAAAAATAAAATAACTTAAAAGCATAAAAAAACTGTAATCAATGATTAGACACATAAAAAGTGAATGCCAAATATACTTAAATGCTTAAAAACAAATATTAAAACAACACAACATGCTTCGCCAACTGCGGGGCATTTTTAAGTATAAACAGACAGAGTCTGACACTATAGGGTATATATAGGGTGTAAGCTTACTCAAATTGGAGCCAAAATTACATCATATGTGACCTTTGACCTCAACTGGGGTCACATGATAAGTGCAAAGGTTAGCATAAATGTATTTGCTTCAATAACTCCCAAAAGAAAAATTAACATAGATTATACAATATTTACATGCTTAACAAACATCTTTGTGGAGTATAAAATGAGTTTTAATTATTGAAAACGGGTCACGTGATCCCCAATAAAACTTGATGAAAAGCTTTGGGGAAATACTTAAAAACTCTTATGCAACAATATCTAGATGGCTCTTGGTATTGAGCCTCTCGATAAGGGTGGTAGAAGACAAAACGGGTGTAACTTAGATTAAAAGCAAAAACTTTAGCTGAGCTTCCGGGCAGAACCGAACATTTGCGGCCCCAATTTTCAAAATAGACATAGGACCAAAAAGGTCAGAGAACTAATATAGCATGTGTTTATAAATAGTGGTGATATATGGCAATAACAATAATAATAAACATACAAAGCAAGGATTAAATTATTGACTAAAGCAATATAAAATATGCATTATACAGTAAATTAACCCGTACAAGAATCTGCCTAAGATGCATGCTTATAACCTGTAAAAATTCTGGCCAGAGCTTAGAGAATACATGAAACGGTGTTGTAGTTGTCAAATCTCATGGTTAGGTAGAAATAGTTCGGTTAAAATTACTATACTTATATTATATTAGGGTGATCCATCTTATTCCTTTGTAATTCTTTAGAAAGGTTCACTCTGTGTTTTGACATTTATTAGGAATCAGAAACCGAGTAGAATTAAATTATTTGTATTGCAAAAACTAAAACAAAAAAAAACAACTAAAGAGGTAGCAAAGGTATGGGTGTCCCAGACTTCATCCACTACTATCATGATACTGATGTAGCCACTGCCCTTAAATTTAATTTAGATAGTGGTTTTGCTTAGTGGCTCAAGATGGAGGCAACTAAGATTTTTATTCTATTGTATTAAAGAGGTGTTTTTCCTATTGTAATAAAGAGATATATATAGATGTTTTGTTTTTTTTTGTCTAATAAGCTTATGCCATTTACCCAATTAAAAGACAAATTCCATTTGGATACTTCTGATATATCTATATATGTCTAATTGTAGAATCTATTAGTGAATACTATGGCCTTTCTAAACAGGATCTAAATCAATGCATATTAGAAATCTCAAATTTAGAAAACAAATTATTATTTAGACCCTGCCCAGAAATGAACCATTTCTTTGTGCTAGTCGTAGCAAAAAGATGTCCGTCAGGATCAGAAACGGCGACATTTCGAGCTGAACCTTGAACCAGACATCAATGACTAAGTCCCAATGTTGTGCCATTTATTAATTTCGCATAAGGGTACCCTCAGGTGCACTGTTCATCAATACAACAGGAAAGACGTTTAGCATAAAAACAAAAATGTGGAAACCAAAAAGATGGCAGCCGAGGTTCATTCTGGTGACTAAATGTCGCGCATACATGTGTTGAATAAACCATACTTAGTTTGAAAATGCAATCACCCCTTTGAAGTCCCCAATAGATTACATGTTAACCCCTTAATGCCGTCACAGCGTTCTATGACGTCCCGCATTAAAAGGGCTTTAAAGCCGTTGCGGCGGCATAGAACACCGTAACGGCTTTGAGCC
>OW240923.1:100852325-100889684 GCA_933207985.1 Pelobates cultripes
GGAGGGGGAACAGAGATATGGGGAGAAAGGGGGGAACAGAGATATGGGGAGAAAGGGGGGGAACAGAGATATGGAAAGAGGGGGGAACAGAGATATGGGGAGGGGGGAGACAGACAGAGAGGGAAGAATGAGACACGGGGAGAAAGGGGGAATAGAGAGATAGGGAGGGGGAGAAAGAGACACAGGGGGAGAAAGAGATGGGGAGGGGGAGAAAGAGACAGAGAGGAAGAGAGATGTGGGGGAGAGACAGGGAAAGGGGGGAGAAAAACAGTGGAAGAGAAGGAGAAAGAGGCAGAGGGGTAAGAGAGACTGGGAAGGAGGGGGGAGAAAGAAACATACAGAGGGACGGGGGGAGACAAAAAGGCACACAGAAGGGCTGTATATATCACTGGTGGATCCAGGGGGGCAACAGGGCAATTGCCCCCCCTCCCCTGTCCGCAGGCACCGTGCGGGCAGGGGAGGAAGGAAGAGAGGACCTGGGAGCTCACCCTGCAGCTCCTCTGGGTCCTTCTTGCACGAGCACAGAGCGTGCCGCGATTACCATGGCAACGTTACCGCTCTTGCGAGAGTCAACTCTAGCCCTGGAGCTACGGTCTAGTGTTCACTCTCAACACTGTGACCCCCAGGGATTCCTGGTGGTCGCAGTGGTGAGAGTGAACTCTAGCCCCATAAACACACTGCCCCCACACACACACCATACACATTCACACACTGCCCCCATACACACCATACACATTTCCACACATTGCCTCACACACACACACACATACACTGCCCACCCATATACACATAGACCCCCATACACAGCCCCCCATACTAACATTGCCACACACGTACACAGCCCACACACCCTACACATTCACACACTACACCCCCCACACACACTGAACCTTTCACACACATTGCACCACTGCTCCTATTCCCTACTACAGCCCCATATCCCAGCAGATCCCAGGTAAGTTGTCAAACTGTTCTTAAATGGTTTGACTACTTACTCTGGAGCAGTAGTGGTTATTGTGCATGGATTATTTCTTTAAATAATCTACAAGTGCCCCAGTAGCCAGCCAGCCAACCCACAGGCTGGCCAGTAGCCAGCCAGTTAGCCAGCCCACAGGCCAGTAGCCAGCCCACAGGCCAGTAGCCAGCCCACAGGCCAGTAGCCAGCCCACAGGCCTACAGCAAGCCACAGGCTTACAGCCAGCAAGCCCACAGCCTGCCAGTCGCAGCCAGCAAGCCACAGCCTGCCAGCCGCAGTCAGCAAGCCCACAGCCTGCCGGCAGTAGCCAGCAAGCCCACAGCCTGCCAGCCGCAGCAAGCAAGCCCACAGACTGCCAGCCAGCAACAGTAATTAAGGTAAGAGGAGCCAACTTGGCCTAGGTATCAGTGAGCTATGTTGTGTTGCTATATTGTGAATAGGAACCAGAGTGTTGGAGAGACCACCCTCCAGGCCCCATTAAACTCCATTGTAGTCTCTAATGGGGCCTGGAGGAGATTCTTTCTAACACACTCTCTAAAGGACACTGAGATAGCCTCTGCTAGAAATCCCCTCCATGGCCCATTAGCCCTCAATTGTAGTCTCTACTGGGGCCTCGAAGGGCTTATTGCCCTTTTGTTCCTTGTGTCTAAAGATTGTGTAGGGTGTGGCTGGAGGCGGTGCATGGAGGCGGGACAAGGGTGGCGCTTGCTGCAGAGTATGGGTGGGGCCTGTAAGGGGGCCCTTGATTTATTTTTCCCGGGGGCCCTGAGGGTTCTCAGTCCGCCCCTGCTTATGCCTATCCCATGCATGCTTAAACTCCTTTACTGTGTTAACCTCTACCACTTCAGGCCCCTAGGGAGTTTCCCCTCCAACCTCGACTAACACCCTCATTTACAAGATGGCGCTGGAATCTGGGGGAGACCTCCAAGATACCAGTGACATCACCCTCAGTAGGCAGAGCATTAAATGAACCACTTAACACCTAACCAATTATTGATGTATTATTTCATGTTATCTCTGATAATGCTTATGATGTAATTTTGCTTTATAAGGGACATGTTGTCCCCCCTGAATAAACATTCCTCAAGTTTTTCATTAACCTGAAACCTGTGTCTGGTGTGAATTACTTCAGGAGTGTGCACGCACTATTTCTTTAATTTGGCCGGGGGCAGATACACAAAATAATCAATTGATTGAATTGATTTCCACTTCAATGCTGTTTTAAGGGGCCCAGTCTCTGCTCAGAAGATTCTGCAGGACTTGGTTGCTTGGGAGTGCTGGGTGTTAATGAGATGAGTATAGTTAAAGTATCTCTATATATAGCAACAAGGCCCACAGTTTATTACTAACAAACCCAAAACATAATTAAATCTTTTTTTGTTGAAGCTGAAGCTGTCAGATATCAGCTTGCTTCTGCTGCTACTAATTATGTAGTCACAGTTAGGACAAAATATTTGCTGCAACGCTTTTGCGTATCTACTACAATATGGTTATATGTCAAAGAGATGCCATCATGAAACACATGTTGTTATAGACAGATTAGCATATAATTTTTAATGTTTTTTTTTTGTCCAATTCATTCATATCATATATTTGTTGTCTACTTATGTAAGAATAAATTAACCAACTCAGGAACATTTCTGTAGGATAATCTGACACTCAATTTTTTTGCAAGTTCCATTGCACAACATCTTGTAGATTGTGTCTACTAATCCTACATCCCACTATAACTGATCATCCATTAATCCTAAATCTTAAAGGGACAAGCTGGGCGCCAAACAACTTTAGTTTAATGGTGTGGTTTTGGAGTATACAGTTGCAAAAAAAAGTTTGTAAACCCTTTGGAATGATATGGATTTGTACACAAATTGGTCATCTGTCATCATTCACATCAGGCAATGCTTCTTGTGAAAAGCAAACCCAGAACTGGTGTGTGTTTTTTATAGGGCAGGGCAGCTGCAACCAAAACCTCCAATCTCATCTCATTGATTTGACTCCAGTTGGCTGACATCTCACTCCAATTAGCTTTTGGAGATGTCATTAGTCTAGGGGTTCACATATTTTTCCCACCTGCAATGTGAATGTTTACATGGTGTGTTCAATAAAAACATGGCAACATTTCATTCTGTGTGTGTTATTAGTTTAAGCAGAAGATTGTCTATTGTGATTGTCTATTGTTGTGACTTAGATGATGATCAGATCACATTTTATGACCAATCTGTGCAGAAATTCATATCATTCCAAAGGGTTCACATACTTTTTCTTGCAACTGTAGATGATGCCCTGCAGTCTAGCTGCTCATTTCTCTGCCATTTAGGAGTTAAATCACTTTGTTTAAAGAGCCCTAGTTACACCTCCTCTGCTTCTGACCTACACAGTCTCTCTTTACACTTCCTTTATAGAAATATCTAATGTTTAAACTTCATTTATTGTACAGTCTGTTTAATTGATAATTTCTTATCTCCTGTTCTATTACAGCCTGATAGAGGCGATAGAAACCTCATGTGTTATTGCAGTTCAATTTATAGAACATAAAATAAAAATGTCTAAAGTGAACACACTCTGCTGTAAGATCTGATTGAAAATGAAACCATTTTTTCCCCCATGCAGGCTGTGTGAGTAACAGCCAGGGGAGGTGTGGAGAGGGCTGCATTAACAGAAACAAAAGTGTTTAAACTCCTAAATGTCATATATTTGAGCAGTGAGACTGCAGGAGTATAATCTATATACCAAAACTGCTTCATTAAGTGTTTAGAGTTTTAACTTTTAACTGAATCTACTCTTATCTCAAATAGTAATCTAGCATGTTATCATCCTTTAAATGTACTATTTAAATGTATCTACTAAGAAAATTTTATATTTTCACTTAAAGGAAAATTAATAGAATTTATGTCCATTTGTTAGGGTTTGCCCTCCTGTTAATGCTTAATTTTTCTCCACATTCAAAACTCTTTAGTTTTACTAAAACAAATAAATTATGTTCTGATTTTATGTGCTGGCTATGAAAAATTCAATTTCTAGAGTATATTTTCTGCTTCAATTGGTGTTGAGGAGGTCAATGCAATATAATTAGTAATTATTATTATTTTTATTATTATTATTAATAATGAAAGGTTTACTTTAAGGAGTGTAGTGATATGCATTAATGCATTGATGTACTATATCACTTCCTTTTAAATACTTAGTATTTTCTGATAATTCAAGAGCACTTTTTTGTTTTAAAGCAATTGCTCAGAATGGACTATAATGGGATTTTTCACTTCAAATTTGACAAGCAGCCAAACAATGTCTCAGTTCAATGTTCTTTTTCCTCACCTTTACAAGTGCTGTAGATTTCCAGTAATTGTCTTGATTTCATCTTTTTTTTTTTACTTTTAGGGAAAACTCTCTCAGTCTATCAGTGCTTCCTCATGTACAGTGCTCTATACAAAAGTAGACTGTGATATTGCACATTCCAGTAAAACTTTCATGGGGAATAAAAATGACACCCATTTAGTTTTCCATTTTTTTCTTCTGGTTCTTTTTTCAGTGTTTTGTCATTTGGCCCCTTAAGGACCAAAGCATATTCTTTGCCAGCATTATAATCTGACGACTGAAGACCCTTTCCAAACATGGAATGGAATGCTTATAATTGTTAGCCATTAACTGAGTGGGCCATTCCAATCTGAAATGGGATACTTAAAGAGTTATGTATAGCCTGCTATAGAGTTATAACGCTAGGATTACCATGTCCCCATTGTCTGGTAATATGGAAAACTGTTTTGCAACAGTTTGCACTCTTAACATGCTGGGCACCTAAGGAGAGGAAAAACAAGTAGCAAGAGAGGTGAACGGACAAAAGCTCAATTAGCCTGCCCTTCGGTGGGTCCCCGCTCAGATATCAATCTGGTTTTAGCTCATCTAGTGACATTACAGAGAGAACATATCTGAAGCATATCAGACTGGTCCCACCCGTATGGGCAGTCCAGATCCGAAATGCCAGCAAGTTCTCTCTGCATGAGAAATACACCAACCCCAGACGATAGTTTCAACCTTGTAAGGTATCATTAGTGAGGTATAGCCAATATCCCTCTAGGCACCGTGAGCTAGGGGTCCACGTCTGGATTGCCCTTTAAACTTAAGGAGATGAAAGACAAGTAGCAAGAGAGGTGAGAACTGACAACAACTCAATTAGCCTGCACTTCGGTGGGTCCCCGCTCTATTGGGGACCCACCGAAGGGTAGGCTAATTTAGCTGTTGTCCATTTTCACCTCTCTTACTTCTTGTTTTTTTCTCTGCTGGGCACCCAGTATCCATTATGGCTGGTTGTGACATGCGTCAACTTTTGCAGACTTGCTGAGTCCGATGCTGATCCTGCTATCCACTCATTAGCTGAGAGCATGAGAAGACAACTCTCAGCTAATTAATGCAATTCTGTGCATATGAATATGCACATAATTGATAAGAGCCAGCTTGGAACTCTGCTACAACTCAGTCAGCAATAGTCTCCATAGGGGCCGTGGAGGCACTATGAACAATTTAAATAGCTGAAGTGGTTATGGTGCTTGGGTAGCTATTTAAATAACAGATTGTTATCTAAATGTTTAAAATCCTCATAGTACACAATCTAATAAAACTGTTATTTTTATGTCGTTTGAAGGTCCCTTATGTCGCCATGCAGACATTTAACACTTTGGAAAATCGTGATATCGATGGGATAGGATCTTGATGTGTGAACAATAATGAACTGAAAAGGAAAGGACACTTCAGTCATTTTTATTATTGTACCAAACAAATCAAAAAATTATTTTAGGAGTACTATTTGCTGTTTTTGATTGATGTAAAAAATAGTAGTTAGCTCTGCCACAGTCTATGACTGGGTACCCTAACTTGTCAACAACCTTTTATACCATATAAAAGAAATGCATAGAAGGGTATTAGTACAATTAAATTCAGAACACAACAGAAAGCATGGGAAATTCGTATATACCCTTACAGAAATAGTCATATACATTGAACCAGTAACACTATTTTCCTGTGACAGTCGGATCATTGAGTGGACGGGTGACATCAAAGGAAGTCACACTATGAGTTCACAAGCAGCAATCTGTTTAAACTCAAAATCCCTCTATCATCAGACAAATTCATATTCAAATTCCCTGCACAGTTAAACAAATCATGATTTGCATCACTGATCCCATGAATATAAAATATGCTTGACAGCTCCTTTAATACCAAAATGGAAGCAATGTTGCCTTAAGCCAGTCTGGATTGCATATTTCTATATTGAATGCATTTAAAATTTGTATTAACCTCTTCTTTCCCAACATGTATTCTCATACGAACAACTGCAAACGAATGCAAAAACAAAAATCAGCTAAAAATGTCTGAATGATCTTTTATGCTTTAGCTCTGGTTTCTATCGTACAGAACAACAGGCTTATCTTCTAGAACTCCATGCTCTCCCTCTGCATTTCTGCAGATCGACTATAAATTGTAGCCCCCTCTATACAGCTTTGTAGATCAAACTCCATGTAGCATTTAGGCAGTCAGGAGTAAATGGAAGAGGGGAAAATGGGCTGTGAGTTCACTAAGCATACCACAGAGTATCAATTTATACCTGAAACTTATGTAATACCCAATAATTTTTTTTAAAGAATTTAGTTGTGAAGGCATATATATATATTTGTTTCATACAACAAAACAAGCATTGCATTTGTAAATTGGAGACTTAGTCTTGTGGAATAATTTCTTGTATCATACAATACAATATGATTATATGTCAAAGAGATGACATCATGAAACACATGTTGTTATAGATAGATTAGCATATGATTTTCAATGTTTTTGTTTTTTTGTCCATTTCATTCATATTATATATTTGTTGTCTACTTACTTAAGAATAAATTAACCAACTCAGGAACCTTTTTGTAGGATAATCTGGCACTCAATTTTGCAAGTTCCACTGCACAGCATCTTGTAGATTGTGTCTACTAATCCTACATCCCACTATACCTAAATCCTAAAATGTGGCCAATTGTTTGTGTGGATTAAAACACTTATCATTTCACGATTAAGTGCCCAATCCCTTCTGTGAAATACTAGCATTGTTTGAAAGGTAGAACAATGTTTGAAACATGAGTAACATATTTAAGGATACACACACATTTTCAATTTGTATGAGTCATGATGACTCATAAAACATTTTAATAAATATAGTACATTTTAGACATATGCAAAAAAAAAAAAAATATTTTAAGTGATTTGTCTAAACAAAATTCCTCAAATAAATCAATTCTAAATAATTTTATCTGTGGAGTTGCCATGTGCTAAAATTCATTTTGGTCATAACAAAACTGAATCATGCCAATCAAAATTATTTTAATCAGCACCGAAATTAATTGATGCATTCTGGGAAATAAAGATCATTTGGGTGCGGATTAAAATGATTTTAATTATGATGATTCATTTAATTTATGAATTAACCAATTTTTGTTTGTAACAAGGCCACCCCACAGGTAAAATGATTCGGTCTGTTCTCTGATTCTCAGGAAATGTATTTGAACCAATCCCTTGAAAAATTATTTATACATCTCCAGTGTATTTCAGTTTTCTACAATTTCATAGACATTCTTAATGATTTCAATTAATAAATAGTGAAGATTACTTCACTTTGAAAATTACAAAAATGGAACAACAAAGAGTTTTAAACTACTTAATAGTACTTTTATTTTGAGCTAATTATTCATATTGTATGCATGTAAAAAGCATATATTAAACCTGCTTTGGCCATTTGAAATGTCAACAAGGGTGACACATTACAACCATAATTAGTCAGGATGCAGAATAATTATACACATCAGTTTATAAGCAATCATTTCTCACTGTTTCCAAAGTCAGCCTACAACTTGCAATTCTTCCTCAGTCCAAAAATGTCACCAGCTGCCGTCGCTAATGATACAATCGGAACAAAAATAAAATGCAGTTGTTCTCCGCAAGGATATACAATGAATGGAATTTATTTTATAATGTTTACTGTGCTTCAAACAGAGTGTAAAATGCCAGAGGGTGCATTGTGTGATTGGCTGCAACTTCCTATCTAAAAAAAAAAGCATGTGCTATTTAAGACGACATGATGTTGAAGTCAGCTAATTAAATCCTTTCATAATAATTTCATAGTGTGCCAAGGTCTTGTACCTTTAACAGAGATCTAACTTCAAGGACGTAGCGGGTGCTAGACTTAACATGAAAAGCCTACAGATCAATGGATTATACCTTCAGTAGAATTACTAATTATAATTTGGACACTTTAATTAGGCAGGTGTAAGTTGTCATTAAGAAAATCTAGCAAGCTTAGAATTTTAACAAGCTGGGTCCCTTGATAAACATTGCATTTGGATTTAAAAAGAGTCACTCAGAGCAGAATAAACGCTCATAAAATATGGATAGGTATTTGGAGGTACGTGTGAAAGACAAGACAAACCCTCGGCTATTTTTTATTCTTTTTGCTTCCCGTAGAAAATGCAAATGTCACTTTCACATATTACTGTGCAGGATTTTAAATGTAATCCCTTAAAGTACCATTAAACTATTCAACTATAATAATTGTTTGCTGCCACTATAGGAGCATTTTATTTTGCATTCTACTCCAAACAATGTTAAAATAATATCATAATTCTGAACATATATAATGTTATTAATCCCTTATGTGGGCATTAAAGTACTTTATAGAACACACAGTCACATGGTTACTCCAACAACAACAGGGTTATTCCAAGAATGGTCAGGGATTCAAGGTGAAATTCAAATTTTAGGTCAAAAGAGAAGCTGGTTCTAAAGACATTATAATTAGTAAAAACTCATATCCAATAATATAATTGTGCACAGTGAATTCAATTTCAATTCTTCCAAACTGAGGTTGTTTGGTTAAATTTTTTGGGTCAATCCTGAAATTGCTGAGGAAGCCCTAAAATAAAGGCAAATGGTAAATATAGATTCCCTTTAACAAAAAAAAAAAACCTCTCAAACTTTTAATTAGTGATATAAAGTTGGAGATAAATGGCAGTTGCTACTAGGCTTGTGAACAGGGAACATTTTTCGGTTTGGATTTTCAAAAGTTTGGGGTTATGAAGAATTTTGGTCAAAGTACGATTTTAAATTCTGAGATTCAAAATTATACTGAGTTAGTCGAAATTCTGCAGAATTTCAGTTGTTACCAATTTAAATTCTCCAAGTCTACCTGAAAACACAGCTGATTTAAAGAGCTTTCCCGAATCTCCTAATCTGGACAAAAAAATTAATTCATTTTGAATTCACTATGAGTTCCTGACAATTCACACTTAAGTGAACATGTCTACCAGTTTGAAATACAGGACAAACATTTTTTGCAGCAACTGCTTGACATTTCTTTGCTCGAATCCAAAGCAGACAATGCATCTGATCAGAGGCAATCAATGTCCTCTCAATCAGACAATCAGACAATAAATTCCATTCCACTAACATATGAGATCTTAACTAGATTGTTTCTACCAATTTAATAGAATGAATGATCTTCACTTTTGGGACTGTAGAGGATGCTGATTTCTGACACGGCAGAGCTAATTGGCTAAAAGATGCAAATGCTGTAGGCACCAGCAGTGCACACATCTAACTAATCAGCATTTCTACAAAGAAGAACAGGCATGATTAACCCCTTTTCATTTTAACATTTAATGTAATTTAATCACAATGTGTTCTCTTTAAGTGTCAACACATTCCATACTACTAAACAGTAAAACAGGGTTAGTAACATTGAAAGATTACAAAAGGGTATAACTTAAAAGGAAATGCTCTCACTTGATCTGCAGAAACCGTGGTGGTTGCCATTGATTGGCTGAGGCTGAGAAGATGATGACACCCCTATAGCACTACTGGATGAGAAGTTAAACCTTCGGCAGCAGAGGGCTCTAATCTCTGTATTTTCAGCATATCATAGTGAAATGCTGCACATAAAGAGTCCAGGTACTATGATTACTTCAAATCACTGAAGTAGTCATGGTACCTGGATTAACCCTTTATCTTAAGTAGTATAGAATTAAATGTTTTCTCTACATTGTGCTAGCAGAATTGCTAGCAAATGTTTAGATTACTCTAAAATCAGAGGTTAAAAACAGCTCATTCGCCCTACTCTCAGTCAGTTCAGTTTGTGCTGAACCTGTGCCAGTTACCACAGAGATGAGAAGACTGTGCTCTGTGTGTTAGAGAAACCCAGCCTAAGGGAAAGCAATGTCAACAAGGGGAAGTATGGAGAAGGGGTAGGCTCTCTGTGAGAGCAGCACACAGAGAGGAAAGAAACAACCAGAATGATTTATTGCAGGAAACATAGACATGCAATCTGAGAATAAAGAGAGAGGACAGACAATTCTTATGTACACAAAGTCATCATTTTGTGTTGGCTACCTTTAATCTGCTATGGGAAGCAGGTTTGTGCTACCAAAACATAGGTGTGCAGGAGAGGTGTGTCTTGCATCAAGTGTAACAAACACTGAAAACATACTAGATGTTCTCAGCAGGTGACAAGGGAATGGAAATAGTATTATTTTAATTATTTTTGGCATTTAGATAGTGCCAACATATATTCCACAGATGACAAGCGCATTATGGGAGTTGTAGTTTAGCAACATGTGGTTGGTAGAGTTTGAGTTGCCTCCTGTAAGCTCCGAGCTTTCCAACAGTCTCATTTTGGGCAGGCTAGTCCTGATTTATGGGTATTGTCCCAACATCCCACTTCGGTTCCCTGTTGTTCCACATCGGTCAAGTATTCAGTTATAATTTAGTCACATACAGGAGTATTCATCAAAGTAAGAACTGTTAGGAATTCAAAGTGAATTCAATTATAAATTTTAGGCCAAGGTAGCCAAACTGAAAACAAAGCTGAATTGGAGATTATTATCTAATTTAACTATTATGTTCTATAATTTTAAATTCACTTATAATTTATAGTAATTCACACTTTTGCAGCAAAACTAACATATTTTGGGGATGCAATGTTACACACTGTAATTTATTTTATTTTTAGGTGTGACAAAAAATAGTTACATAAGATTGGGATTTCTGCAAATTAAGTTTCCTAGAAATTCCACACAAATGTCTTATCTCGTACAATAAATACAGCTGCTTGGCTTAATGCAAGATCTTCTCTCCTCCCACTCCCTGACTGCTAGAGCACAGCAATGTGCATTTTGAACCTTAGAGATTTCTAAAGAGTACATATGGAAAGAACTCCAGGTGATGATCAATTCTAGTGATCTTCTCTTCCTCAGGACTGAGAAATTGCGATTTACAATTTATTTAGCCTCATCTGCATTGCTTTTAAGTGCAAAACAAAATCAACTCTGTATACACACAGATTTTGGAGGGAAGGAGTTAATTTCATAATTACAATTTCACATACAATGACTCACTGGTTATTGAACAGACTCTCACATTATATTTTGATTCACGCATTCATGAAAAAATATAATTAGGGGGCAGGGCCTGACAGCCAAGATGGTCGGACGCATCTTTTGAGAGCTCTGGCACGGACGAGCAAAATTTCAGCACTTACTACCTTTAATCGTGATATTTTCAGCTTAGTAAGACAGTGGTCTGTTGCTGAAACAAGAGGACACCAGCAGGGCCACAAATCTAGCCGAGCAGAACTAATACTGGAGAATGAGGCCTGTTGTGGATTACGGCCTGGTGAGCGGGGGAGACCGACGATCCCCTGACACGGGGCCCGACCTAAACGGCAGCTCAACTACAGCCCTGCAGCCCCCCCTTTGGACCGGTGGGGGATATCCCGGTCCCCGCTGGGGAAACACACTCAACTGCAGCAGAGATCTTCCCTCACAGGTCAAAGACCATATAGCATCGCTAAGATGGCGACCGAGCCACAAATTCTCCAGCATAGGGAAGTCTCAGAGACCCATTGGTGGAGAGAGCATTTTGAGGCACAATTTAACCAGATCTGCCAGACATTTTGGAGACGCACACGACGCAGACCCCCCATTCAAGCTTTGCCTGCTGAAAAGGAGGAGGTGCCGGTGCCCCATTCCAGCTCTGGACGGGGGCACCACCTGAAGACCAGGTACGGTTGGAGAAGCCTCTTTGACTTATTGCCTTCTTGGCCAGCCCTGCCACTGATAGGGATCGGCTGATCCAGGTTCTGGGACTATCGCTCAGGCTGTGCATATTTCAGCTCCCTACTGTGGACAGCAGCTACTTGATCTCCATAATGGACACACATCTAGCCATTGTCTCTGCTTTATGTCTCACCTCATATTCCTCTCCACACCTAAAGTCTTAAATGTTATAGTGCAGCAGCGGGTAAAGTTAAGAAACCTCAGTGGGAAATGTTTTCTTTTTTCTGTTAAGCAACCTGTTTCAAACAAGCCTCATGTTTAACTGATAAGCACAGTATACAAACCTGCTAATTAATATCAAGCCCTAGCTAAACCAAGCATGTATTATTAATCTCCTGTATATCATATAAAAACATTCTGTGCAGTTACTCCATTTACCATGCCAAAGTTATAGCTTGTTTGTTAATTGAATCACTTGCCAATACTATCGTGGTATCGTAAGTCTGTATGTAATTGCAAGCACAGCAAAAATAAAGATTTTTTTTTTTTTAAAGTACTTTTTCATACATGTATAATTTTTAAACATTTTACTCTTCAAAAAAAAACTTAAGTCATGCCATCAAAAATAAATAAATAAATATATATATATATATATATATATGTATATATATATATATATATATATATATATATAACTAGCTTTCCACATTCCTTTAGATGTAGCAATCATACTATATGGATAAACATTCTTTTCCAAATGCATTGATATATATGTTCCAAGGAACGGAAATTCACATCTAATTTTTCAACCCACGAGTCCAACTCTGGAGAAATTTACCAATGCTCTACAAGCTAGTCCATTTTCTCTAGTTTTTGGCTACTGACTTAATAATTAAGTCATTCTTGCTCATTCATAGCATAATGAAAACTATGTTTCCAATGTTCTACAATATATTTATATCAGTTATGTTATATACAATGCTCTAAACTTAAATTGACCATACACCATATAATAAAATCCTCAAAGTTACCATTGAAAGTAAATTAGCAATTAAATGAATAATCTGACTATGACAAAACAAATGGGAACATCTGCAATAATGGAGAAATTATTTGTATTTCATTATAAACCTATTAGCACCATGTCGTTGTTATTTACGAGAAGTAATATACTGAGGAATTCAAATGAGCCAGTTAAAGAAATTAGTGCTGAAAGTTGATTTTCATTAGTCAGTTTTAGATATAAATACATGAAATCCCATAACTATTATATAAACTATTAAAACACATAAACCTTCTAAAAACTGACTTTTGTGTCTTCCTCTTTTATTTCTTTATTCTTCCTTTTTGATAGCATCTCATACTGTTAATTTACCCTACACTTTCAGTTGCCATGTATCAATGTCTATCATATTATACCACCTCCATGTTAAACCTATAGTCATCATTGACTCTTTTTTTTAAACCAACTACCAACAGTCTTGAAAAATCTCAGTCTTAACTATTTTTTATTGGCCTCAAATTTCCTAATAAATGCTGTTGCCAAGGTTATCTTATTTACCAGAAGCTCCTCAAACAACTCATCAGTCCATCAAGCCTGGCTTCCAATATCCTTAAGGTTTTAAGTTAATATACCTAGAGAACGCTCCCTAAGTGTAATACACAATGTACTACTGTTACTAATTATCTCTAATTATGAAATTAAATTCCTCAGGAGCTTAATTTTTTTGGTGCTATATAAATAAAAAGAGAACATCTGCTCCAGTCCCTTATTTTTTTTATTTAGGCAATTTTGCTAAATATACTGTATCTATAGGTAGTGATGTCCTGAATGGTTCACCGAATGGTTCGCCATGGACGGCGGACATAAACATAAACTTCAGCAGCAGCTCCTCCCTCCCAGACCCTCCCACCTCCTGGACAGCATCCATTTTACATTCATTGTGAAGCTGCATTCTTAGTGAGCTGTCCAGGAGGTCGGAGGGTCTGGGAGGGAGGGTCTGCTGCTGATTGGCTGGAATGTGTCTGCTGACTGTGAGGTACAGGGTCAAAGTTTATGTTTATGTTCGCCGTCCGCGAACCGTTCGGGACATCACTATCTATAGGTTATTGAGGTTCACATACCACTCCGGTCATTGGGACTATCAGTTGGATACCTCTTATGAATATAATTCACCAAAATGGAAATTTTAGCTCACAAATCTACCTAGATAGCTAGTATCTAGATAATGTGATTTTTATAACACGTCTTTACAAAATTATTGTTGATTTTTATAGCTAAATTCAATTTTATGCCTTAGAACGCCAAGTCAACTGCGATATACGCAGCTGTGTTTATTAAGTTAATTTCACTAGCGCCAAAAACCATTTCTTAAAAACTAGGACTTAGTGATTGTTTATAAAAATAAAAAAAAACCTGCAGAGATAAGCAATGCAGTTGTCTTCTGTTTCTTTTGCAGAGTGTCTATTTATTTCCTGATTAATTTAAACGTTATTTCTTTCCTATCCAATAATATTCAATCACTGTTTTGTAGCAGAGCCCTGCCACAATGAATGGCTTGCAACCAATTTCAAAATGCGTTCCATTAAGTTTTATAACAAAGTCTTACTTAGTATAGAACTACTGAAGAACTAAATTTATCTAACAATGAACATCCGAGCCTATGCTAGAGTAAAGAATCAATTTATTAAACAGAATAACCTTCTTTTGTATTATCCTATTGCTCCTTTATTCTTTTCTCCATTTTTGTAACAAAATTTCATAACTTTGGGGAAATTAGTGGTGTTCTTTTCTACTAATGATTGAGAGCTTAAATATAACATTATGATTTTGCCATGGTTTATTATTTTGGGCACCATTTCCTGCAGTGTTGAGGTGGAAGTTGGAACTTTTATTTATTTTTTTGGTCAAAAGTACAAGTATGAAAACATTTAAAGATCACTCTTAGTGAATGTTGATTAGAAATGAATACACACATTGGGAATGAATGGGTTAGGTTTATTCCCCCTATGTGTTTCAAGTTACAATCTGTTAAATGTAGATTTTTAAACATTTCCCCCCACTGTTTGTTTGTGTATTTTGGTCACACATTGTGCTAATGATGGCTACTTTGAGTTTGCTGGTTATTAAAACATCTGGTATTAGTAATGAGACTGGCAAGATATGTACACAAACCTCATGGCATTGAAGCATAATCAGGTAAAGGTAAGGTCAGCACCAGAGCACCAAAAATTGATCAGGAAGCATGGTGTACTCTATAAATGGCCAAGGTATGATTTAGCATCCAAATACTCTATATCAAGAGGCTGGGTCATTAAGTTGGTATAAGAACAGGCTGGGCAACCACCTTATCGGGATTAGGCTGGCATTAGACTCTCAAAAGTTAAATCCTAAAGGAACCTCAGGACCACAGCTCAGTTTGATTACATTCTTACCATCCCAAATGCACACATAGGGCTGAATTCTCTTAGCAGAGTTAGGCTTTATTCTGCCTACTGAATAGCAGTTTTTTTGCTAGATTTCAATAAAAGAATTGCTATGCAATAACTAGTCATAATTAGTAAATTTTCTCTCCAGCCCATAATGTTGACTCAGAACCTTTTGCATCCAATCAAATCAGTTTCAAATCCTGAATGGATCCCATTATCTTTTTACACCTTGTTATTTTAGTGAAATCAATGCACGTTCACCAAAATATGTGGTGAACCACGTATTCAGCAAATCTCTAAAACGTGTTGGGCAGATGAACGATCCACGTGACATTAATTTACCCAAGGTCATTTTGTATAAAACTCACCCACCTTATTTAGATTACTACAGAATAAATTGAGCTGTATGTTAATAACAATTGGTGGTAATTATTTTGGATAGGAGCTAATATGAAACCATATGCCCATTGGGTATCAGGAAAATAATTACAGTCAGCTGCAAAGAAAAAAATCTAGGAAGTATGAATCCAAAATATTAAGTTTGATCTGCTCAGTGTGAAAGGAACAACAGAGAATCTCCCCTGCCAGTAGCAAGCCCAGATGTTGCATTTTCATCTCATAGACATATCTCTTAATACAAGACATGGGAAGATAGAAGGCTTTATATTCTGTTGTATTTAGTTAACCCTGGCAGCACTGAAGATACCTTTTAGGTTCCCATATCACAAAGGTATTTTCCATGTTTTAAAATGTAAACTTTGCTTTCTGCCATAGACTATTTTACTTTGACTGAATGACAGAAATAAATAAATGGTTCAGATACCTAGCTCAATATAAAGCATTTACCACCCATTGTCAGGGTGAAGCAAAAAATTCAAAGAATGTAAATGAAAGAACTAAAGAAATAATTGAACACTTGGATCAAACAGGAGAGGTGAAGTAGAATTTACACAGGAAATAATTATTGCACAGCCAGAGACCAGAAATATGATAATATAAATGGATTCAATGTCCATCTCTTCACCACCTTACTGTATATGCATGTAATGTTAAGCAAACCTTTTATTTAAAAGCAATGAAAGAATTGAGTGATGGGGAGCCCCATGCTGTTATGTGTCTCATATGCCAAAATTCATCTCTCTAGCATAGACAATCCGCAGCTAGCTAATTAATCAAGAAGAGAATGAAGAATATCATGTTCGCTCCTATAATACCCATCTCTAGCACAGACCATCCCTGACCAGTCATGAACAAGAGAACGCATAATATTATATCATATACCGTTCCCTAATCTCCTCTGTAGCATAGACTACCCACAGTCAGATACGTCTTTGAGCAAAGTAACACAGAATATTATATCATATACAGTTTCCTATTTCTCCTTTCTAGAATAGAAGATCCCCAGCCAACTAAGTCTTGGGTCAAGGGAAAGCAGAATATCATATCATATACAGTTCCCTATTTCTCCTTTCTATGACAGAAGAGCCCATCCAGCTTAGTCTTGGTTCAAGGTAATGCAGAAAATTACATCATATACAGTTACCGATTTCTCCTTTCTAGAATAGAACAGCACCAACCTATATATAGTCTTAGGTCAAGGGAACACAGAAAATTATATCACATACAGTTTCATAATCTTCTCTGTAGCATAAAAAAACCCAGTCAAGCAAGTCTTGGAGCAAGCACACGCAGACTATATTATCATACACTGTGTCCTCATTTTAGCACAGACAAGCCCCAGCCATCTAAGCCCTTGGCTTTAAGGGAACATGAAATTGTATATGATATACAGTGCTTTAAATTCCCTGTCTAACCTTAGCAAGTCTCAGCCAGCTATTCCCTTGAGCAAGGAAACACAGAATATTATATCACATACAGTGTTCTAACTGACTTCCCTAGCATAGACCAACCCCAGACAATCCCTATTATGCAAGGGGATGCATAATAGTATGTTACATACAGTGTCAGATTACACTGTTTTAGCCATGGTCTGCCAAGTCCTTGAACAAGGGTTAATCATCTGGTTACTGGTGTTACTGGTAGGTACAATGGTATATCATTTCCAGTGTTAATATACACCTCCCTAATTTAGTATCCTTCAATATGTTAATCCCACATCAGGGTACCACATTAGAGAGCTACATATCAAACAGCTGAAAGACTAAATTAAGAAAAGCTATTTTGTTAATTTTACTCTTTCAGCTGTTAAGAAGATAGCCACCATTTTTGGTACTTTTATGTGGGATTGTCAAATTTAAGAATGTCAAATAAGGGAGCTTTCTAGTAAAGACAGCCTTAATTAGGTATCCTAAATATGGAATTTTACATAAGAGCAGCATTTTTCTGAATTTACAAAAATAAACTAATGAACGAATCAAGCATAGATGAATTTTGTTCATTGCTTAATTAGCTGATTCTTTCATTATGCAGTACCGAATGAGCTTTATTTATTATGAATTGTGATTTATTTATTTTTTAAATGAATGTCCATGTC
Source organism: Pelobates cultripes (assembly GCA_933207985.1). Lineage (NCBI taxonomy): Eukaryota > Metazoa > Chordata > Amphibia > Anura > Pelobatidae > Pelobates > Pelobates cultripes. The sequence continues at coordinate 100,870,306 of OW240923.1, forward strand.
TACTAAATACTAAAATGAACGGAGTAGATTCTTAAAGAATAATGTTGGTATACCATTACAGGAAAGGTTTTTAATTCCACAATATGGAGTGATTAACTTGAGTACTGAATTTAAAATTCTTATATTCAGCTATAGTAACAATTTGGCTATTTTAGCCTCAATTTTGCCATTTGGATTTAATTTAATTTTTTCTTGAGAAAATTAGATAGATATTGACATGTGCACATGGACTGCTGTGAATTTTGATTAAACGTTTTTTTTATTTTGTTGAGTCAATCTTTATTTTTGTAGTGCAAAATGATAAGTACAAAGAAATTTCAACAAGAGAATACACAATAATAAACAGTAAGATGCAACATGAAATGTTGAGTATAAATGCAAATATTTTGTACAATAAAAATAAACAAGAGAAACAAGTGTACTGTAACATGCTCTAATGTATAAGTCAAAAACTAAACTGGTAGGCTTATGAAATAATCTACACATGTAGAATATTAGTTGAGAAATAAGATTGTAAAAGAAACATATTAAACATGTGTAAAAGTACCAATGAAGCCCAAGTGGGCTTATGGTGGGAGTGACAGATGTTTGAACAGGTGCAATACCCTGAGGGTTCCTCCTCGGACCCTTCCTCTTGCCCCTCTGATAACTCTGAAGTACAGCAGCGGAAATAAAGTAGAGAGGACCCTAGTGCAAGAACTTATTTTGCCCCCCCCCCCCTATTGCAAGGATGGAAAAAATGCTTTGCTAGCTGGAGATCTACCATTTGCTCATCCTTGCAGGGTTGCACTTAGCACTGAGCAGTGTTTGCATGTTTGAATGTAAGCATGTTTTTGTATGGAGTATGTGTGTGAATGTAGGGGTTGTGTGTTGTTATGTACTGTTGCCATTTGTAATCAGTGGTTTACTTGTGTGTAGTGTTGTGTGTTTTTATGTACTGTTGCCATTTGTAATCAGTGGTTTACTTGTGTGTAGTGTTGTGTGTTTTTATGTACTGTTGCCATTTGTAATCAGTGGTTTACTTGTGTGTAGAGTTTGTCTTTGAATGTAGGGGTGTATGTAGTGTTGATGTTTGAATGCAGGGGTGTTTTTGTGTCTAGTGTGAGTTTGAATGCTGAGATTTATATACACATATACAGTGCCACACACACATACACAATGATACACACACAAACACATATACAGACACAGTATCCTTAAGCGCCATCTCTATATCTTTTGTAAATTTTCTACATATACAGGCATGCACTGACACATCTGGATACACAGACACACATGCTGCAGAATATGTTAACGCTGTATAAATTCCAAAAATAATAATAAATAATAATACACACACAGACCCACTTGCAGATACACAGACACACAGTGTGTGTATCTGTGTGTCTGTGTATCTGCAAGTGTTTCAGTGTGTGGATTATGATTTTGTATTATTTTGAGAATTTACAGATACACAGGTATGGACATGCAGATACACAGACACACTCTCACACACACAGATACATATACACAAAGACACACAGTAACACTCATACAGATACAAACACTGACACATATACAGATGCACAGACACACTCATAGCCAGGGGGACATATTGAAACACTGATACACATAAAATATACACAAAAACAGATAACCACAGATAACACATGCACACAGTTAAGACATATACACACAAACACGCACAGAGAAAACAAATACACCACACACAGATTACACAGATAACACATACACACACATAACACATAAACAGATAACACACATATACATAGATAACACATGCACATAGTTAAGACACACACACAACACATACACAAATACTATAGTATATATACATATATATACACACACACACACACACACTCACAGATAACACATATACACAGACATAGCATTTCACAGATAACACACTCAAAGATGACACATATACAGACATATACATTCAAAGATTGCCATACCTTTATTCTGCAGGAGGGTGGCTTCCCTGGGGTCCAGTGGCATTTGGCTGAGTGTGATGAGAGTTTGGACCAGGTTTTCCCTCTTCTGGTCCTGGCTCTCAGACACCCTCCTCTTCTGTCCTCTGCTTTTTTCTTTTCCCGCACGGCTCATTTGTACACTGGGAGGAAGTGACTTGTGTCCACTTCCTCCCAGCACTGCAGCTTGTCACAGACCAGGGGGCCAGGTTGTGCTGTTAAGGACCATGGCATTTAATTGGGCCCCTGGTCAAAGATAGCAATCAGAAGGCCCAAAGTGTGATAAATGCATGTCAATTGCTGAAATGTTTGGGGTGTGTTATCTCATGGTGTCACATCTCTGTTCCCATAAGTGATTGTCTTCATTTGTCATTTGATTTGTGTTACTTTAAGTACATTTTTATTTAAATTTGAAGTGGCTTTTACAGACTCTTATGTATATGGATTTATGTAAAATAATTTGTATATAGCTTTGGTGAGCAATTCTTTATATGTATGAATGGTAGTTAGTTTGAGGCATGCAGGTAGAGTCAGCTCACTGTTTTTGTACAATGTGATAAATGTAACCTTAAATACCATATTTAAATTTAAATGTATATTTTAAAATTTTGGATGATAAGATGATATATCCTCTCCACATATATGTTAATCATTTATAAATTTTAATATATCCATTGATACAGCGACCTACAGATTATAACAAATGAACTACAGTTCTGAATCATTTTTATCGAGTGTCATTTTGTCAATGAACAATGTATACGTATCAATTTTATTGATATAACATTATGCATTTACAATAATTTTATAATTATAGTAAAATGTAGGAAACGATTAAATATTTATTTTAGGTGCAGTGGGCTTTTTATTTTTGAGTCAAATGATCAATCTTTTTGATAAATCACTTCTATTGTATGTGTTTGGAAGGTCAATAAACATTGCACTACGACAATATATGCATTTCTCATTCACAACTTGCACAGTTAATACTAAAATATGGAAACAGGGAACAAAAAGACAAAGTCGTCAGAATGTTATGCATTTTGGGTAAACATTTTGCACATTGTCTCAGTTTACCATAACATACTAGTTAATAAGTGTATACATTCTTATTTATGATCAAAGGCATATTTACGGCAAGCTGAATATGCCTTGGTATATATTTTTATAAAGATAAAATAGGTAGATCTGGGGGACACTTTGACTGCAGTGTAGCATATAAAATAAAATGAAAACTGCACAGGGACATATTAACTGACCTTTTAACCCCTTAAGGATACATGACGTGTGTGACATGTCATGATTCCCTTTTATTCCAGAAGTTTGGTCCTTAAGGGGTTAAACCAGCCAATTCAATTCTAATATAATTTGAGTTTGTTAAATGAGATCTTAGCTTAAGAGACAATATAGGATCCATAACCACTACAGCTTAATGTACTGGTTCTTGCATGTAGCCTGTCCCTGCAGGCTAAATATGTTAGGGAAAAGGCACTGTTAGCAATTGTTGCCTACGTTTATCTATACTGGCTTAAACTCATAGAAGAGGTCCTGCAATATTTGCAGGATCTATGCTCAGCATCTCCACGCTCTGCTCTTAATGCTCCCCATAGAGAGGCATTAATTCAATGAGGAGATGCTGATTGGTGTAGTGAGGAAATGTTCTGTGCATGTGCACTAGCCTCCCAATGTTTGCCTGTGGGGAAGCATTGGATTGGCTGAGATCATCAAGATTATTGATCTCAGCTAGGGAGGAGGGGTGACCATAGCGAGTCCAGTTCATTCTGTGATGAAAGGTAGGCAATCTATTTCTTTTTTATCACATGGGGGAGGAATAATCTAATTAGTTAAGAGGACACTGCTGCCTTAGGAATACATTTTTATATTCCTAATGTTATAGAGGTTGTTATTTTAAAATCAGACATTCTTCTACTCCCTTTCAGCTTAGAGGAAACCATTTTAGCCTTTCTCTTCTGCTTATCCAAACAAGCAACAGCAGAATTATTTATTATTATCAAACATATCTGTGTTTGCTCTCACCCAGGCTGACTACCGATTCACACTTGTCATCCTCTGAGTCATGATGCCAGCGGGATAGGACATAACTAGAGCCTGACAATCCCTTTCGCCAAGTAATGTGCATCCTTGACTACACGAAGGCAAGACAAAAACAAATTGACGAGTAAATTAACACATAGCATGTTGGTTTGTTGGAAATACACTCTTACATAGCAGCGTATGAAGAATCTTCCCATTCTCATTCCTTCACTGCGCTGGTTTCCGTTCTCATTCTTTCACCCTACATGACTGGCAGTTAAATAAAAGAGAAAAAATAAAATATAAAACAAAAATAAATAAAAATAAAAAGAACAAAACTTTTAAATAATGGGGAATTGACTGTTTAGCCCTACAATAAATACACTTTTTTTTGTTTTATTCTTTGCCCAGTGATATACTGTTGGCAACTTGGCAACAACATCTAATTTAGTGATGTCTGGCACTCAAACAATATACCACTGCACTGCTTCACACAGCACTTGTTCCAATGCCATAATCATTAGCTACTTTGGTATTCAAATGTTTCTCTGGGAAGGTTGAATAACCTTTAATGCCGGCTTTTTAAACATGTCTTTAGGAAAGGGTTGTCGGCAAGAAAAATGCAAGAGCAATTTCATCTGATTGTAGCATGTCAGCTCCCCGCTGAATTGCTTCATAGAGAACTACCTGAGTGTTCGGATGCCATACCTACAAGCTCGTAATGCCACAATTTACACGTGATAATCTTTGATCACTTCATTATCGAAAGGGTTTCATTTCAGTTTATTGATTATAGTGGTGCTTGAGTTTGAATGGTGATGGAGAACTTAGTCCATTTTCTCTGTAAAATGAAAATAGTACATTGATTCGTAATGCTTGTAGCAAGATCACAAAATCACAAAAGAAGAAAAATGTATATTGCAAAGACAATATTCAAAAAAACTTCATTAAAAAATGCTAAAAGATTAGGACATTAAAACTGATTGCAGTATTAAAATATTAAAAAATAGGCAATTAAAGGAACACTTTAAGCACCATAACCATTACAGTGTGCTGTAGTGGGTATGGTGCCAGACGTGCCCTGGGTCCCTCCAGTGTAAGTTGTCAAACTGTTTGTTAATGGTTTGACTTCATACTTGGAGTCTGCCAGGTGGTCACTGATGCTCTCACCAATTAACTCGCCCTGAACTGCCAGAAAGCTAACAGAAGCTCATAGCATGAGCTTCCAGTTCTCAACGTTGGCTGTAGAGATGAACCCCAGGTAAGAAGTCAAACCGCTAACAAACGTTGTGACTTTTTTCATTGGGTGGGTGCCCAGGCACTTCTACAGTGATCTTCAGTGCTTATGGTACCTAGAGGTTTCCTTAAAAAGTAACCTAATGCAAAATATCAGTTTCAGATATTTTTTTGAAATGTTTTCTGTCAGTCTGTCAGTCATGTTCAAAACACAAATTATGAAAAATAATTGAAACCGCACTCAATTCCACTCAATACAAGGTGCACTAAAGTAGGACTAGCAAATCCATAATATGTATAACAGAGAACAGGACAAATCTCCAGGTACTCATAGAATTCAAGCTACAGGCAGGTAGGTTTGGATCAACAAAGCAATGTTTAGACCTACTTAGAGGTCTGTATCAATCTTGATGAAGACCTCTTAGTCTACCACTACACACAGTAGGACATGGCAGGTTGCTCAACCCAAAAGGAATCTAGTCTGGACTCAAAAGATACATAGAAAAAAGGGAATTAGGGGCACACCTGGAACATGCATTTCTCAGAAGTGGGGCTGCCAGAGAGACCAAAATGTATACAAAATGCTTATTAACTCCTTAGTGACCAGACCGTTTTTCAATTTCTTACCGTTAAGGTCCAGGGCTGTTTTTGAATTTCTATGGTGTTTGTGTTTAGCTGTAATTTTCTTCTTACTCATGTACTATATCCATACATATTATATGCCCTTTATCTCGCTGTTAAATGGTCATTCTAAAGATACCATTATTTTCATCATATCATATAATTTACTATAAATTTTTTTATAAAATATGATGATAAAATAAAAAAACACACTTTTTCTAACTTCGACTCCAAAAATCTGTTATACATCTACAACTGCCAAAAAACACCCATGCTAAATAGTTTCTAAATTTTGTCCTGAGTTTAAAAATTCCCAATGTTAACATGTTCTTAGCTTTTTTTGGAAAGTTATAGGGCAATAAGTAGCACTTTGCTATTTCCAAACAATTTTTTTTTCAAAATGAACGCAAGTTACATTGTAACACTGATATCTGTCAGGAATCCTTGAATAACCCTTCACATGTATATATTTTTTAAAAGAGGACAACCTAAGGTATTAAACTTGTGGTATTTTGACTCTTTTCATGCAATCATTTTACCATTTAATGTATGCCAAATAAAAAAAAATAAAAAAATAATTGGTAATTTTTTGACACACATAGCAATTTAAGAATACATGTACTGAGAACTTTAAGGGTTACTGTCAAAGAACACCCCAATATGTGTTCTGCAACATCTCTTAAGTACAGTGATACCACCCATGCATAGGTTTGTCAGGTTCTCTGGGGGCTAAAAGACCTTATTTGGAGGGTGTGCATTCCAGTTTTCCAACTTGCAATTTTCACAGCTCGTCATCATGCACACATGTACTATTTGGGACATTTTTGAAGTTGCCCAATGTAATTCACCCCCATCAAATCATGTATTTTTGAAAAGTAGACACCCTAGGTTACTTCAAATGGTTGTATTTTAACACTTTCCATTCACTAATTCTATCACCAGTCTTTGTCAAACTTTTGGGTAGTCAATTGTTTGTGTTATTTGTCTCTCACATTTCTTAGTTCCTGTGTTACTGACAAAGAACACAATATGTGTTCAGCAACATCCCCTGAGTACAACAGTACCCCCAATGTACAGGTTTTATGGGTTTGTACAAACTTACAGGGGTCAAATGTAGGGCTTTCCCGTTTCCATGTGTGCACATTGAAATTTGCCAGATTGGTTTGCTGGGCCTATGTTGCCTATGGCAGCCCAGGAATGATAAGTTTTACTGTTTTAAACACTCATATTTGTGTTCACTGGTGTCTCCTGAGTATAATAACCCATGTACAGGTGGTATTGTGTTTTGGAAATCTACAGGGTCATTATAGGGTTTGCCCAATTCAGTTTGCCAGATTGATTTGCTGGGTCTGTGTTGCCTTTTGAGACCATATGGTAGCCAGGAATGTGAATTAACCTCATCATGGCATACCATTTTTAAATGCAGACAATCCAAGGTATTCAAAATGGGGAATTTTCAGTCTTTTGTAGTAGCCACTTAGTTACAAACGCTGGCCAAAGTTAGAGTTTTTATTAGTTATTTGCATTTTTTAAACAAAAACTGCACTTATACTGGTATTAGCATCATTGTGATAGGTTTTACTTTTTAAAACACACATATTTGTGTTCAGGGAAGTCTCACGAGTATAACAATACCCCCCATGTAAAGGTTTTATGTTGTTTTGGAAAGTTATGGGGCTAAATATAGGCACTGTCCGCCTGGGTTGTGTCAGGCAGGTCCCTCAAATTATATTTAATAAAATCAAATAATTATGTAGTTCATAGTTAAATATAAATAAATAAATATATATATATATATATATATATATATATATATATATAATACGTGTGTGTGAATAAAAGATTTAAAGCATTTTATAATATATTATATAATATATATGATTGCATTATATGATTGCATTATAAGTGAATTTTGAGATATATGTGTATATATTTCAAAGTACACTTATAATGCAAGATTTATCCTTGGATCAAGAAGCTATTACTCTATAGTTGAAAAATTATATAATTGAATATTCTGTTTTTGCAAGTATGCATCTAGTTGCTGTTAAAATTTCTGACAGACTCTGATAAAACCACTCCTTCAGGCAGAGAATTCCATATCCTTATTAAAAAACGTATTTCTTCCAGTTTAAATGCATGACCTCGTGTCATATGTAAAGTTCTGTTTGTGAATAAACTTTCACACAATGTTTTTTTCTGGCCCCAGATATATTTGTATACTCATATTATTATATTATATAATCATATTATCATATCCCCTCTGAGGCGACATTTTTCTAAACTAAAGAGGTTTAAATGTGTTAACCTTTCTTCATAGATAAAATGTTCCATTCCTTTTATTGATTTTGTAGCCCACCTCTGCACTCTTTCTAGTGCTCTAATATCCTTCTTTAGAACAGGTGCCCAAAATTGCACAGCATATTCAAGATGTGGTCTTACCAGTGATTTATAAAGAGGCAAAATTATATTGTTATTATGAGAATTAATGTCCTTTTTCATGCATGACAATACCTTAATGGCCTTAGACACTGCTGATTGACATTGCACATTGTTGCATAGTTGTTGTCTGTAACAATAACCAAGTCCTTGGCGTGTGTTGATATCCCTAATTCGCTTCCATTAAGGGTATAAGTTGATTGTGCATTTTTCTACATTAAATTGCATCTGCCATTTAAGTGTCCAGTCCCCCAGTCTATCTAAATCCTTCTGCAGCAAAGTAATATCTTCCTCACATTGTATTACTTTACAGAGTTTTGTGTCATCTGCAAACACTGAAGCATGACTTTAGATGCTTTTTTTCATTCATAAACATGTTAAATAGAAGGCATAGATAGTCTCAGAACAGAACCCTGAGGGACACCACCTGCCACCCCTGTCCAACTTGAACATTTACCATTAATGACAACTCTCTATACTCTATTTTTCAGCCAATGTTCTACCCAAGAACAAGAATTTTCATCTAGACCAATTTCTTTGAGTTTAAACACTAATCTATTGTGTGGAACTATATCAAACGCCTTGGCAAAATCCAAATAGGTCACATCCACTGCAACACCCTGATCTATACTTCTTCGTAGAATGCAATCAAGTTAGTTTGACATGACCAGTGCTTCATAAAAAGATGGTGATTTTTGCTGATAACCACATTCTTCTCAATGGGGCATTTGGCCCCGTCCCCTTGGCAATTTTGATAATGTCACCAAGTGGGTGGAGCCAGCGCTGGCGGACTTGCGCGGCGTTAGAAATAAGGTTTTGAGTTTTAATTGTTTTTAACGGGGCTAACGGGGGGGCAAGCCACATAAATGGTGGGTTTTGCACTTTAGGGTCAGGAATATATGTTTGTGTTCATGACCCTATAGTGTTCCTTTAACTTTCTTTAGTTGCTGCAGCACCTTGTGTTGAGTTAGCCAATTATAATTTTTTAAGCATGTTTTTTGCTTCAATCATTTGCATATCTATTGCCATAGGTTCTTCCTTAATATATATGGAGGAGAAATAGTTATTTAAAATGTCTTCCTTTTCCTGGTCTTCATTAACTAACACCCCCATCCTGGTTTTTAGTGTACTTACACTTTCATTTTTTGTTTTTTTAGAATTTATGTACTTAAAAATGCTTCGAGGTTGGTTTTGCTCTCTTTGGCTATCAAGTTTAGTGAATCTAATCGTCTTTTTGCACACATTATTGGCTTCCTTATATATTTTATAGGATGCCTCTGATGTCCTTTCTCATTTTTAATTTCTTGATTCGCTTTCCCACTTAGTCACATTGATTTCAATTTGTTTCTTTTATATTTATTACCCAAAGGTACATACTGAGAAATGTACCTTTTTACTATTTGTTGTAAGATATTCTATTTATCCTCAGTGTTTTATTTACTAAAGCGTTTATGCCAGTCAATATATTGTAAAGTGCTCTCTTAACTTATTGAAATTTGGCCTTATTAATATGTTATAGTATACCCCATGTGCTTTTTTTTTTTAGTTTATTTCAAAGGACACTATATTGTGATCACTATTTCCCAAGTGCTCCCCTACTTGAATGTTGGTCAAAAGATCAACATTGTTTGTTAGAACCAGGTCCAGACAAGCTAGTTGGTGCTTGTACAAGGGTTGACATGAAGGTGTCATTTAAGTTCAAAAACCTAATTCCCTTTGCTGAACTACTAGTCTCTGTCCCAGTTTATGTCCGGGTAATTAAAATCTCCAATAATCAACGTGTTACCCAGATGTCAATTCAATATTTCTCATAGTGGTTTTGGTGCTTAGTGGTTTCCTATTACAGGGGGTGATAGGGTGATATACAAAAAATAGAATAGTAAATAGAATGGTAAAGTAAATCAGTAAATAAGAAGTATTTCAGGCATGTCCTAAGACAGCAAGGATCGTAGATAGAAATGCTGTGGTTCATTGGCATTTCTACAAACCGTAAGGATGTTCTGTCGATAAACTGAAGATCACCATATATAAACAAGTCAACAGATACAAACATGGAACTTAGCTTATGAGTATATCCCAAACAATATACAATCGATAAATAATATAAAAAGCAATAGTACTTAGCTTATAAAGATGTATGACAGCCTCCCTAGGTCGTTACCCAAACAAGCGACCTATATCATATATAGTATAAACCAAAACAGAGAAGATTCGGGATATGGCTGTGTAAATCTACAGAGAAAGCATAAAACAAAACATAGTGTGATATTGTTATAAAACACAATATTTCATGCGCAGTAATCTTGTGCACTCACAGGATGTAGGCAGTAAAAGCGCTCTTAAGGTGCCTTCCCCAATGAAATGGGGGGCTAGCTGGTGTTCCTTATCACCTCTGGATCCTTGTTCCACCAAAAGACATCCACAGGTCAGGGTTCAGTAATAAAAAATTTTTATTTAGATAAAAAGTGTAGTCACCAATTCAGCATAGGATACAAATAACAAAAGGTTGTCCTACGCGTTTCGTTCTATAAGAACTTCCTCAGGGACCACAATTAAAAACAATAATAACAATGTATCAATGTACAATACATGAACATATCCTATACAAATCCCCCCTCCCTGTGTCCTTAAATAGGGCTAATCCCTAAAGTCTATTGGTGGATCCAGTAGGTGTGTAAATCCTCCTTGGTTCTAATTGGAGGACTGGTCTTCCTGTGGCAGCTGTTTTTCATCCATTCATTTTCTATAATTTGTAATTCGCGCCTTTTTCGGTAAATACCGGAAGTAGTCATAATTTGCCGAAACCGGAAGTGACGTCGCGGGAACGTCCGCGTTCCACATGCGTTCCACCAGCAACGTCTCCATGGCAACCGGACGCGATCAGGTCATTCAAAGATCAAATGGAACACAGGACAAATAAAAAGCCCCATTCTGCTTGAGAAAAAAACTGTTAACCATGTTTAACACATTTAGCCATTATTTATATATATATATATATCTGTTGAGTATCACCCTCCTCATTAATCCCATCACACAACATAATGTTAATCCTCATATTATACCCAGTAATCATAATACCTTAATATATTATAAGCCTAAGGCTTCATATTACAAAGTGATCATATTTCCTATGTCTGTTATTTGAGAGGTTTTATTTATTTATTTATTTATTTATTTTTTTTTATAAAACTTTATACATTGTTAATCAAAGTGAACACCGTAATCAATTCATCACTGTATCAGTTTAAACTTCAATTTGTCATGTTATTATTTGTGCTCCCCATAGAAATCTTTGAGATAAGCCTATTAAACACATTAAGGTAATCCATTGCTATGGTTACAAAAAAAAGGGGATACTACAAAATGACTACTTCTCATATAAACTTTATTTAGTGAATCTACCACATTCAATTTATACCAGCTCTAAAAATCCTTAGAGCAAACCCATTATTTATATTAGAATAATCGGTTATTGTGTTTTTATTATAGTCTTTTGTGATTTTTGGTCATATAGGACAATAGATCACAAATTGTACAAAAGGAAATAAAATAAAATATAAGGGATATGAAATAACTACTTGGTATTTGATATATATATAAATCCTCTCTCTAAATGGGGATTAGCTTTCAGCTGTAGAAACAACCCAAATTAAAGGCAAACACACATATCCTAACTCTTTGTTCTGAAGCTTTTAGGCCATATTAATCTAGAAAACAAATTAAATCAATATCTATATTGAGACCCTTAGGTGAGAGGGTTTGTAATTTATGTATCCAGAACGTCTCCCTCTGGGCTAGTCTTTGAACTCTATTGCCCCCACGCCAAAAGTGGTGGACTCGTTCAATTCCCCAACATCTAAAATCCTTAAATGAAAAGAGGGGACATGATGTACAATGGGTTGGGACTGAGTGTGTCGTCAGTCTCTTTCTGATATTATTAAGATGTTCTAATAGGCGAACCTTCAAAATCCTCTTAGTCCGGTCCACGTATTGCATGCCACACGGACATTGTAGCAAATATACCACAAAGTCCGTGTGGCAATTTATACTATCTCTAAGTGTAAAGCTCTCCCCCGTGGTAGAACTAAGAAATGAATGTGTATTTTTTATGGACACCGTGGTACAAGCTTTACAAGTACCACAGCCTCGAAATGAACCTGAACTAGCAGAGGTGGGACCTGATGGTGGTTTAATGGCATAACTAGGTGCCAACATATCCTTCAAATTTTTATTCCTTTTGTAAATTACCAAGGGGTTGTCTGATAAGTGTGTCCCCAAAATAGGGTCTTGTAACAGAATTGGCCAAGAACTTTGAAGACTTCTCTTAATTTTATTATAATCAATATTGTAATGGGTGATAAATGCAGAACGGAAACCATACCCAGTTCCCGAAGTATATGATTTATTCTCCAAAAAAGTTTTCCTTTCTATATCGCCAATACGACGGATTTCTCTCTCCAATCTCTTTCCATTATATCCTCTATCTGTAAGCTTCCTTTTAACATGTAATGATTGGGCGAAAAAATCCTGTTTATCAGAACAATTTCGTCTAAGGCGGGTAAACTGGCTTTTGGCTATCCCCCTGAGCCAGGGTTCATGGTGACCACTCCTACGATGAACAAACCCATTACCATCAGTAGGTTTAAAGAAACATTTACTTTTTATATGTCTCGAATCATGAGACAAACAAAGATCAAGAAAATTAATCTCATCCCTATTCCAGATAGGAGTAAAGACAAGATTGTACTCGTTGTCATTCAAAAAATTAACATAATCCTGAAACAAAACAGAAGATCCCTTCCAAATAATAATGACATCGTCAATATAACGCCGCCACAGGACCAAGTTCGCCCTCCAGCCATGTCCAGACCATACAAACAACTCTTCACATCTCCTCATGTATGTATTGGCATAGCTGGGGGCGAACTTGGTCCCCATGGCGGTCCCCGTGATTTGTAAAAAATAATCACCATTAAAGAAAAAATAATTGTGATGTAAAATAAATTGGACAGAAGAAAAAATAAAATCCCTCATATCCCCTGGTAACTCCACATCCTGCTCCATGAAATAATCAACTGCCTCCAAACCCAGTCTGTGGCTAATCACTGTGTACAGAGAGGTCACATCAAGTGTGGCCCAACTGTACTCTGGGTCCCATTCGATGTTCTCCATTTCTTGGAGGAAAGACTTTGTATCCTTCACATATGAAGGGGCCCCTTGGGCGTATTTTTGTAACCGAGAATCGACATAAGCCGACAAATTAGCCGTTAGTGAATTGATGCCGCTGATTATGGGTCGCCCAGGGGGGTTAGGGAGACGCTTATGCGTTTTTGGAAGGAAATAAAAAATAGGAATAGTTGGGTTTTTCTGATATAAAAATTCATAATTTCTCTGTGAGATGGTGTTTCTCTCTTTAGCTCCATTCAAAATTACTTGGAGCTCTGTATTAAATTGGCTGGTCGGATCGTATTTGAGTACACTATAAGTCTTTCTATCCCCCAGGATGTGAGCTGCTTCTTGGAGATAATAGGTAGTGGTCATTAGCACTATCCCCCCCCCCCCTTATCTGCTTCCCTGATAATCACGTCGTCTCTTTTCATCAACCGTTTAAGTGTCTTATCTTCCTCTTTACTTAAATTCTGGAGACAATTATTTCTATTCCTATTGGTATTCTTAGTCATATTACGAAATTGTTGGTCTACCATATGTTCAAAAGTTTCTGACGACACACTCAGTCCCAACCCATTGTACATCATGTCCCCTCTTTTCATTTAAAGATTTTAGATGTTGGGGAATTGAACGAGTCCACCCCTTTTGGCGTGGGGGCAATAGAGTTCAAAGACTAGCCCAGAGGGAGACGTTCTGGATACATAAATTACAAACCCTCTCACCTAAGGGTCTCAATATAGATATTGATTTAATTTGTTTTCTAGATTAATATGGCCTAAAAGCTTCAGAACAAAGAGTTAGGATATGTGTGTTTGCCTTTAATTTGGGTTGTTTCTACAGCTGAAAGCTAATCCCCATTTAGAGAGAGGATTTATATATATATCAAATACCAAGTAGTTATTTCATATCCCTTATATTTTATTTTATTTCCTTTTGTACAATTTGTGATCTATTGTCCTATATGACCAAAAATCACAAAAGACTATAATAAAAACACAATAACCGATTATTCTAATATAAATAATGGGTTTGCTCTAAGGATTTTTAGAGCTGGTATAAATTGAATGTGGTAGATTCACTAAATAAAGTTTATATGGGAAGTAGTCATTTTGTAGTATCCCCTTTTTTTGTAACCATAGCAATGGATTACCTTAATGTGTTTAATAGGCTTATCTCAAAGATTTCTATGGGGAGCACAAATAATAACACGACAAATTGAAGTTTAAACTGATACAGTGATGAATTGATTACGGTGTTCACTTTGATTAACAATGTATAAAGTTTTATAAAAAAAAAAAAAAAAAACTCTCAAATAACAGACATAGGAAATATGATCACTTTGTAATATGAAGCCTTAGGCTTATAATATATTGAGGTATTATGATTACTGGGTATAATATGAGGATTAACATTATGTTGTGTGATGGGATTAATGAGGAGGGTGATACTCAACAGATATATATATATAAATAATGGCTAAATATGTTAAACATGGTTAACAGTTTTTTTCTCAAGCAGAATGGGGCTTTTTATTTGTCCTGTGTTCCATTTGACCTTTGAATGACCTGATCGCGTCCGGTTGCCATGGAGACGTTGCTGGTGGAACGCATGTGGAACGCGGACGTTCCCGCGACGTCACTTCCGGTTTCGGCAAATTATGACTACTTCCGGTATTTACCGAAAAAGGCGCGAATTACAAATTATAGAAAATGAATGGATGAAAAACAGCTGCCACAGGAAGACCAGTCCTCCAATTAGAACCAAGGAGGATTTACACACCTACTGGATCCACCAATAGACTTTAGGGATTAGCCCTATTTAAGGACACAGGGAGGGGGGATTTGTATAGGATATGTTCATGTATTGTACATTGATACATTGTTATTATTGTTTTTAATTGTGGTCCCTGAGGAAGTTCTTGTAGAACGAAACGCGTAGGACAACCTTTTGTTATTTGTATCCTATGCTGAATTGGTGACTACACTTTTTATCTAAATAAAATTTTTTTATTACTGAACCCTGACCTGTGGATGTCTTTTGGTGGAACAAGGATCCAGAGGTGATAAGGAACACCAGCTAGCCCCCCATTTCATTGGGGAAGGCACCTTAAGACCGCTTTTACTGCCTACATCCTGTGAGTGCACAAGATTACAGCGCATGAAATATTGTGTTTTATAACAATATCACACTATGTTTTGTTTTATGCTTTCTATGTAGATTTACACAGCCATATCCCGAATCTTCTCTGTTTTGGTTTATACTAAACATGGAACTTAGTCTGGTAACATAGGCAAGCAGAAGAGTTGAAAAAGAAATCAACAAAGAAACCCATACAAAACAGGACTAATTTGAGGAGGTTAAGAAAATAAAGAATGGCTGGTCAAGGAACATGACCTAGATCCTCAAGTTAGGATTGGGAAAAGAACCAAACATATGTTCCTCCAATAAGATTTTGGCAAGAAGTAATGAATTAATTAACAAAACTACATTAAAATACAAAGTTATGAATGTATGTCATGTTTATTATAGTTATTTTTACTAGCATCTATATAGTAATAACATCTTTTGCCGTGCTTTACAGCTTATATATCTGACATTGTTAAATTAGAATTTCTTAATTTTGTGACCCCAAGCAATGGTAATTATAATAGCTTAGAAAATCAAAGGCTAAAAACTAACAATTAGTCCCGCAATAGGCAGGATGTGTTTCCTCTGAAATATATCTTGCAAATATCTGCAGTACTAAGGATTCTCATGACTGCATTAACAGATTAATCTCTTTTTTTTTACACTGAAACAAAGAGTCCTTGTGATCACATACCACAAAATACAAAACTGGGGCAAAATACATGAATTCCAACTCTGTATTTCTTTTCCGTAGTTCTTGATAAATGACTTTAGAGCAGTCTAGGAAATGCTGACCTTGCTTTCAACATCATGGTACACATATAACCAATCAAAGCTGCAAGAAAGAAGATGAATTGTTTGACCACATTTGGATCAATTCTCATTGTGGCTGCTATCACTGGCCCTACGTGTACAGTTTGTAACCTGTATGTTCAACATGGAGATGAGATGCAGTTATAAGATATCTTTTTCCAGCACCTTCCTGCATAGTGTTTCTCAATAAATAAAAATAAAAAAAAATATGTAAAATAATGGATTTCCGCAGTATGAGTCATTTTTTTTAGACTTTGTTTCAACATCAGTATTTTCAAGGCAGAGATATAACTGTTTCCAGGCTCACTGCTGCACAATCCTGAAGGTGAGATCCTGACTTTGTGCCTTCTGTTAATGCTAAAAATGAAATGTAAAATACAAATAAATGTCACACCAAAATAAAATAATTAAGGGTCAAAAAGATATATGTCAAATATTCTGTATTCATATTATTCTATGAATAAGTGTCTAAGGGGGTGTAATTTTGAAACTGTTTTCCTGCAGTACCGAATGAAAAGCTGTTCAAAAATAGCTCTAGTTTTGCGTGCAGTGTGTTTCCATATTTTTGTGATTGCAACAATAGAGGCTATAAATTCCCTGTACTCACTGTATCTAGAAGGGTATTAGCTACACCTCACTGACAAGGTCCAAAAAAAGACTGAAACAATTGTAGGGCTTTGCAGTACCACTTATGTAGAGGGAACTTGACAGCATTTCAGATCTGGACTGGATTTATGGGGAGGATCAGTATGACATGCAAATGGTTTAGGTTCTTTGTAATGGCACAAGTGAGCAAAAACTTTTCAATTTATCAAGAGGAAAACTACTGACTGTTTGCCCATTCTCAATGTTTTCACAGTCTGTGACCCCAGACTAATAGGAGTGTTATGAGCAGCATTTAGGATTAGGATTTGGATTAGGACTGGAATTAAAGGACCGGGTTTATAGTTAGGGTTATGGGTTAGGTTTTGGGTTGGATTAGTGTAGGATTATTGTTGGAGTCTATGTAGGATTAGGGTTGGATTAGGATTAGGATTAAGAAAAGGTGTTAAAATATGGGTTGGATTAGGGGTTGGATTAAAGGTTGGTTTAAAGGCTAGATTAGGGGTTGATTAGGGGTTTTAATAACTGTTTGAGGTTAGGAACACAATTAGAGGTAGGATTAGGGCCAGGATTAGGGTAAAAACTATACATGTTGGTTATCATTGTAACCTAATATGGGGTATTTGCAAAAGTGGGACATATGTGGTCTGTGAATTTACCCAAAATAAAATGTGTGGAAAAAAACTAATTTGACTGATCTAGGTTTTTAACAAAATGGTTAAATAAAAGTATCAAAATGCTCTTATTTATAAAGCCTGGGGGATGTACTTTCTACAAATATATATACTTTTTTGTAGCGGTTTTTGATTATGAAATTGTACAATTGTAGATTATGCTAGCTGTAGTGTACCTATAATCTTAATATTAGTAATGACAGGGGGCGAATAGTTTTTCTAAGTCTCTCTTTATTTATTAGAACAGCAGCACAGACTATTCAGAAATACAACAATCAGATAACAGGAAAAAAGTCCATATAAGTGGCATGCTCCCCTAGCACTTCCTCTTTCGAGCTGCAAAACAACCAAGTCAGAATGTAGAAAATAAATTCTTGAGGAATTCTGGAGCAACTTGAGTAGAACATAAACTCTTCGACAAAGCACTGGATCCAAAGATAAAACTGAGAGAAAAACAGGGAAGAAATACAGGTTAGTAAATGAATCACTCACGGAGGAAACATATCCAGCAGAGCATATAATACACATTCACATCATGAACCAACATGGTAACAATAAATCAAATGCAAGTAATGCGATGCAAATCAACATATAGCAAACTGACCGTACAACAATCAACACTGAAAGAAATCCCAAAGAACACAAAATACAAAAATTAAATGGGAGGGAAAATATTTGCCTCGTGTCATTAATAAAATTAAGATTATAGGTAGACTAAAGCTAGCATAATCTTAATTTTTACTACATGACAGGAGGCTTCATACTTTCCA
Source organism: Pelobates cultripes (assembly GCA_933207985.1). Taxonomy (NCBI): domain Eukaryota; kingdom Metazoa; phylum Chordata; class Amphibia; order Anura; family Pelobatidae; genus Pelobates; species Pelobates cultripes. Next base: position 100,888,765 of record OW240923.1, read on the forward strand.
GTTTTAACGATCCAAAAGAAACAAAAAAAGAAATATGAGAAGGATGAAAATAAAAATGTATAAACTTGTCTACCCTTGTATAGTCAGCTGATCATAGGATATCATCAAGAGAAGCTCCGGCAGAGAAAGCCTGAGAGGCTGCTGCACCTTGAACCAAGTGTGCCTCCACAGAATGGGTCAATGCCTGCCAAGGACAATAACCAGCAAATCCATGGAGCTAAGGTAGTAATGGAAACAGGTTCATGTGGATGAACATATGAGATAGGCAGTTGCCCAGATCAAGATGTCCATAACATGGAAGTAACCTCTACGTAATGTTTGAGTGAAGAGAAATCTGATTTAGTGCGTCTAGAGAAAACAAAGGTCCCCCCTTCGGGAAAAAATAAAAAAGTGTCCACGTCAAAAGCTTTCAAGTTGAACAGGCATCTGAAAGAGATGACTGTCTCTCTGCTTTTTCCAACTGGATGACTGCTCATTGCCTTAAACTTAAAGGGACACTATAGTCACCAGAACAACTACAGCTTAATGTAGTTGTCCTAGTGAGTATAACCATTGCCTTCAGGCATTTTAATGCAAACACTGCCTTTTCAGAGAAAAGGCAGTGTTTACATTGCCCTCTAGGGACACCTCCAAGTAGCCACTCCTCAGATGGCCACTGGAGGTGCTTCCTGGGACAGTGCTGCACAGTAGACAGCACTGCCATTCAGCATCAAAACGCTCTGCAAGGGACCCTGAATTTTCCCCATAGAGATACATTGATTCAATGCATCTCTGTAAGGAGATGCTGTTTTGCTAAAATGACGCTTGGTCCCACCCCCTTCCCACCTCCTTGCCGATTTCAGCCAATGCAATGCTCTCCCAATTTTCTAAGGTGTCTAAGGGGAGGCAAGCCACCTAAATGGTGGATAAAACACTATAGA
>OW240923.1:100889784-101013578 GCA_933207985.1 Pelobates cultripes
TGTTACCCACTAAACACTTCACTAAAGTAATAGATATACTGCACAATTATCTGTATATATTTCTGTTTTCTTTTGTATATTGCATTTGGAAAACTAAGAATCATGCTGAACTCCACAGATATTCACTAATGTTCAACACTACACTAAAATAGAAACTAAAAGAATAAACAACTATTAAAATCTGAAAATACTGCTATAACTAGTCATCAACTATTGGGCTACACACTATATACGCTGCACTCTTAAAGATAGAAGACCTAAAGGGTGGTAACACCTATTAGGTCTGAAATCTTTTTTGTTTTTTTGGGGCTCTTCTCACTTAAGCTGTGAATAAAATCAACATTTAGTTTTTACACACTATACAGCGCTGCACTCTTAAAGATAGAAGACCTAAAGGGTGGTAACACCTATTAGGTCTGAAATCTTTTTTGTTTTTTTGGGGTTTATCTTTGTATGGTGGGCTTTTAGGAGTACCCACAGAGTGTAAACAGCAGCTAAAATACACTATTCACATTAATTACTCAGCGCCACATATTCCACACCTATTGTTAATATATTCAATCTTAAGTGAGAAGAGACCAATAGAAGAAAAAGAAGAGGAGCAGTAAAATAATCTATATAATTTGCATTATATGGATTGGCCATTTTCATGCATTTTTTTGTTAGTCTTATTCATTTTCCTGAATGATTTTTGATTAATAAAATTCAGTAGTTATGTCCCGAATGGTTCGCCACGGACGGCGAACATATGCGCTGTTTGGTCCGCCCTTATTTGTCATCATTGAGTAAACTTTGACCCTGTACCTTACAGTCAGCAGACACATTCCAGCCAATCAGCAGCAGACCCTCCCTCCCAGACCCTCCCACCTCCTGGACAGCTCACTAAGAATGCAGCTTCACAATGAATGTAAAATGGATGCTGTCCAGGAGGTGGGAGGGTCTGGGAGGAGGGTCTGCTGCTGATTGGCTGGAATGTGTCTGCTGACTGTGAGGTACAGGGTCAAAGTTTACTCAATGATGACATAGGGGGCGGACCGAACAGCGCATATGTTCGCCATCTGTGGCGAACCGTTCGGCGAACTGTTCGGGACATCACTAAAAGTCAGACAAGCCAAATCACAATTTGGCTAAAATTCAGACATCCTAAGAATTTTATTAATTTTTTTCGGCTGAATTGGTTAGGTCAAAACAAATGTTTTCTCCATGCACAATCTTAAGGATCAATACACTTACACAAAGATGTAGCTATATCATGACATTTTGCTGCCTTTTTATGTTACGTCCCTTCCTCTCTACCCATGAACATCAAACTGCTGATACTCTTGATGCTCTCAATGAAAGCACAGCCAGAAAATAAGCATATACTGCACAGCCAAGTATTCAGTGGTATCGCCATGCTATCGAACTCACGGTGGGTGTGCAGCAAAGTTCTGTTACCCAGCACTCTGTGATGTCAGTTACCTGGGATGAACCACCCCTTCTCCTAGGTAGCTTGGAGGGGCACTATACTACTAATCTTTCTTTTTAGAATATATATAATATAATATAATTATAAAATAAGTGGCTGTTTTGAAAAAATGAAAAATAAGAAAAAAAAGAAAGAAAAAAACCTAACATCTGACCTTTCCAACACAGTCTCCAACTGTAGAAATCTAGGACTAAAGAGTTTCACACTGAGGGCTTCAACCTAGCAAGATGTATGGTTTGGAATATTTAATTAGAAATACTAAAATTAGGTTACATCTTATTTTGGGGTGAGAGGAAAATGGGTGTTTGCCTATTTTCTAATTTTCATTGATGCCATGTGGCCATTACTTTATAAAGATCAAAAAAACAAGGTGCAAGAGTGTACTGAGAATGGACAGCATCTGAAATAGCCTGCCCTTCGGTGGGTCCCCGCTCAGATCTCAAGCTGGTTTTAGCTCATCTTGTGCCATTACAGAGAAAACATTTCTGAAGCATATCAGATCCGAAATGCCAGCAAGTTCCCTCTGCACAAGGTACACAGCAACCCCAGACGATCGTTTCAACCTTGTTAGGCATCATCAGTGAGGCATAGCTGATATCTCTCTAGGCACCAGGAGCAAGGGTCCACGTCTGGATTACCCTTTACACTTATGAAGAGCAAAAAAACAAGACGCAAGAGTGTACTTTATAATCCTACCTTTGTGTTGCCATGAATAGATTGATCTGGGTAGCTGTTTTGTTGAAGGCCAGTTGTCTCTGACATATTTTGATATTTTATCCTTACCTTTCTGTTGGCCTATTTTTATACTATGATATGATACAACTAACTGCCATATACATGCTCTCTGGCATTTTTGTTCACAGTCCAATTCATAAGGATCCCAAAATCATTCTGCCATAACAATCTAGCTTAAATAGATTCTGTATATAGTAGATGCAATGTACATAGAGATTTAGGGCTGCTGTTTCAACCAGTGCTGTTTAGACTGATTAGGAATAGTTAAACAGTTTTTTTCATTAGTTTTCTAAAAAAAATACATATAAGAAGAACAGTTGAAGATTAATTGGATACATGAAACATTGTTAATGTATATATTTTTTTGACCATAGCTTAGCAAATGGTTAGTGACACAAACCTACCCTTCTTCCTTTTCTCATGCTCGGTCGATGGTATTGGGGTTGGAATGCAAACTGTGCCACAGTTGTAGAAGAAAATACAACAAAGTCAATGTGACCCAATGCAAGTATTTTATTACACAGTCTATTGTGGGGTGACTTGCAATCACTTAGCAGTATGTATCAATAACGAGGTTCATCAACCTTTCATTACAGAGAATGCTGACGATTAAAGAGGGCACTATATCATTATTTTTATATCCATAAAGCTTGCAGAACTATTTGAGCCCAGATGGGATTATGCTCACTCACCCTTCAAGCTCGACATTAGAGTACAACCTGTTGGTTTCATGTGCAATTCCATGTACACTTTTTACAGTGTTTTGTAAAACCTCTGTCCGGGGACAGGTTACATTGCATAGAGAAGCTAGAATAATGCTCTTGACCGATTGACATGCCATGACCCTGCGGTGAAGTGACAGAAGAACATCACAGAGAAATGCAGACATTGCATTTTTCCTGTATTTAGCCACCAGAGGCTCGGTGAATCAAACACAAAGCTTGTAATTATGTCTCTTGGTTTTCACCACAGTGATTTCTCCCAGAAGCTGTGTTTGAGTGGGTTTAGATATCAGCGGGACCCCTGCAATGAATTCCAGCTCAGTGTTCTCTCTAAAATTAAGCTGGTCCGATCCTGTGTTTAATTCAAAAATCAGCAGGGGGAGAAAAAATAGCTTCAGATGAAGATTTAACTCTCACCTGTGACAGCAGACTGTGCTCATTAGAAATTGTAGACACGAGGAAAGATGCTCTGCTTGTGTTAATCCAGTCAACAGCTTGAGGGCTTTCAGAAGTATGAGTTAAAGATGTAGCTTAAAAACTACCGGTCATCAAACTATCCCCGAGGATCAGGGATTATCTTTTGCATAAAACTAAGAAGAGAAGTTTGATTGTAAACATGGAACACGGCAACCTTTTTTTTCCTAGTAAACTCTGGTGCAATATATATTAAAGGGTTACTCAGACCCTTTTGAGGGGGGAAGAGGGGTTTTGTGTAATGGAGAAGGTCGTCATCCCCCTTCTGATCTGTGCGCATGGATAACAGATGCAAAATATGCACAGAGTTGACATTAGACAGTCTGGTATAAAGTTCTGCCAATGTCATGTGTGCTGGGGTGCAGCTAGCCACCAGTACAAAATTAAAAATATCTCAGTATCTGCAGTGTTTTAAACAGAAACAGTGCACAGATAGACTCCTATCACCATGACCACTTCAACTCACCACAGTGGTTATGGTGCTTGGGGTAACCTTTTAACAATGTATATAGATAAGTGACCAAATAATAGTAGTGCAAAATATGCCTTTTATACGTGTCCCCAGTGAATAACCTTCTCATACATTAATCGACCATACATCACAAAATTGTAGATAAATGGAAGACCAAGAAAAAAAACTAATAATTGGCAGCATAATCTACATATTAAAGGAGAAATCCAACCATCTAAAGCACTTGAGCTTGCTTAAGTGCTTTAAGAATTAATGGAGTGTTCCCTCTTTCACACTTTATTAAAGTGTGATTTCAAATTATTAACGCTTTTATGAAGGTGCTAAACTGCAACATCCCAGCTGGCAATCAAACAGGGTGCTCCTTCTGGTTGTTTTGTTGCCCGGCACAAAGCAGAAGTTAATGCTTCTCCTTGAAGCATTGTAGGCATAGTGCACCAATTCATGGTTCTCTGAGAGGCATTGCATTGGCCAAGAGAGCATCAGTACTAATAATCTCATGGTGGGAGGAGCTAAACTGATTAGCAGAGGGGGGGGGCTTATTGATTAGCAGGGGGGGAGGGGTTCATGGGGAAACTGTAATTTAAACACAGGTTTTTGTTTATACTGTCAGGGTGTTCCTTACCAGAAGGAGAAGCCATTTTACTGGAGAATAATTTTTTTTTTAATAAAATATTGAAAATCTCCCATAACTATCTTTTTTCACGTGTGGCTCCATGTGATGTATAATATAAAGATTATCCCAATCCGGTACAGTCCTGGCACAGCTATGGCACATATTGCAGTGGAGGAGAGGAAACAGTAATCTTGTTTCTCCTTCTTGACTTATTATACTCAGTAAAGGAAGATGGCAGCGCTCAGTGATTAACAGTGAGAGTCAAGATGGAAGTACGCAATTCAACCGTAGAGGTAAATGCAGCATGTGGATTTTTACATACATTTTTTTTTTATACAATACAAAAACATATTTGCTAAATACAAAAATAACTTAATACTAAAAATTCTGGGAAGTGAAAGATAATGTTTAAAGTGAGTTTATATAGCTTTTTTTTTTTACAAAAGCAGCAAACATGAACAAAAAAATAATATGTATTTTTAACAATGCACACATGAAAACATACTTTTGATACATTTTCTAATCTTCAACATTTTTATTTTAGGAAGCTTGATATCTTTAGTATCATGCTTCGACTGTAACATGACACCCTAGGTTTTCATCAGTTATCAATACTAGTATAGATTTAAACTGGAATCTAGCCATCATATTGATTCCGTTTCGATACAGGGGGAACTCGGGCAACCTCCTGCACACTAGTGCGATTTGTGTGCATTCCTGACTATCAACGGTATAAAATGCCATTCTTGGATCTTCAAAGTAATGTCTTTCAGTTTTAGTCACTAGAAATCAATGTTTTGGCTCTTTATAAAAATATTAATAAAATCACAAATGCATATAGGTGAAATATTTTTTGTATCAAACACTTTATGGCAAATCATATGGAGTTAATGATATGGTTAATTATGTAGCCACAATGGAAATTGTGTGGAATTGGCAAGGAATTTGTACATTTTATCACAAAGTAGCTTTTGTTTGGAGAGGGGTCAACAAGCCCTATAGTGAAAAGAATACCAATCCCACTGTGAAGGTTGGTCGTGGCTCACTGATGCTTTGGGGGAGTTGTGAGCTCTACAGGCTCCAGGGAATCTTGTGAAAATTGATAGCAAGATTAATGCAGTATGTTATCAAAAAATACTGGCAGATAATTTGCATTCTTCTGCAAGAAGGCTGTGCATGGGACACTCTTGGACTTTCCAACATGACACGTTGACCCTCCAGTGATTACAATAGAAAAGGGGTGAAGGTTCCAGAGTGGCCATCATAGTATCCTGACCTTAATCAAGCCACTCTGAGGAGATCTCAAATGTGCGGTTCATGCAAGATAACCAAAGACTTTCCATGACCTGGAGGCATTTTGCCCAGACGAATGGGCAGCTATACCACCTGCAAGAATTAGTGGCCTCATAGACAACTATCACAAAAGACTGTACGCTGTCATTGATTTTATGATTGTACCATTCTGGTATAACCTACTGTTAAATATGAATCCCATAAGAAATAAAATAAATGTGTTTTGCCCGCTCACTCATGTTTTCTTTAAAAATGTTACATATGGGGTGTGGGGGGACCGCCATGCTGACCGGTCGCATGCAGGAGAGGCTCCGGAGAAATCTGCAAATACTGCAGCTCTAACACTCGCTTGGAACTCAAAGAAAGTACCCACGGTTGCAGATAAAGCAGCAGATCCCGAGATCGGGAGTTTTGGGGTCCTCAGAGGGAAGCACAAAAATGTCAGGGACTGCAACCTACTCGGGAGGGAGCGAGGTGGACGGCCGCTGCCTTGTCTCCCTTCCGAGACACCACAAGCCGACCTCATGAAATGCCTGCCAGTCCCGTTCCCACCCCTTTGGATCAGGGGGTTAACCCGGTACCCATAATGGAGGGTAGTCACTGGCTTACACAAACACAGAGCCCGCCAAGTAACACAAAGCCTCACAACTGCGAAAAGGGAAGCCCTGCTGCTAACAGGCAGGGGAACCCCTGGAATAACCATTGGGATCAACTAGCCCACGTTGTACTGCCACCTCAGACCTGCAATACCTCCTTCAAAAAGACTTTAAGTCTCCAGAGACTCCCTCAAGGCACAATTTGCCCTCACAGAGCCCGCTTGGTCTCAAACAGATGCCCGCAAGCATACAACAGCTGGATGACGCTAGCACAAATAGCAACCAATGCAGGGACATTGAGGGACAGTCTGGAAGAACAACTGGAGGGGCTGGCATGGCTCCAGGCAACCCAGGAGCACCTCCCTTATACAGGACTCTCTTGCCACAAGGTATCACAGACGACGCCGGACCAGACGATATAGCCTAAGGACACTATATTGATATCTGTCTTGCTAACACGCTAGGCTACTTACCAAGCACTCTCTCACCATGCACAACACACTCTTTCCAGGGCTCCGAGGCTCAGAGACCTCCCTCCACTATCTCTACAGGATAATCTTGTTCATCGTAGGCTTACTAATGTATAGAAACCTATACCTGATATTACCTTGCATAGCCTGTAAACACACTAACCACATAACAACCGTACAATCAAGCATGCATAGACTAGCTACAAAAGTTTTACTCAATCATACCAAGCCTGTTGTCTCTAATAAAATTTAAATGTGCTATTTACTTTGCCATGATATTGTATGCCACTAAATAGCTTGTACTCGCTGTCGTGGCGCTGCAAGCCTGTTGTAATCTTATGCACAAGAAAAATAAAGAATTTAAAAAAAAAAGTTACATATATTACCAATTCTCCACGGGTATGCAAACTTTTGAGCACAACTGTATGAGCTTTTTCAAGATTGGGTGCATAGCATCATGTAATTCTCGTAATTTACATTGTATACCAGGCAATTTACATCATTGATCCCTGGAGACAGAGAATTCTTAGGCACACATCTAGCCCCACAAAAATCAAATAAAAGCACTGCCATGTATCAATATGATCTGAAAATTGCTGGCATATATACAGCCATCATGGTGTACTTATTTAAATATAGAATTTATTGACAGCTGCAAAAATATTTTTTAAAAATGTAATAAAAAAATAAAGAGCTAAGTGCCTATTGGTGCATGCCTACTCTGTCTATTGACCAACCCAGAACTGTAGTTTCTCATGTGATTTAAATCTTTGCCCAAAAAATCATAATACATAAGCTATATATTTTTTTCTCAATTACTCAAATTATTGCTACCTTTAAGCTAGATAATATGTGGTAAAATAACTTCTGAGATGACAGTTCTATTTTAAATGACATAGAACATTAGAAGATGGCATGATGACATGCATCAGAACAGTTTCTGACAAGAAGCAACACACTTATTTATAAAAACGCATGTATGATTAGCTTATTTTTGGCCATAATGTACCCTTAAAGAACAGTAAACATTATGCATCTCTGACATTTACTAAAAATGATTACTTAAATAAAGCCCTAAATTATTCCGATGTAATGGGTCTGCCTACACAAAACCAGATAGATGACTGCATAATTGTAGCTATCTACAAAATGTCATATAGAATTATGTAAATAGTGGAAATGTCTTACTATGACCAATTAAGGTGATAGTATTACTTAAGGTGACATTACTTCCTTCATTTATGTATATATAAAATAATGTAAGTAATGTCTACATTGTAGTGCATTAAAATACATGGAAATAGTTTTATCTTATGCTTATGTTTACCCATATGTTGTATTTAAATAATGTAACACATGCTGTAGTACCCCTTTACCCCTTCACTAACCAAGAAATTTGAAAATAATTTACTGACTAAAACTGACATTTTTAGTGTCCTGGAAAGTCATATTTAAATGTATTTTTCATGTTGCCATGCATAGAAAGCACAAACAAAGATATTTATAGAATAGTAAGCCTAAAGATCAGCACACAATGTCCTGAGGTCTCAATGTTTGCTGCAGTCCTTTCCATAGACCACCTCTCCTCCATATATGGCCGCCAAATCCAAATACCATTCATTATTCATTCATTATTGTTAGCATTGCAATATTCTGTATTTTCACATTCCCACATAATTATTGCCCCCGCATGTTGTCACCTGACATTTTGCATTAGCCCATTTCTTCTCAAAGTAGTCCACATAATGCTCTATGTAATACTTTTCTGCTACATTAATCTCATATCTAGACACATTGTCACCATATTACTCCAAAATATTGACACTTTTCCTTTGTCATCACTGCATATGCAGTCTCATTGTTGTCACATTGCCCCCATAAGTTCTCATATTACCCATAGTCTATTGTGGCTGGTAAGTCACAGTCATTCTGATACTTGTTGTCCCTATACGGATATGTTATGCCCAAACCACACTCTTTAAAAATCTGTTATTTATGGTATTGAACATAATGTTACTTTTAAAGACAGGGCCTGTGCAACTGCTAAGTGAACAAGGCAGCCTCCAAGAGAGCCCAGGGGTGCAATGCCTTTGGGACAGGCTGTGCACTCTCCTCCTGCCGGTTTCTGTATGTAGCGTGGCCGAGCCGCAGACGGAGGTAGAAGAGCTTTTCTCCCTCTACTCAGTCTGACAGTAAGTGCTCTTAGAGAGCACATAACTGCTTCCTGTCAGACCTGGCAGAGGGAACAATAGCTCTTCTACCCCAGTCCACGGCTCAACCACAGTACATGATGAAGTGAAATGAGCCAGTACAGAGAAAAGGCAGAGATGAAGTAGAAGCATACAGAGGTCAGGGGTGGTGAGATGAGGCACATAGTGGATTGAGGGAGGCTAAGGAGATGCACATAGAGGTCTGGGGTGAGGTAGAGGAGAGGCACACAGAGCACTGAGATTGAGGAGAGGCACACAGAGGGATGGGGGTTAGGAGAGGCACAAGGAGATCTGTGGGGTGAGGTGAAGCTCAAGGGGGGCTAGTGGTGATGAGAGACATAAAGGGCTTGGGGGGCACACAGATGGCTGAGGGATGGAGTAAAAGCACACAGGCTGTGTGGGGAAGTAAGAAACACAGAGACCTGAGGGGGGCAAAAAGGCACACAGAAGGGCTGGGGAGGGAAGAGACACACCGATGGCAGGGTGGAAAAAGAGACACACAGAGGGGCTTAGAGGGGACAGAAAGATACACAGAAGGCTGGGGGCAATGATACACACAGAGGAGCTGGAGAGAGAAGAGAGACACACAAAAGGGCTGGTTGAGAAAGAGAAAAAAAGAGGCTAAGGAGAAGACATACAGAGGGGTTAGGGAAGGGGAAAAATAGATGCACAAAGGGATTGGGGGACAAAGAGACACACAGAGATGCTGGGGAAACTGAAGGAGACATATAGAAGCTGCGGGGGACAAAGAGACACATAGATGGCTGCAGGAGGACAAAGAGACACATAGAGAGGCTGGGTAAAAAGAGACACACAGAGGGGCTAGGTAAAAAGAGACACACAGAGGGATTGAGAGGACAAGGAGACACACAGACGGATTGTTCAGAGACCAAACAAGACACAGAGTCTATTCATTAAATGGCAAATTTGCTTATTTTCATTAGACTCAATCCTCAATAAAGAGGCTAAATGTTCATGGAGGTTTACTTAATTCTCTTCACTATTTTCAAGCAGAATGAATTGATGTCATGAGATTCAGTTTTGTTTTCGTCTGTCCATAATCCCTGCAGTTTGCCTTTTCTGTAGGAGTCTTTGCTTAATTTCCTCCTCTTCCCAACAATTACAAAATATGTACTTATGTAAAACTAAAAGATGAAGTTAATAAATCATAAAAGCAAGGATAACAGAGGGACAAACGTTGATTAATTTAAAAGTAAAACCTGCAGAGTGGAAGAAACATAGAAACATAGAATGTGACGGCAGAAAAGAACCATTCGGCCCATCTAGTCTGCCCAATTTTCTAAATACTTTCATTAGTCCCTAGCCTTATCTTATAGTTAGGATAGCCTTATGCCTATCCCACACATGCTTAAACTCCTTTACTGTGTTAAAGATGCCATGGGCAAGGTAAAAGTTTGAATCTAGGATTGGGGTGTAGTTGTAGGGTTAAGAGGGTTGGGATTTAAGTTAGCATTGCCCACAGTTAGAGGGGGCAATGGTTACGGTTGCAATTCACCTTGTCTGTGCAAGGAAAGCAGAACAAATGAAAGAAAAAGATTCTGTTGCAATTTGATTGTTTGTGAATAGCCTATTTTGGAAACATATAGAGAAATTAGACTGCTGTGAACAGTTGACCAATTGGAAGCACAAGTACAATAGAAGTGAAAATATGGTGAAATAACTTCATTTACATTTTACAAATAGCTTAATTTGTTTCATATAGGAAAGGTTAAATCAACCAAATCTGGAAAACCTGATGCCATTAGCTTCTGTTCTGTGTCTGTTGTGAGTAGACGTTTCCATGTAAACATACCTGCAAGCTGTAATTGATTTACTTAAATTAAAAACTATAAAGAAAATGCTTAACAAAGTTATAGAAACGACAAAGGATGATTGTTTACCATCAGTAGTAAAATCCTTAAAGACACTTGCTCAAAAACTGCTTAAAATTTTTAGAAATCAGACCTACTCAGGCTACTCATTGAGACAGTAAGACAGTGTTGTCCCCATTACCAAGAAGGGATACTGTGTCTACAATTCAGTATCTACATTGTCCGATGTAGTAGAGGAGGCTATCACACACCGCTGTATTTCTACAGCATAAAAGGAAAATGCTTAAAAAAAAACTTAAATAAAATAAATTTTACATAATCCATATCCTCTAAATGGAAATGTGAATGTAACTGCTTTATATGTAATCGGAATAATTTGATGTATAAAAACAATAACATTTTGGTCATTAAATCTTTGTATAACCTCGTCCAAGTGCATTTTTAACACATAAACGTTTAGAAATAATATACTTGTATGAGAAAAATGGTGAAGGGTGTCATCTGGCCTTATATTAATTTAATCCTGACAGTTATCCATTACCTTTCCTCTCTTCCAAAAGTTACAACTAAACGAGAAAAAGTAAAGCCTTTATATCTATCAGTCATTAAGTTCCCCCACTCCGCAGAGCACTTTGTCAGAAAGCCTTTTCACTATTGATAATTGCATTTAGGATCTCACAGTTCTTCATTCTGTTTCACAAATCTATCATATTGCTTTCATTTTCTGGACTGCAGTAATCTCCACTTGGAATAGAGAAGGCTATTTGTTTTTTAAAATACACGCTTTAGCTTCTTGTTGACTTACTTAAAAAATAGTTTCCAACTTAGTTTTGTACTTTGTTATAATTACTAATACATAAAATAAAACAAAATGTATAAAATACATAATTATATTTTAATGGCAATTCACAAAATTAAAAATAGGGTATGGTGACTTTCTGGCAGATGTAGTAATGATAACTGAATTTACTTTATAGATTGTAGTTGATTTTTATAAATGCAAAACATGCCTCGCAAATGCATTCAACTCTCTTTACTGAACTCCAGCATCACAGATTATAACAATAATGTTTTTAAAACCAATAAGTAAACATACTATAAGAGGGTATAAAAGGCCCTCAGTGCATAAACTATTTCTTTGCTGCTTCTGCTGTGCACAGGTCAGAGTAATTTGTTCTCTTGTCTATTTTTATTGACATATCCTTATTGTTGACCCAGGACATACTTGAAAACGAGAGAAATCTCAATGTATCTTTCCTGGTAAAATATTTTATAAATAAATTGTTTATTTGATTACTTGCATTTTATTCAGTATATCTACGTGCCCTCTGCCTGCCCATCCCTCCTTTCTTAGACTTTTATACCCTTCTGTTATTCCCCTGTACTGTGACCCATTTATCCCTTCACTGTATCTTCTGCTCCCCTGAAGGTGTTAGCCTGATGTCTTCTCTGCTCTGTTTATACATAGCCACCGGTGCATTTATCACGCTATACCTTCGGGGCTTCTTATCTTAACGGGTACTGTTTGTGAGGGATGTAGGGGGTGGGGGGAGCATGCTCTTCATACATGGGTGACCCCTTATATGGTACCTATTCCACCCTGTTAGGATGCTTAAGGGGTGCCCCCCCTATTATTTATGAGACTGTCAGTGTCTCCCATACTACAAAGGATAACCCCCTTGTGTAACGTTTGATGCATGGGGCTGTTCCCGAGCAACACCGGAAAGGCTCCAGTTCTTTTCTGCTGAGACAAAAAGGGAAGATACTGCTCAAGAAACCCAAGCGAATTGAGGAACAAGAAATACCTCCCCATCCCCTACCATCATCTGACAATGATGGTTCACTTTCTTCCCCTTCGTTAGCAGTGGTGGATAATCAGAAAGCTGATGTTGGAGAAAATATTATGTATATATCTGTTTAATATGTGCTTGATTAAGTCTTTGTGTATGGGATTATACAACAGCTGATAGTTCAGCTTCTGGGGAAGAAGACTGGCAGGATATATCACAGTCGGACACCCGCTATGTCACGTGGGGGAGGGTACCTCCCATAAGAAGGTCTGCTGCACACTGGGAGGGCAACAATGAGGGATTGCCAGGATTCTACCCTGACAACCAAAATGTTGTTTCATTGCATTCTGTTATATTTCTATATTTACCAGTTTTCACCACTAGTGGCCTCCATAACCGCTAGTGGCCTCCATAACCACTGGTCTAACAGTTCCTCTCACCTGCATAACATGATTTTTACTAATGCTATAAGAGGCCACACCCTGCTTCAAAAGTTGCCTTTACATTGATAGAAGTTTGTGTTCTGATGCTGACAAGACTTCTAGTCCTGTCTCTTACTGTGAGATCCTGCTATACTCTGATTACCATTGAAACATCCTGATTTATCCTACCAACCTGCTTTGTTTCCAGTCTACTCTTTTCCAAGAAGCTTGGCAACAAAACCTGATCATCAATACCAACCTGCTTTATTCCATCCAGGACTTTGTTACCTTTCTACCTTGTTGCAAATCTACTTTACAACTACCGGAATCAACACAACCAACCTGCATAAAACAAACTTTCCTATTATTTGCATCTATCATGAGTAACCCTGTTAGATCTATCTCATAACTGCATTATTGCCTCCAAACAAACGTGACTGATCACCTAAAAGTCTAACTAACCTGAATTCCTTAAACCTTTATATTCTATTTTTTTCCGTCTTATTATATGTTTGACTGTAACCTATACTTTCACTTAGAGGTTTTCCTTCTCTTGACTTGCCTGTAATCTCACTTATAGGTTTCCTTGTCACATAATAACATGCTTGGGGCATATTGCCTAATTCTTTATTTCTGTTATTTCTTTATACTAACCTATAATTCAGTTTATAGGTTCTTCTTCCTCTTTCTACCTTTAATTCCGCTTATAGGTTCTCCTTCTTCCTTATACCTATAATTCCGCGTATAGGTTCTCCTTCTTCCTTATATTTTTAATTCCTTTTATAGGTTCTCCTTCTTCCTTATATTTTTTATTCCGCGTATAGGTTCTCCTTCTTCCTTATACCTATAATTCCGCGTATAGGTTCTCCTTTTTACTATTACCTATAATTCCGCTTATAGGATCTCTTTCTTCCTTAAACCTATAATTCCGCTTATAGGTTCTCCTTCTTCCTTCTGCCCATAATTTTGCTTATAAGTTTTCCTGTTATTTATTTAACCTGTTTTGAGCTTATTGCCTAAACTCTTTATTTCATAACCCTCATTATTCTTACCTGTAATCTCATTTATAGGTTCTGTTTTATCCCTTTGTCCTTATTATTTCCATTCCCATTAAATCTTGCTATGTTTATTATTTCAAGTCAAAGATTTCCAATAAAGAACCTAAAGTCAACCCTGGCATAAGTCTCTTATCTGGCCTGATCAGAACCATGAAAGGGATGCAGGGATTACCACTATTTACTCCATGCTCCATTAGGCACCTGAGGACCTACCAGTAGTGCCTGCCAGACCATCTTGCAAGTCTCTGGAAAAGGAGGTGCACATACGGCTTAAACTTGAATGTCCTCATCCACTACTTCCAGATAAAATAGCTAACTCCTGAATTGACCATGACAGTGGTTGTCTTTATGTTCCGGATGGGATGTGACACCCGTCAAGGTCATACAGGACACACTACTGGACATACTAGGTCCTCTAGCCAAAATATTGCATTATGCAGACTTTGTACTAACCCAAGGCTCCACACTCAACCTGAACAAAATTTGGGAGTCAACTTATAGGTCCATATGCTTACTGGGTAACACGAAAGCAGCACACAGAAAATCTCTTTCCGCGTGTTTTATTTCCATCAGGTTTCTCAGACTTCTTGCTAATGTTCCACAGAGTTAAAAATGCAAAATATGAAGCCTCCTGTCATTTTATACAATTGTGGATTATGCTAACGCAGGGCACCTATAATCCTAATTTTATTTATGACAGGAGGCAAATATATTCTCACCCTTATGCTGTTCCCCTCCCTTTAATCTATGTGTATCCATTTTAAATGTTTGTCTAGGGTATTGTTATTGTGATTGTTTTTCCAGGGTTGGGAATATGGTTTTGCATCACCTTGATGTTGTGCATGTTCATTATGCTAGTTAGTGAGTTGACTCTTAGTGTTAATGTTGCTTTTAATTCTTGAAAATTGTTTAGTTACATCAGATTTGATTCACTTAATTGACAGATATTAGGTTTTTTAGATTGAAAAAATAGTCATTTCAAGATATCATTCACGTCTTTGTTTCTTTTCAGTTTGATTCGTCCTCAAATTCCAATCAAGAATCGTTCTCAAGATTTAGAACGTATCCCGGTTCCACAGTTTCTTAGCCTTTTGTTTTCTTCTCTAGTTATTGTTTGCATTATTTGAAATTGTATTCTCCTTTCGACTCTAAGAAAGAGGCAACATTTATGTGCTGTGGGCCTGTTATACCCTCTTACAGTGTGTTTTCTTAATGGTTTAAAAAAATGTATTGTTAAAAATCTGTGTTGCTGGAGTTCAGCAAAGAGAGTTGAATGCAAAATATTCGCCTCTTGTCATTAATAAAATTAGGATTATAAGTACACTGCACTAGCAAAACCCACAATTATTATCAAGTATGTCATCACATTCCCAGTATATTTATGCAGGTCTGTCCTTGTATGTCTTTATGCCCAGCTAGTTAGCTGTACTGTTACCCCATATTTATATTATTATTATCATTTGAATAGCACCAACATAATCCGCAGTGATTTACAATAATAGAAATGTGATCATTACAAGTGACGAAAGGTCCTGCTCAAATGTGCTTACAATCTGAGGATTGTTATAATGTGTGTGTGAAATAGATATACTCCATGTCGGTATGCATTTTAACTATTTTGTGACCGTCTAATGACCTACAGCATTATGCTCTCAGTACAAATTATTCTGCTTATTTATCCTCTGAAACTCCATAAAAACCTGCTATCATTGCATAAATGGGATTTTCAATTTTGGAATAAAATAATTAAAGACAGAATAGGCAGTCATTGGGCTTTAAATAGTAAATTTGGATAAACTTTTAAAGTGCAATTGTTATTTTAAATACACATTATAAAATTAGTTTTTTTTTTCTTTTGGGGGGCACATAGAGAAAAGCAAGGCTGTGTAGTGGTACGAGGGGCAAAATAATTTCTTCAAGGACAATTTTAAAGCATGCAGTTGGTATGTTAGGGATACAAATGGATTAGCCTCTGCTTCAGTGTAATGAATGTAATGGCTAAAGGCACTTCTGACACAATATCCTGTTTTCAGGCTGCAATATCCATTACCTTGGAATCTAACATGCCAATATGCTCGATTCAGAGCAATCATGAAGGATTTCTGTAATAAAGCACACCCTGTTAATGTGTGAGAAGAAGCAACATTCAATAACAGTTCAAATGAGGTCCACACAAGCGGAACAAACCGATAAAGTGAAACATACAGCACCATCAATATTTCCTTGCAACACAAACAACTCTCATTACCGTGTGACGGGTTTGAAGAAGGTATTAAATCCCATTGGTTCTGCTGATCACAGCATCGTCAACTCTGTAACAATCTACTTATTTCTTGTTAGAAGTGACCAATCGGAAGAGAGTCTTGATTAAAAGGGGTGAAATATAAACACTAACATATGTGATGCACCAAATTTATTCTCAGTATATTTTCCTGCAATAATGGAGCTTTAAAAACCTTATAAATTATATTAAAATATACAGATTTTCTTCATCACAAACATTAGATATTTCGTAGAAGGTCAGCATCGAAGTACATGCATGCAAGCAAACTATTAAAGATGTTTTTTTCAGTTTCTATTTTTTACTTCTTGGCATGGGACAGAAATTTTATATCCACCTTGTAAAGAATGCTTGCAAGTTTACGGTATAATTTTGTAGGGTTGTTGAGAGCAAACTTCCGAATTAACTGTTGGAGATGTAAATTAGGTTTTTTAAACAAGAATAAACTAACATATTACTCAAAAATTGCAAAATTTCAGAGTCAAACATTTATAAAATATTAACTATAATAAGCTAATTACATTTTTTTTTTTTTGTAGAAGGGAATATTGAACATTTTCCAATATTTCCACTTTTAGAATAGGAATTTTGACCCATTCTTAAATTTTGACCCATTCTTAATGATAGCACCTGCAAAAAAGAACATTTGTTTTATTAAACTTATTTTTAGATGTTAGAAAATAGCATGTAATGAGGAAAGTCTGTAGTCAGAATAGTGTATCCCCTTCTAGTCTAGTAGAGAAAGGGGAAAAGTTGATTTATAGGTTCACCTAAAAAGAAGATTATAAAGAAACAGTTAAATGTGAAATTCTGGGTTTAATATTTTGACTTGCTTTTTATTTTGACTAAAAATGACTGATATGATAAATATCTCATTATATAATAGAGAGAGGTGACGTTGATATACATTATGCCAGAACACAAACCTGGTAAAATGTTTTGCCAAGTTCACTCTACCTCCTGTTTATTACATTTCCTTTCTAATATTCTAGTTTTGTTACATTTCTTAATCTACCCTTCTATATTCACATCCATATTTCTATCTCCCCATTATTTCTCATCCCTCAAGACTAAACTGGTTTCATAGTGCTGGTCATGTGGTTAGTGCCATAAAGATTTGTCACTTGACCGCATATTAAGAGGCCAACTACATCACCTCCTCTGTCATCGATGGTACCGATGCCTTCGAATTGACAGCATGTTGTAACACATGCTGCTGACATAATGAATCCTATCTGCAGGAAGAAGTAGTGAAAGGCAGCAGTAATACAGACCTGTCACTGTCTGCACCTATATCTACAACGACAAACAGTTGCAAAGTAATTACTGTTGATGATGGAGAATGACCATTGGAGAGTTGGCAAGTAGGTAGGGAAAGTAATTGCCCTCTAGGGCAATATACTGTTACATAATATATATTAGTATTGTGCTGTCAAGGACAACACAATACTAAAATATGTAATGTATCTGTATGTTTTCACTATTGTAATCTTGTTTTTGCAGTATCAGAATAAAACATTTATATGAAATTAAGAAAGAGAGTAGGTTATTCTGTACAGAGTCTCAGATTTGGCTATGTGTTTGTAGTTGCTCTGCTGGCCAAACAATAGCACTCATAGTATTACATCCCATAGCACTCTTTCAGAATACACACAGATACAAACTTATGGACACACATACACAATGTCCACTATGTAAAGGACATACGCAAATTGACATACACATACACAGATACACAATGTTAGACACAGACAATCAGTTAAACACACATACACACACTGTCAAACAGACACTCAGAGATACAGACCTACAGTCACACACAAACATAGCAATTGATACAAACACACTGTTAAACCGCCACGCAGTCAGACACACACACACAGTCTGGTATACACAATAATGCACACAGACACACACATACTGTCACATAGATACATATTCAAAGATTATTGTAGGGTATCACGGGAGTAGTGTAACTGCGGCTGGTTCCCTTATTTACCACTATAATGTCTTAAAGCATAGAAATTAGTAGGGCTAACCATACAGATATCTTATCCATAATTTTATATAATTAGTGTAAGAGATCCTCTATTTAACATATATAAATAATTGAGAATACAATATAAAATAAGGATTGTCTTGGAAGCAGTTTTGTCTTTTTGGATATTTATTATATAAAAATATAAATATAGACATATAAAATCCATTAGAGCAGAGTTTATAAGATTAAACTAAATGCTTGCAAATATCATTAATAGGTTAGCATACCCTCCTGAACATGTCATCAAATTTTCCTGACTTAGTTCAAGATGGCATCTTAAAGTCTGAACATCCTTACATACTGAAAGAGTCGTAGGATAGCCTTGAAGCTTGTTTATGCATTATTGTTATTGTAATTCGTCTGGGACAAAATGGCGCAAACAAATTATGAACAAATTATGAGGTTATTGCTTAAAGAAACAGTTATGAAAAACAATATGTTCCATTTCTAACACCTTGTCAGTTTGCAATATCTCTTAAAGACAAAGTTTATGAAATACAACATTTCATTCTAAAACTTGTAATTTATGCATTTGCCCATAACAGTAGTAGCACACGTCACTACCGGAACCAGGAACAAGATAGAAACATACAGACCACTCGCAAAACAAGCCACACTAGGAGACACAGGATTGCATGAGGCATACCGAAGGCGGAATTAGGTCGTATATGTAAACTTGGACTATGAACTTGTATCTACAACACAACAAACTGAAAAAGCCTAGTTGCTCCGCGAAACGCATCTCAGAAGTGGGAGGGAGAGGAAAGCACCTGTATATTATATATATTTATATTGCATATTTGCTTTAAAAGGTGTATTTTATTTTACTTACCCTTCTCCTGGATCATTTCTTAAAGTTCCTGTTAGGGGCAGTGTCTACCCCACATAATAGACACAACAAAATTCAACTTGGAGCAAGTTACCAAAAGCCCCCAAATCAGGTGAACAGTTTTGATTTTGGCGTTCTACTTTCTTCACTTATATATCAAATACTGCACCAAGAAGTTTATTGTCTATGTTTATTCCTTCAACATATTCCATTGGTAGTAATTGATCCATTGATCAGAGGTTGTTTATGCCGCCTTACGGCACAAATACCCTTGTGCTTAGAGCCTATATCCTGAAAAGGCTCTAATCTATGTGAGTTCATTTTCACTCACTTTTATCAATCTTTTTGTTTTTTTACAATATTGCACTATATATCTCTTTTCTATTTTTCTATTTTATGTTCAACAATTTGAAACCACATATTGTGTGTAAGGGGTAAGTCCCGATTGGTTAAAGCCCTGCACTTGCACTTTATGTTGTTTGGGGGAATACCACTTAAACATTAAGTGTTTGTTAAAAGTAAATTTTTCCAACGGTGGGTTTGTAGAGTGCTCACAGAGAGTTTCCCAGCTGCTATACTATCTTAATAACACTATATCACAAATAAGCGCCTATATCACACTACAAGTTCTGTGTTTGCTTTACATATTCAAAGATGCACTAATAATATTAGGATGAAGTGATATCTATTATCTATGATATTTCATCCTCCAGTACTGTTGCCAATTGCTAAATAGCAGACGTCGGTGTTGCAGGTCAGTGCAGTCCGGTTAGTGGAGATCATCTCCCCAACTGGATTGTTAAGAGCTGCTGCTCTTAAAAGCAAAGTCCTAAACACGGTATTGTCTGTATCCCCGATAGTGATCTTGTGCAGGTAAGTGCATCAGTTTTTATCAAAACTCATGAAAATGGTTTAACAGAAACAGAAGGGAACAGCACTTAAAAACTATTTATACTATAACTGTTAGAATGAGCTGTAGTAATAAAGTGTTCCTTTAACAATGAAAATATTTCTACAATCTAGGCCATTATTATTATTATTACTATTATTAATAATATTTATTTTATTAGGAAGTTAAAATATTATCCCTGTTATATATCAAGTTTTAATACTTGTTGAGAAATAATTGCTAAACTTGAATTACTTGTTTGTTATTATTATAAATAAGTAATTTTCTTTTTTTATATCATGTCTTTTACTCAAAGCTCCTATGAATGTCTCAAGATGTTACAATTTTCGTAAGTTCCTCCAAAAGGATTATTGAAACATTTATTACACATCATTGGACTCGGCATGTTAATCAGCCTGTCATTAATATAACAATATTAAAGTACTGTCATTATACATTCCCAGTTGGTGAAGAGGAAAAGACAAGAAAACAGAACATACATACTGGAGCTTAGCTGAACACTAGTAGGATTGTATAAACACCTCAGGAGAGATTAAATAAATTATTGAAAAATAAGCAGGAATTGCTTACAGCTAAACAAAAGACAAATATGAGACAGGCATTTTTGTGTTTATTAAAAGTAGAGGTCAGATGAGACAACAATAATATTTAAAGAGAACCCATTTTTTTAACTGAGAACATTTTCCGTTATCTTGAAATCCTTTTGACTCGTCATAATTTTGTATTTGTATACATGTTTGAAATAAAGATATTTAAACGTTGCAGTATTTTAGGCAATAAGGTAAAATGAGGTAAGCTGTCAATTGCATAAATTATCAATGCTTAAATCCTTAGGGGCCGTGGATGTGCTAGGTACATCTGACAAAACCGGTCCTTTAGAACCACAGACATACCTAGTATGTCTGCGGTATTCCTTAGTACTTACCAGATCACCGCCATTCCCCCGCCAGCGATCAGTGTTGCTCCCAGACTGGGGGGACTGTCTGACAGCCCAGACAGTCCCCCATCAGGAAATTAGGCCCCCGCGGGCTACGTGATCGCTCTGAAAGAGCGATCACATGGCCGCAATATGCGTCCATACTAGTGCCTGCAGGGGGACTGCCTGAACTGACAGACAGTCTCCCTGTATCTGTAAAATAAAAAATATCAGTAATAATCAGTAATGTCAGTAATATCAGTAATGTCATAGTAAGTGTATTTTTATATTAATATATACATATATTAATATAAAAATACACGTATAATTAAATTACACATGCATATATATTACATATATATATATTTATCCATATACATAGGTACATAAATAATTTCATAAATATACACGTAGACTTCAAATATATAAATATGTATAAATTTTTTAATTCTACGTGCATATTTATGTAGTAATTTTCCATAATTAAGTAATTTTATTGATTGCAATTTGAGTGACCTGCCTGACAACCCAGGCTGAAAGTCCAGAGAATGTAATTTGCTAGCACTGTATTTAACCCTGTAACTTTCCATGACATCCTAAAATCTGTACATGGGAGGGTACTGTTTTACTTGAGAGACTTCGCTGAACAGTAAAACATATCACAGTGATGATATTGTCAGTGAAAGTATTTTTTTTTTGCATTTTTCCCACACAAACGGCACTTTCACTGATGATATTGTTGTTATACGTTTTACTGTTTTAAAACACTAATATTTGTGTTCAGCGAAGTCTCCTGAGTATAACACTACCCCCATGTACAGGTTTATACTGTTTTTCAAAGTTACAGGGTCAAATATAAGTCCTGATTTTCCATTTATTCACATTAAAATTTGTCAGATTAGTTATGTTGCCTTTGAGAGCATATGGTAGCCCAGGAATGAAAATTACTCCCATGATGGCATACCATTTGCAAAAGAAGACAACCCAAGGTATTGCAAATTGGGTATGTTCAGTCTTTTTTAGTAGCCACTTAGTTACAAACACTGGCCAAATTTAGCACAACACACAAACAAATTATATATTTTGAAAACAGCAATGTCCTACTTTTACTTATAGCCCTATAACTTGCAAAAAAAGCTAAGAACATGTTAACATTGGGTATTTCTAAACTCAGGACAAAATTTAGAAACTATTTAGCATGGGTGTTTTTTGGCGGTTTTTAAATGCATAACAGATTTTAGGGGTCAAAGTTTTTTTTTTTAAATCATCATATTTGAAGCACTTCCAATTTTGCAACAAACTAGGAAAAAATTCCTTCTTTACCCCAAAATGGCAGTCAGATATCTCCTTGGATCAAGCAGCTATTACCCCACTAATTAGAAATTCTATCCCTGCACGTTATGTTTTTGGAAGTAGTTATCCAATTGTTGTTTAAACATCTGTATGGACTCTGATAAAACCACCTCTTTATGCAGAGAATTCCATATCCTTATAGTTCTTACTGTAAAAAAAAACTTTCCTTTGTCTTAGATTAAATCTCCTTTCTTCCAGCCTAAATGTGTGACCTCATGTCCTATGTATAGCCCTGTTTATGACAACTGTATATAAAATGTGTGGGTACGGTAAATGAGTGAGAGGAAAATTACAGCTAAACACAAAAATTGCAGAAATGTAAAAACAGCCCCGGTCCTTAACGGTAAGAAAATTGAAAAACGGTCTGGTCACGGGGGGCATGGCTGACTGAGCAGCAAGAAAGACGTGCTTGAGAGGAGCTGCGCTAAAAAAGCTAAAAAAAAAGCTAAATAAAATATATAAAATGTTCCAAAAAGCAACGCACACCAATACCCCCCTCCCATCCACATTCTGGAGACCCGAAAACTGCCTGATATCAGGCTCTTGCTTGACATACCTACCCTGGGGGCCGTTCCCAAGATGATGCCTGCAGTGTTGAGTGAGGACGAGGCCTACGAGGCATCTCAAGAGGCAGAGCAACCCACTGGGACTACCCTAGTAAGCTGAACCAACAGTGAGTCAGGATCCAATGAAGGCTCCTCGCCTGCAACGAAGAAAGACATAAAAAAATCTTCTGCTGGAAATGAGACAGGTGTGGAAGGCAGACCTGCGGGCAACTCCAGTTGGGCTGGGGAACTTGCGCACACGACTCATGGAAGTTGAGTCTAGAGATGGAGCTAGGGAACAAAGGCTGCAGACTGCTCAAGAGAAGACCCACAACCTCGCCCACCAAGTCCAAACACTTACCAGGAGTTTGACGGTGTTGAAGTCAAGACACAGAAGAAAGAACATCCACCTCAGAGGGGTGCCATAACGGATTTCAAGTGATGATCTCCTGCCCTTCCTTCACCGCTTACTAAACCACATGGGAGCCAAGAGAGGTGCTGACCCGGAGATGGTGACTGTGGCGACCTGGATCCGCAAAGCCGCATCTGCCCCAGTGGATGCATCTAGAGACATTATCGCAGTAACTAAAGACATTGCAGCTAGGTCTGCCATAATGTCCTGCTCTAGAGAGCTTCAAAATGTTTTCTTTGAGGACTGCACTGTAGCTATCTATGGGGTCCTCCCCATTGCAGTGCTAATGACAAAATGGCAACTAGCACCGGTCACAAAAAGGCTGCAGAAGGCAGACATCAGGTATAGGTGGGGAGCAGAAGAATCCTGAGTAGGTCAACAGGAAGAGGAAACATTTATCTTACCCCCCTATGGAGATCAGGCAGTGTTTCTCCAGAGCCTATATGTGTCCATAGCAGACCCAGAGCAGGCGACCAGGGCCAAGACCAGCCCAAAATGCTGACATCCCACACTCTAGGCTTCTAAGGCCGTTACAATACCCACTCTGTGACCACATCTTCTAGAGGGTTACAGGGACGCTAGCCGACCGATTACTGTCACAAAGATCGCACTAACAGGGGAGCACAGAATCGCACATGCCTAGACGACACACATTTGTTACCCTTCCTTGCCCTCTAAGATCAGTATATGATTAGGTAATCGGTGTATGATTAGGTATTCTGTAAATAGTTTATATTTTGGTTAAGATTCGCACTTGTTTTTAGCTTCTTTTACCTCCCAATTAAGGGAATCTACTAGAGAGAGAGAGAGATGCCCAGTTGGGCACAGCTTATGTGTACACTAGCCATGAAGCAAGTCACCACAGGTCCCTTTACTCCGGCATACCCATACGCTGTAATTAAACGATGTAATGCCATATGTATGGACCAGAATATGACGTTGTTGAACCATTGTCTTTACCACCCTACTAATCTCATACTGCGATACAGTTGTTGTTTTTTTATGTGAAAACCCAATAAAATACAAATTGAAAAAAAAAAAACATTCTGGTCACTAAGGGGTTAAAGTGGAATTTACACCATAGGAAAAACACATACAACTTGTGTTGATAATTTTTTTCCATGAGATGTTTTATCTTTATGATACACGTTTAAATTAAAAAATAAATAGCAAATAGCATCATAATTCAGTTTAGACAATGTAAAGCCAGGGCAAATATTTCAACTGAAGAAGGTAAATAGAAAAATGTTTAATTTCTCCTCTTCTCTGTAAGTTTTCTCTATGCTAACTGCCAGGTGCAAAGAATAGTTTATAACAATGATTATAGATAAATGGACACTATAGTCACCCAGACCATTTAGTCTCAGTGAAGTGGTATGGGTTGTTGTAGTCATGTCATTTTAGCCCTGCAATGTAGAAACTACAATGTTTACATTGCAGGGTTGAATCAACTTTTAGTGGTTGTCTTCCTGACAACCACTTCCTCCTCAAGACCAAGTAAAACTTGGTCTGGGAATCAAATGCTGCTGATAAAAGCATGCAAATAGAGGAGCTTCTCTATTAGAAGCAATGGATTGGAGGAGATCATGGGTGAAGTAAACTTGGATGCTGAGATCACCAGAGGCGGAGGCTGAGGCTGCATCTTAAGAGTTCCAGTGCTGGAAACGAGGTAAGTAAATTTCAGTGTAATTACGGGTAGACAGAAAGGGGTGGAGAGATGGGAACCTATTTTCCCAAAATAACGATTGCTATCTTTCAGGGACTACAGGTTCCTTTTTAGGAGTTGAACATAGACTCTTGGCAATGTGGATATCTCTTAGTGGACAGCCATCAGGTTCCCCATATTACTGGATATTGAATGGGACAAAAATAATATGGTGCCGAACATTACTGGACAATGCATATTCCAATGTGCTTGGCATGGTGAACCTGGAATACACATTTTGTGGTGATGTTATTTTGATAGGCTGTCATTTTGCTTGTTATTAATTCATGTGCAATCATGAGTTTCATTTATTAGTCAGCGTTCTACACCATTTATTCCTATTCAAAAATATACGAAAACAAATAGGTTGTTATGCTGCCCCAAGAAAGAACCGAATGTGTGCATATTTGTGTCAATGTCAGTATATGGTTGCTTGCGTTTCTGGATGCCTGTGTGTGTCACTAATACATATACACAGAAACACACAGTGACACAGACCCACGTGAGAAAGAGTCTTCTTGAGTGATTGAAAGAAGCCTGATGAAGGAGGCAGGAATATTCATAGGAATGGAGTTTCCTTTGAATAACATATAATATATATTTTTAAGGACCATAAATTAATGCTTTTTTTGTTCGCTTTGTGCTATGATTTTAACATATGATAATACAATATCTCTCTGGTTATTCAATTATCCTTTCTTCTACTGCATAGAGAGCTAAAATTAATTGCTAACGGATTTTGTGAATGAGTCCTGTGTTTTAGAGTACATAAGAAGTAACCCATGTGTATAATTACTTTTCTTTGCAACATAAATTGAAGCAGGCACTGCTCTACATCTTCACTGTTAAACCTACAGATCAAATGAATACTACATAAGAAAAAAATTTAATGAGCTGTGAGAACATAAAAGTTATGTATTTCTTTCTATATATTCCTTGTATACTAAAGAAGAAAGGTTTTGAGTGTCATTTGCATGTATTTGGGAAAGGAAATGTGACATTTCAATAGAAAAATCTAAATGTATTATTTAAAAAAAAAAAAAAAAAAAATCCCAATGTGCAATTCAATAAATGCGTGCATATGATCTTGGTGCGTTTGAGCCGATACTTGAGCAGATATATACAATTATCATTATACAGTTGCTCTATAGATAGGACACTATGCTCTTCATTTACTAGAGGCCAGAGTTAAAAAAAATCTAGTGCCGCATAAATGTTGGGTGAAAATGGATTTTACGTGTGTCCAAATTTGATCAGTTACGCTGGCGTAGAAAATGCTGTGAGTGAGTTGAAAAACTGCCAAAGAGAAGCATAGAAACAGTGACAGGAAATCATATTTATGAAACAGACTAAGCTACTTATGCACAGAAACTGGATATATTTACACCAGAATTCCTAGGGTAAACATAGGGCAAGCATAAGGCTGGCATATCTCAATACCTGTTTCTTACAATCTACTGTGTAACTGCTACTTGCTAAAGTACCTTTCACTACTTTTAGCAATTACTGGCTGTTTAGTATATGCCAGTTACACACATTTAATATGCTGGTGCTAAACATTAACACTATTTTCTGATACCACATGTCAGACTAATAAATCTCATGATTTTTTTTTAAAGAAATACAAAAGTAAAAAAAAATTATGTGCACTTATAAATAGAGCCACATCTATTATTGTGCCTGAAAAGTGTGTCTTTTTGTGCTTTTTACATTCCATGCAACTTTATTTGACCTTTTTCTAATTATAAATGAGAAATCCCTCTAAATACATAGTTTAGTACTGTTTGTTAACTGGAATGTGATTGTAAATTGTTTCTACATAAGGTTCTCATCCAAATTGCTCCAAATTGATATACCCTAGAAAATTAGTTTCTAATTTCACTTAGACTTGTGCATTCGGTTTTTAGACAAATTGCAATTACTAATTTAGGCAAATCGGCTGTTCGGACAAATTCCATAAGTCCTAAACACTATATGGACGTTTTTCATGGAAGATATTTCGATGAGCCAAATCATCAACTGGACAATTGTTGAAAGTCCAGAAATAAGTTGTATTTCTGGAAAAAATGGCTTGACCTAACCAAATTTTTCCACTAAGCACAAGTCTAATTTATCTATCCTCTTTATAATAGTAGAGTGCATTCTGTAGGGTTAGACAGCTTAAATTGTCAGAATGTGCTAGGGTACTCCCAGAAAATGATTAACTAAGAGGGTTCCTGACCATGTCCTATTCTTATATCTCATAGATTGGAAGGAATCGACTTTTCTTGCTCCTGTCCCCTTTTTGAGTCAGAAGCCTAGTGCGTAGTGCCTTTGGACACCCACATGATGGTTCCCCACTCATCTAATACTATAAATTCCTGTTACGCACTGTCAATATACAATACTGTAGTGATTCTCCCTATCAAAGGAACAAATATGAATGTGTGAAAGGTAAGTGTTTTCCCTTTCATATTCTATTCTATCACTGTAAAACAAAATACAATTACAAAAAATGTAATCCTCTTCTCGACATATAATGATGTCTTTATGGTGCTTAACTGGAGTATGAGGCTTCACTTAGCATTGGAGATTGGTATATTTTAATTTAAAGAAACAATGGCTCTAGTCAATGAGTTTATTTCTCAAAAAACCCCTTACATTGAGATAATGAGCTCCTTTGCACTCACTAAACACAGACACAGATTAAAATACGACTTGGCTATCGAATTTAAGAGAAAAGTAGATCAAGTGTAGACTTTTACATGTGCCACTGGGTTAATGGAATAATTAAATTAAACTAATTAAATAAACAATTAGATTCAATTAAATATATTAAAGCTAATATCATTAGTTCTAGCCTCTTGTCGAAGTATGTGAATATAATGGGATGTATTCACTTTTAGAAATTAGTTACATTTGAATTTGCATAAAACATGCACACTTAAATTATGATACCTAACTCTTAATTTGATCAACAACTTTAATTTAATGCTATAAGACCAATCTGAATTGTAACCACACACAATACCTGGACTTGTTATATCCTAGTTAGAATGTCCTGGTTCAGTAATTTGGGGTTGTTTGTGATTGTCATTAACGCTGCCTACTGTAGCAGATTTGTCATTGCAGGTAGCACTACCTAAACTGAGATGGAGAAGTCTCATTCTCAACACACGTTTGAAGCATTGTGCAGTGATGATATCGAGGTTATATTAACATGTCATCAATGATGGAACTAATGTGACTGACTTGGCATATTTTCAATTATTCCATTTGTTATATCAATATCAGGCATATTGACTTTTTTAATTGATTTCATTAAAAGTATTTTTGAGGTGACAGTGGTTCTGTAAGTAACAGGAGATAGTGGAAAGAGTGAAACAAACTCGGGAGACCCTGTTCTATGACATTAGTTTTTTTTGCACTGCCATTTATGAGAGGTTTAAGGGCCTTGCACATTTTCTTTAAACTATACTATAAGCATACTGTGGGATGTGCTAAAGTATCTCATTATCCTCTGTGTTTATTTATTTATTCATACACTTATTTATTTAATTATTTAGTCAATTGATATTGAAGATAGCATTGGTATGAGTCAACATTTCTTTATTCTGCTGAATTTTCTTTGAGATGTGCTTTAATAGTCAACAGGACAAAAGCAGATAAACGATGTGTATTTTTTGATTATAAGTGTCCGGAGGGATGAGCAAAACATTCATGGCACATGGCTCTAGAGTTCCACGTGTTAATATTCAGGTGCTTATATTTTCTAAGAATTACATACTGTTAGGTAGTGGAGCTGCAGAACCACTTTGTATGTAACAGCTGCAGTTAACTGGATACATCTGTAGAAAATGTTCTTCCTATGGAGGTCTGAAATATTTACCGTGCCTGAAATAAAATAAACCAACTGACCCACTCGACCATTATGCTTTTTAACTTGAATGACAGTAAACAGTCATATTTCTGCTTAGAAATATTTGAAGATCAACACCCATATTAATCAAACTCCCTGGATTAATCAAAATTATATATTATCATCCTGATTGCAATCATTTATCAAAGAATCCATTTTGCCTGATAATTTAGACGATACTTAATCAGCGCCGAGGAAAAGAGGAACCAACTGTCTAAATCTGTATGGCCCTGTAATTATGTATTAACCCATTCAGCACCACACTTGAGATGCAAATTGGAGGGCTGTCTTCGAAGTCAGAAAAGTATCATTTACTGTACTTGAATTCTGAATTAATTTCCTTCTTATGTGGAAATAGACAGTTCACATATAAAATAAGACTAAACAAATATTTTATACTCATCATCAGTAGAGTTTAAAAAACATTATTTGTTGTGGTAATATTGTTTTAAAAAACTTTCTGCCATGTGTAAGCTAATTTTTAACGACAGATTTCAGTCTACTTGCTGTGAAACTCAATATGGTAGGGGATTTGGGACACCGAGTTAAGTCTCTTTCTATTCCCTTTTTTATGCACCAGTTCAAGAATGAACTATGAATATTTGAAGAGATGACAATTAACAGCCAATCAGGAAGAGGTCAGATGTATTCTGGGACATACTATGTTTCACATACACAATACAGAGGAGCTTGCAAATGCATTATTAACATGTTCTATTACATACTCAGCAGAAGCTGGTCTCTTAGGTCAGGGAATTCCCTTACACTTTTTTTTCTTTTGCAATAAAATTAATTAAGTCTGTTGTTGTGGTAAGGACTAATGATAAGTGTATGTTAGAAAAAAAACCTGTATCTATCATAAGTTCTGCAGTTTTGTCCGTTTAGATACTGAGAGGCTAAGCAGCTAAACATGTCAATATTTTGTGGCACAAAAAAAAAAAGATCCTTTATGATTACTTTAGGCCTGTCATCTGGGACCTCTTTAAAGTGGTTGTTGTTGTTTTCCACGTGGTTAAAAACATGGCATTGCATCTTATTGGGTGATGAGCTGAGTGGATGGGATTTATTAGGCAGAGCCAGTGGTGTATTCTGGTTTTCTGCTGCTCTAGACATGACAAAACTCAGGCATCCCCCTTCTAAATTTTACTTCCTGTTAAAAACCAACACGTTCTTTGCCTGACAGACACACGCCATTACTGATGCGTACACTGACATACACTAACTGACAGATACATGATGTGACGAGAGCAATCTCGCCACATTGCATTGGAGAAACCTTGTTGCTCGCCTGTTGCCTTTGGATTATGGCCTATGTTAAAAGACTTATTTTCCCCTGCAGAAAAGGCTTATTCGTGCCTTTCTGCTCGGCGGTCGGTAGATTCAATCTACCGAACTGGCGCACGAATGACTGGACCACCTGGGAGCTGGAGTGTGTCGGCAATTAACCTCCCAGAAGCTGCGGTTAACCGCAGCTTAATTGACGAATGCTGGGTGGCCTTTGTTCGGTTGCCGAACACGTGGCGGCGGCCATTTTAAAGTCCCAAACGGCCAGCGGTGTTCAGCGCCCAAACTGTGGAACTGTAAACGGACACTTATTTGCGTGAACACCACTGAGCCGTGAGCCTCCTTGCTTCTGCATTCAGTCAGTTAAGCGAATGCCTGTTCATTCGGTAGTTTAAACTGTATGAACAGCATTACCCCAGATAGCCATCTGTGGAGTCTATTCGTATGGGGAACACACTTTAGGAACACTTTAACTCCACGGCGATTGGACTGTGTGCATAGGATCTGAGCGCTATTCGGTACTTTTGTGCGCTCAGATCCCAGCTATCTGGGGATGGGTTGCAAGTATATATTTTGTTTGTTAAATGTAATATGGTGTATTTTATTGTGTTTTACTGTTTTACTGTAACCATGTGGTTAATAGAGTTTTACCTCTGCCCTGGGAGATAATTGGATTACTTCCCAATTATCTCCAGGACAGAGGGAGGGAAGTTAGGATGCATTGTGGGGATGTTTTACCTCTGTGTGTCTGTCATTGGTTCATGTCTGTCCATCGTCACAGTCTCCCATTTGGTCCCCTAGGGAGTGTCCACCAGGTGGGAGACCTGCATAAATACTGGGCAGGTAGCCCTTATTAAACCAGACCACTGCTTGACCCTCAACACGGAGCTCTGTCTCGTCTTTGGGGGGATTTACTGTATGCTGTTAGAGACCGATTGCCAGGAGTGTAAACCTGTTCGTCTGCTAGCAGCTATTCGTGAGGTTCCAGTTCGGGAATTTGGAGTGCTACTTTGTATGCAGTTCGGGAGTTTGGAGCATTCCCTTGTATACAGTTTGGGAGTTTGGTGTTCTGCAGTAGCTATGCCTGTATCTCTGGTAGGGGAAGATCTTCTAAACGGCGGTTTAACTCTTTTATGCTGAGGGTGACGTTACACAAAGTCATTGTCACAAACACCGTTTAACCAACACACACTTTCACTAAAACATACACACTCACTGATAGACAGACACGCACACACATTCACCATCAGACACACTGACACACGCATTCACTGAAAGATATACGTAAGCACTCACTGACAAGACACAAACACACTCACTGACAGACACACACTCAGTGTCAGACACACACATTCGCAAACAGACATACACCTTGACTGACAGATACACACTCTCAGTGACAGACAGGTATACACACACTAACAGACATACACACTCTCACTAACACACTCTTTGACAGACACACACACATTCACTAACAGACACACACTCTCACTAACAGGCACACACACAACAATACACACGCACACTAACACTCACTAACAGACACACACACTCTCACTAACAGACACACTAGCATACTCACCAACAGACATACATACTCTCACTGACACACACTGTTTGACAGACACACATACACACGCACACACACACACACACCCTCTCTCACTAACAGACACACACACACAATCTCACTAACAGAGACACATACACTCTCACTAACAGACACACACTAACACTCACTGACACACACACACACACACACTCACTAACAGACACACAGACTCTCACTAACAGAGACACAAACTCTCACTAACAGACACACACTAACACTCACTAACAGACACACTAACAAACACACACACTCACAATTTGTTTTATTATTTGCTTACCTTTTGGTCTGGCAGGAATGCAGTTCAGGAGGGCAGCAAGGGAGCTCTGATCCTCCTACTCAGCTCCCTTGCGCGCATCTTACAATGTCATATTCTGGCTCCGGCATCACTGTGGTGCTCGAGAGGGAGCTGAGCAGAGAAGAGCTCAGGGGAGAGTGCTGCCTCACTGCCGGCATCCCACATGAGTGGATGTCTGCCTCTGGGGGGGCCCTAAGGTGGCCAGCCGGCCAGCTCTTGGGCCCCCCAGGAGAAGAGGCTGACACGGCATCTGCTGGGGCACTTGTGGGGGCGGCTTTTTTTGCTCCCCTCCGAAAGTGCCGCCCAAGGCAAATGCCTTGTCAGCCTCAAGGTAAATATATGACTGGGCAGAGCCCAAGTCAAAGGGAAGAGTCAAATTTCAGAAGAGTTTAATAATTACAATCTTTAAATTTCACCTTTCCTTTTGTATTTGTATTCCTTTAAGATTAAGGCTTTATACACTTTATGGATACAAGCTTCCATTCTTCTTGGTAGGCTTCACACAAGATTGTGGAGTGTTTCTATGAAAATCTTTACCAATTTATGTAGAAGAGCATTTATAAAGTCAGGCAGTGATGTTGGACGAGAAAGCCTGGCTCACAACCTCCATTTCAGTTCATCCTAAAGGTGTTCAGTGGGGTTGAGGTCAGGGCTCTGTGTGGGTCAGTCAAGTTCTGTCACACCAAACTCATCCAACCATGTCTTTATGAACCTTGCTTTGTGTACTGCGGTACAGTCATGCTGGAATGGAAAAGAGGATTCCCCAAACTGTTCCCACAAAGTTGGATCATAACATTGTCCAAAAGATCTTGGTATGCTAAAGAATTAAGATTTCACTTCACTGGAAGTGAGGGGTCTAGCTCTACCCCTGAAAAACAGCTCCATGTGATTATGGTAGGTGCTGGATTTTATACACCTGTGGGAATGGGTTTGAGTGCAACATCTGGACTCAATAATTAATGGCTGTTTCCCAATACTTCTGTCCATATAGTGTATATTATGGACTGGTTAAATATTTACAATGTGATTGTTTATTGGTGTATTCTAATAAACATCTTAATAAACTCCACTGTCTTAGCCCATCTATGCTTTTAAGTTTGTATTAGTGTGTTTTATTTAAAATTATATTGAATACTCTGCATATGATGGATATATCATAGTCCAAACACATTTAATTTATCATAACATAAAAGAACATACACCTTTCTTTATTCTTGCATGCATTCTAGCATGCATGTGATTTCCTTATTTTTATTTATAAATACTCATCTGGTTGTCTTAACCCGGTTGCGTGGGAAAGATGATATGAAAATGGTCTATTAGCACGATCAAAGGAGAATATGGTTTGAAAGGAGGATTACAGGCAGAAAACAGCTGGATGGCAAATAAAGTGGATTAAAAACCTCGGAAATTAAAAATGATAAAAAAAGGAAAGAAAGAAAAGAACGGGAAAGAAACATAAAAATGAAGTGTTCAAAATATTTTGGACACCCCCACCATTTTGTTATATAATCGAAATTATCACTTGGTATTGTCACATTCAAAAATTGTCTTCAGTAACTTATATTTAAGAAAATGATCTTTCATATTACCCATTCACATCACACAAAATTTTCTTCTATGAGCTACTGTACAAAAAAGGGGAAAATGAAAGAGCTCAGCTAAATTACTTCCTCAGATATACATGATCATTTACATAGAAACGTGCAAATATTACGAATGATCTTTTATGAATAACCGTCTATTATGTTCATTCCACTTTGCATTTACCTATACGTATCCACATCCCAATAAATCATGGATTCTTCAAGAACCACATCAGCATCTATAATAGCCTCCCACACTAGCAGTGAAAAGAAACATTCTAGCAAAATTAATAAGGACTTTAAAACAGTATGATTTTACAAGCCGCATCCTTACTTGGATTTGCTTTGAGCTGTGTCATTTATGCATTGTATATACCATAGAACAACTACATTACCATTGCCCTACAGAAATAATAATGCATTCTGCTAGAAAACACAAGGTTTTCTTGCTGGGTTTTTTTCCAGAAAAGCTTTTCACCTTGTTCATTCCTTACTCTTACTCATTGTTTTTTTTTATATCCTTTTATTTGAAGCAATATCTTTTGAAGTGCCTATCTCTGTGCTTGTGGTGATATTGTGAACAGACTTTATAGTATAGCTTTCAAAATCCACTCAGAATGCTTTTATTTCTAATATTTTTTTTCTCCTATGGTGATGTATTTGAATTTGTATTTTTAGACTCATAAAATAAGATTAATGTTTCTTTTTTTTTTTTTCTTGATATATCTGTTATATGATGTGACCTTGCCCAAAATATTGATTAGAAAAATAATACAGAGTTTTATTTGCAGTGGTGTTGCGTTAGTATTGTATTGAACGTACACCTCAGGCCGAGAGAAGTGTTTTTTTGTAACATAAACCAAAATACTATTATTGCCATATTTACTGCATTTAGAAATGAAATATATTATTTTTAGGAATTAAACAAAAATATAGCTTAATTTAAAAATGATTTCTGGAATGTTTTCACAGAAAAAAACAAAAATGTAATGGAAGAATGAAGCATTTATAACAGTGATGGCTACCCTTGACACCATAAATTGTTACTGGATTACATTTCCCATTTTAGAGTCTAAAAGCTAGCTGAGCATCATGGGAAATGTAGTCCAGAAACAATTTATGGTGTCAAGGTTAGCCATCACTGACTTATAACATCCAACAAAATCAGGTCAAAGTGCAATAACAATTTATTTATTTAATTGATTAACACATTTTATCAGTTGAATGGATGGTATGAGTGGGTGCACATTTTTACTATATGTTAAATATATGTAAGTTACATGGTTACACTAACCTATTGTTAGGAACCATATCAAAAGCCTTAGCAAAATCCAGGTAAATCACATCCACTGCAACACCCTTATACTTCTTACGGCCTCATATAATGCAATTAGGTTAGTGTGACATAACCTATGTTTCATAAAACCACGTTGAATATTGCTATTTCTGAATATTATTGAATTTCTGAATATTATCCATTAATAGCCCACCAAATACTTTCCCAGCCACAGATGTTAAGCTCACATGTCTGTAACTTCCAGGTAAAAATGTTGAACCCTTTTTGAATATAGAAACCGCATCTGCCTTCCTCCAATCCTTAAATTTGTGTTTGTATGAATGCAGTGTGTGTATATGATGCAGAGTGTGTGTGTTTGTGTAGTGTGTGTTAACTGGGTGGGGGGAGGGCATTTTTAGTTTAATATGGTTATTATTTTATTTTATTATTTTAATTATTTTAGTATTGTTAATATGTTATTATTTTGATTATTTTAGTGTTGTTAATATTTTATTGTATTATTGTATTATTTTGATTATTTTAGAATGTTAATGTTTTATTTTATTATTTTAATTATTTTAATATTTATTTATTTGTTTTTTTTTGTCCCCCCTCCCTGCTTGTTGCCTCTCAATCCCTGGTGGTCCAGTGGATGGGCTGTGCAGTAGGGGGGCCGGGAGCAAGCTGTAACTTACCTGTGCAGCAGCTCCGGTTAGCTCCCTTTTCCTCCGCTCCATTCAGCTTACTGTCTAAATCTTGCGGTCTGCTTGCCGCACGGAGATGCCTCTGACGGCCGCGGGTCTTGCGAGATTTAGACAGTGAGCTGAACGGAGCAGAGGAGAAGGGAGCTAACCGGAGTTTCTTTACAGGTAAGTTACAGCTTGCTCCCGGCCCCCAACAGGACCGCCGGGCTTGTAATGAGCCCGGCGGTCCTGGTCTGCATTATGGCAATGTAAATTGCCATTATACATACCTTGACTCGAGTATAAGCCGAGGGGGGCTTTTTCAGCGAACAACTCGGCTTATCCTCGAGTATATACAGTACTTAAAATCTCTGCCTTTTTATTGTTCTTTATTAATTAACACCCTCATCCCTGTCTTCAGTGTGTCTATAAGTTCTTTTTGTGGTCTGTTTGAGTTTATGTACTTATTTTTTTTTTTAGGGTTGGTTTTGCCTTTTTTGGCTAGCACTTTCTAATTTTACAGATTAGCCCATCTACTCGCCTTTTTGTATGCTTTATTGACTTCTGTAAATTCCTTCACTACAGAGCCTGTTCAAAAAGACAAGGTCGCAGGGTCAACTCAGCCCTTTATCCTTCCGAGGTTGATAAAATGAGCACCATCAATTGGGTAATAATAACATCTCTTATTATTCAGCTGTCGATTCACTTAGCTCTGAGAGAGTGCTTTGAGTCTCACTGGGAGAAAGGCACTATATAAATACTAATTATTATATAGAATGCTTCTTATTTGTCTGATTTAAATGCTTTTAATGTCATTTTCATATTTTCAATTTCTTGATTTACCTTACAACTTTTTAATTTATTACCCAATGGTACATACTGAGAAGTATGCTTTTCTAATATTTGTTTGAAAATATTACATTTATCAGAGTGCTTTTTTCACTAAAGAGTTTATGCCAGTCAATATGGTTTAAAGCTGCCCACACTTATTGCAATTGTCCTTTTTAAAATTACATGTTTTACTATACCCTATTTGCGTTTGTTTGTTTTTTTATTTTTTTTGATCCCTAGATCCTCTACTTGAATGTTTCTTCAAAAGATCAACATTGTTTGTTATAACCAGATCAAGACAAGCATCCTTTCTAGTTGGTGCTTGAACTAGTTGGGACTTGAAGGTATAATTTAACAGGTAAAAAATCCTGATTCCCCCTGCTGAACTACTAATCCCTCTATCCCAATGTATGTCTAGGCAATTTAAACCTCCAATAACTAACATGTTACCCAGATGTGCAGCTTTCCCAATTTGCTCTAACAGCTGTTCTTCCTCATCAATATCAACATTAGGTGATTTATAACATATCCCAACCAATAATTTGCTTTTCAATTATTTTGATTTTCAAGTATACAACCACTCAGCAGTCCTCAAACACTCAGCATTCGATCATTTTTATATTGCCCGCTTTTGATAACAGGACACTTTGACAAACCCTGGACTGTTGGGGTCACAAACACTGCACTTGTAATAATGAACCATGGTTTATCAATGTGCAGAGCTGGTGCTATATTAAAGCATTGGACACAAACCCATGGGGAACCCTACATGCACTCAACATTTTATGAAAAAACTTAAAGGGACACTCTAAGGACAAGAACCACTACAGGAAACATACACGTCATACACACAATACCCAGCCTTCACATGCAACCATAATCAGCCACAATCAGCCATAATCAACCACAATCAACCACCATGAACATAAATCTCAACCACCACACACAGGCACATTCAGCCTTCCTAACAAACATGCAGCACTCACTCTCCTCCACACTCAACACTCAGCTATCATACACTGCACATTCAGCTTACACACACACACTTTTTTCCTATACAAAGCATTCAGCTACCACTTAAACATGCAATACTCATTCTCCCACACATAAAACACGCATACACCATACACACACGACACTTAGCCAGCCCATTCAATTCTAGGAGGGAACCCCAATTTGGCATCCTGCCTGGGGTCCTTGGCATTCTGAAGCCCTGATGCTTTGACTTTCTTTGAATATCCTACAGTCTCTTCCTCCCTATCCCATAACCTGAATCAGACAGCACCACTGGAATCATGGGAGAAGGATTACACTAATACAATATTTAACAGCTATGCATATCTTATCTACGACACCAGTGAACACAGTATGCTTGTAAAAGCAAAACAAAAATGCTGCAAATCCTACCCCTGCCTTTGGTGTATATAGAATGCCATTCCTACATTATGTAGACATAAGATATCGAATGTCAACTAAATCACTTGTGCAGCATGTGTCAGATAGCCATTAAATTAAAAAACTACTACTGTAAATAACCATTTAAACATCTATTAAAACCAAGGCAAGCCACATATTTTGGTTTATTCACTAAGTAGTAAATAAACCCAATGATTTGCTTAAATATCAAACAGCAAATTCTAATAAACAGTAGTTATTATTTGTAAGAAGGGATAAAGTGGTGGTCCCAGAAGTGCCCAACAGGGGATATGAACCTGGATCCTTTTGTGTCCTAGGCCTGCTGTTTTGCCTCTGAGCCAAAATTCAGCTCATGTATCAAGCTTAAATCTGATCTTCCCTTATCTCCAGCACTAGGGGGCTAGACTTTTCCTGTGACTGCTCCTGTCATTCTCAGTCCACCTGAAGCAGATGCCAAATCAGCCAGGTATAAAACACCAACTCTCTCCGAGGGCAGTGTCAGTCCGTTGACTCTGGTTCCTGTATTTGTGTTCTTGATCCAGTCTTCTCCAGATGGCTCCTGACCTTGTCCGATCTCATTGTTTATTCTGACCTCTGGCTTCCCCTGAATTCAGCTTTCCACGACTACTCTTCTGCTTGCCCTTGCCTGTACTGCGACTTGGAGCTATATTCTGCACAGCCCCCGTGCACAGACTCACAGACCAGCTTCTTACCTGGTCACCTTGGTCTGTGTTTATTTGCAAGGGTGAGCGTATAACTCTGCATGTCGGACTGCACATCAGGTAAGATCCTGACATCAAGGAAGAGGAAGCAGGTGGTGGAAGAAGGCATCACTGAGGTTGACTGGACTTCATGTTCTTATATAATACTGCACTATTATATACAGAGAGGTACAGTATGTACAGCCAGTATATACATTGTATTTATTTTTTCGCACCCACTGGTGTACTTAGCACTTTACAGTTGCTTTACAATGGTAGATAGGTAAAGTAAGTGTGTAGTCATACACTTCATGAATATTGTATAAACAGATATTACAGATGAATACAAGGAACGAAGAGAATAGAGGCCCCTGCCATATTGCGTTTACAGTCTCAATAGGAAGTGATTTGCTTACAGATAAAGTCTGGAGAAGGGGAAAGTTCAAATTATTTACAACAAGACAAATCATCTCTGAAGCTTATAAACACAATTCTGAAGTTGTTTCAAGATGGAAATGAAAGACACCACTCCACAATTTGTTTATGCATATTACGAAAAAAAATCTGCTGAGCATATGAAGCAGGAACTAGCCCTCCGCTTGTCCTCAGCTAAGGATTTAGTTAACAAACAGGATTGTTTGCCTCTTGGATTCTGAGTGAAGCTCCAAGAATTTGAAAGAAGGCAACGTAATCCCTGCGGCAAATGGATTGAAAATACAGGGAGGCATGTGTGCATAAAATTCGAAACGAACCATGGGATGTCATTTACACTAAACAAACACATATCCTGACCAGCATGTAAATGAGGCCTCATTGTGCCCTCAAGTGACAAAATATGGCATTTTCTGAATGAAGGACATTTTAGACACTATCAACGCCACCTTTAGAGAAGGTAAGAAGAAAATTGGAAGCAATGATGCATTTTATACAATAGCTATAAAATCCACTTCATTAATTTGCTTTATCCAAGAAAATGAACATTTTCCCATCTGCCTCACACTGGTAAATAAAGGCATTTTGTGAAAGCACAAAGACAATTTATTCTCTTGTGGTTTCATTCTGTATAACAAAAATGAATTCTGTTGATCTTATCAGAAACACAATTTGTGGGTTATGCTACTTCTGTTTCTGCAGATTTTGTAATTGTATCATCTGCAGTCTCTAACAACCTGACTTGCCATCATAGGAGTAGCAGTTCACAGCAGCTGGAGCTCCAGATGTCGGTTGTTTAATCAGGGATACGAAGTAGTTTCTGATACATATACCTCTAGGGGAACCCAGAAACAACAGGCTTATAAAATGCTTGGCTTAGGTATACTTTTTGATG
This sequence comes from Pelobates cultripes, assembly GCA_933207985.1. Lineage (NCBI taxonomy): Eukaryota > Metazoa > Chordata > Amphibia > Anura > Pelobatidae > Pelobates > Pelobates cultripes. The sequence goes on from OW240923.1 coordinate 100,929,844, forward strand.
AGCAAAATTGCTTGTAATTTGGTTGCCAATTCATTGAATTCACCAAAGATTGCGAGCTTTAGTGCATTGACTATAAAAATAGTCAGCCCTATGATTCGTATCTCATAGAATACATTATGTTGTTAAAAATAATAACTGGATTAAAAAAAAAAAGATAAATTAAAAAAATATTTTAGGCAAATAATAATGTTTTAGAAAGTACCTTCATAATATGATGTTTTAGGATTGACAAGGCTATCATCTCCCTCTTTTACCTTAATGATATACAGGATAGCTCAAATGATGGAATGAGGTTACAGTAACTAATATAGAGAAGAAGAATAGCTAAGAATTATCCTGATTCTTTCACCCTTCTTCATTCTTTCTTATACTTTTCTCACTCAAAATGTCAGTGTTTCTGAAATTGTCAAATTTATGCTAATCCTGAGTTTTAATGGAACTCTTCGGGCATCTCTTGAGTTTTAATGGAACTCTCTGGGCATCATAACCACTACAGCATTACGAAGAATGCTGTTAATATTGTGCCATACTATATTAAGTTGTGAAACCAGTTTTCTGTGGTTTGACAACTTACCTTGGTCCCACTGAGTTTTTGCATTGCAATCAAAGCCAGATGTCTCAATAGCGCAAAATAATTTAATGCAGGACTGCAATAATTGACTTTAAGTATCAAGTAAGTACTGTTAGACAATGACTGTGGTTCTACATTGGCCCTGGAGATATCTAGCTTACACTGTTGGAGAAGGTTGGATAAAGTGGATACAGCACTGGAGGTCAATAAGACCCAATTAATTTGTCAGCCACAATAAAACCAATTTATTATCTTACCGTAGGATGGTGCCAGTACACTCCATGGCAACATTACAGCCAGCTGTATTATTTATGGTCCTTCAAGTGTTCATTTAACATTTAGTTATTTTATCTTTGTCTGTCATACTACATCTAATCTCACCAAACTGCCTACCCCATGCCATCTTATCTAACCTGACTTTTATTGTCCGAATGTGCGATGATTAACAAGTATCCATATTGTATCTTTTTTTTCTACCATTATTTTACATATGTTGCTAAACATAACAATTAAGTATGTTTGCATTTTCCTGTAATTCTCAGTATATTTGGCTTCTCTATATATCTCCTATATGCTATGTACAGTTGGCTTCTCTGTGTATTTACTTTTGTTTTTCGTAATGTTTCTTTGCTTGGTTAAAGCTATTTATAAAAAACAAATCATGGTTAACTCACTTTTAGTAATACATGCTTTGACAGATTACACACTGTTAAAGAAAACTCAGTCTAGTGATCATCACGAGTCAAAAGTATTTCAGCAATGTAGTTAACAGATCAAGTTTCACAACATTTCTAATTGCTTTGAGTTATTTTCAATGCTCTCACATAAAACTTTGAGACAAACTACAGTCAGGGCCGGATTTCCCATAAGGCCAATGAGGCTGTGGCCTCGGGGTGGCAGGCATGAGAGGAGCAGCACAGATGGTGGGGAGTTCAAAGATCTCCCTTATCTCCCAGTCCATTCTGATAGTAGCAGTTGGTGCAGCAGACAGCCCACGTAAAAAGGAGACTACAGACCTGCTTCTTCTCCTTCCTGGCATGCTGCTGAGCTGCTGCATGACTCAGAGCAGAGTGAGTGGGGCTATGATATCACTGTCATAGCCCCGACGCGAGCTCCCCCTACATGTAAGGGAGGGGCAAAACAAAGGTAATGCAAGCAAGATCAATGGACCACCCCTACCCTACACTATCCTGCCTATATCACCCTCCATTCCAAGTAGGGGCCAGTGCCAGCCTGCCCAACAATTGACCTTCCAGTGTGTGCATGTTTGCATGGGTAAGTGTGTGCATGTGTGTGCATGTCTGCATGGATCAGTCAGTGTGCTTTACAAAGGTCAAAGTTTTCATTAAAAAAACAATACTTGTAAGTTATGAGAGTATCATCAGTGCGTGTGTGTGTGTATGTATGTATGTAGGCATGTATATGAATATATGTGTATTATATTAATAAGTATATGTAATATATATATATATATATATATATATATATATATATATTATAAGCAGAATATAAAATGACTATAACATACGGCACACAAACAAACTGGTCCTAGGGCTGCAAGGAGGGTAAATCTGGCCCTGTCTACTGTATTCTAGATATTATTAAGAATATCAGTTATTTTACTACAACCAAAAGTCAAAGTTAACTTAACTATATCACTCTGTTATTATTCTGGAAATGATTTCACCAATAAGTGGGATGTACATATACAATCAGTAAATTAATTCTTTAATTAAGGTGTTTTAATTGGCAGGTAAGGTGCATCAGTTGATATTGGAGATCATGTGACTTACTAGGAATTGTCAGGAATTACACATTTACGCCAAAATAACTGAATTTTTAAATTTCTCCATCATTCATTCATTCATTTTGCAATGTGCAGGTAAATTTATATTTAGTGACCAACCCTTTTATTCCTTTGCATTAAGGGCATGAGCTATGGGGAGTGGCACGCTTGATCATTTCAAGGATGACATACTAAACAACTTGACCGTATATCAATCATTTTCACACATCCTTATAGATATTTGTTTTTCTTTAGAATCAGAATCCAGTGTTGTAAGGAAACAGGAAGTGAGTCTTTCCTCTCTCACTATGCTCCGAAAGGTAGTGAAGCTGCAAATTATGTCATATCTGTCACATCTGTATTCTCTTTATCTACACCCAAGTCATCGCAGCAGAAAAATAAAAATGTCTCCATATCATGCAACATTGGAACAGGTAAAGAGCTACACTGTATGTCAAGTTAAAATTATAACGTACACTATTAGAATTTGTTTAGAGACCAAATATTATAGAGCAACAGATACAATGAACAACGGCTACATCAAATATAGTTTGCAAAATGCTATTACAGCCCCATTCGCAAAATCTAAACAGAAAGTTTACAGGGGAGTCTAATATAGTATAACAGATTAAGACCAAAATTATATTTTGTGTAAATTGTGGATATTATAGTGTTAGGGAAAGAAATATGCCCCAAGTGATTTCCAGATTTGGGGGCAGTTCTGGAATAGTGTTGTAAATAGGAGAAGGATGATTTGATGAGTGTTGTTGAGAGTTTTAGGTTATAAAAATAATGATAGGATGAGTTAAGTTATACTTTGCGAACTAAACTGTAAGAGCAATCAGTTTATGTTTGACCATGCTATATACATAATATAGTTCAAGATTGGATGGGGAACCTATGAAAGACTTTGCAGACTGTTTCAGTAGAATAGGAATGATGTGGAAGGGAGGTGAAATTTAATTAAACTGTTTGGTAGGAAGATGGCTGCAGTAGTCAAGGCATGCAATTATGAGATAAAATATAATAGAGTTTTTTTGTCATATCTTTAGTGAAAAGGGACTGATATAACAATGGTTTTAAAATATCTAACTATCTATCTACCATGTTTCTCCGAAAATAAGACCGGGTCTTATATGAAATTTCCCCACGAAAAACGCACTAGGGCTTATTTTCAGGGGATGTCTTATTTTCAGGGAAATAGGGTATTTATCTATATCTATCTCTGATGACGCAATTTCCCACATGTTAAATGAAAACATATTCCCAGATGGGCAGTCTATAACAGCAACTTCCCTGTTGTGTACAAACACCAGTTTCTCATGGAATGTTAGGATTCTTGGGGAAGCACTCATGAATTTATCTTATTGCCTCACCTGATAACATCTGGTAACCATTTAACCATTTAAATTATAGATTTATTTTAGTAACAGAATAAATTATTTAATTATTTATTTTAAGGATTGTCTGGGAATCAATTCTGGAGCTGTTTATGGCTATTTCAGAAATCTTTCACGTCTAAATTGGGAACATTTTAGAGTAAGGGGGCTTAACAAATTCAGTGTTTGACACATTTTGGTAATTTTCTCATAATGTAAGCCTTTAAATGTCCCCTATTTGTTTTCTTAGCTTGCTTCTAAATTTCAGAACTTTATGAATAGGTCTATTGCTTTTATATCTTGCACTCCCATGAATTCAGTTACTTGTGTAGTGTAAGGCTGTGTGAAGATTCCTTAAGATTTAAGTGCACTAGTTATTTAGGTTCGCCTTGTGTATTTTAAATATTCTAATTTCTTGATTACTTTTGGTTTTCCTGTCTCTACCTGTGAAGGTTATAACAATAAATCTGAATATCTCTAAGGATTGGCAATACTTTTCTCTAAGATTCTCTGCAATTTTATATTGATGTTCGCACTTATAATTAATTGATACAGATGTTAAACTAGGTGATTCTAAGAAAGCAGAGACTGCACTCATTCGATTCCAGAAGCCATGGCAAATATCTCCACAGAGCCCAGCAATATCAAACAGAGTTTGAGCACATAATCATTATCGTCATGCAGCCTTTATCGGATCATAAATCGAACAACATTTCGGAAAGTTGATCAACTAGGTGATCTGTGATTTTAGCTAAAATTTCTCCAATACAACAATGATCTCTATTTTGTGGTGCTCTGCAATGTCTAAAAAAACCTAGGACATTAAGACCCAGGAGTGCAAACACTTTCCTTATTATTATTGTACTGTGTCCTTTGCTCCTCTACACCTGCATCAATATCTACACACTGACACCTCCTTTGGATCCAAGTTCTGCACCTGCCACAAGTCAAGACTAACAGAGAATCAGAGAAAGATATATAGACCAGTCCATGACCTTGTCTAAACTGCAACAGGGAAGATTAATTGTACACACACACACACACACACATATCACATCTCACATTAATATATATATATATATATATATGAGGAAAATGCAGGCTGCACTCATGGACTTTTGAATTCAGTATTATTTATTTCATCAAACAAGTAGAAAAAAAATTGACGTTTCGGTCCGCACAGGGACCTTCCTCAGGATCAAGTGATATCACTTGATCCTGAGGAAGGTCCCTGTGCGGACCGAAACGTCGATTTTTTTCTACTTGTTTGATGAAATAAATACTATTGAATTCAAAAGTCCATAAGTGCAGCCCGCATTTTCCTCTTATCTACAGTAACATCCCTAAAAGGACTGGCACCCGGCATGCCTATTGGCAAAGCAGAAGGAACTGCAAGCATGAGTGATATATAGTTACTAGAATTTTAAACAAAAATTTGCACACCAGTCAAGCCATAAGACTTGCTTTTCCCACAGGAATCACAAATTTGCAGTGATGTTACTACCGCAAAGGATTCTGGGTGGACATATGCAAATTAGTTCAACTATTCCATTCATTCCATTTTAAACATGGATTTCTTTGAGTCTGTGTTTGCTGTATACAACAGCTCTGAAACACCACTTCGGACACGATGCAAAGCCAGTGAACCACTCATGGACAGCGATACTGAAACCAGGTCGGAGACGGACAAGGCCAGAATATCGAGCTGGAGCAGTGAAATTTGGCGGGAACCTCTCACTCAAACAGGAAATGGCATAGGTAAGCAGGGGGTAGAGTTTATATAGGCCTTTGGCCTTTTACATTTAGAAAGACAGAGAGAGAAATCCTACCCACCTCATTTATGCATAGACTAAAATGTAAGTTTTGGATTCCTGTGCTTTTACTAAGATCTATAACCACTACAGATCAGTGTAGTGATTGTGGTTCAAAGAGACTAAAAGTAACAATATAATTACCATACTCTCCTCACTAATTCTGTGAAATGTGAACAATTAAAATTGTGCGAATCTACAAATATTATTTACATATTTTTTTGTATTCTTGAACATTAATCTATACATGCACAATTTCTCTTTTAATGTATACTTGCTCACAGTGAGCAATAAGGTTACCTAATATCTGAGTTAAAAATTTACTGATTTTGCCAGCTCTGAAACCGAACAGTTAAAGTAGGGGCCATTAAGGCTGCAATAAACAGAGGATTACATACCAGAGCTATTCCTGTCTCTAGCCAGTCAGCAACATATATCCCCACACAAGATGAGTGTTATGATGTATGCCGTTCTCTATGCTATCAGAAGTTGAACAATAAATGAACTCACGATATGAGAAGGCACTCATCATTCAAGTCAGGATCTTCACCATCTGCTGGTAAATGTTACAAATTTACTGCTGGGACCAAGGCTCCGCAGACATAGTAATACCTGCCGTTTTATGAACAGTTTGCTTTGCTACTTTTTGCAGTGCTAACTCAACATCTCTTTGTGAGAATGCAGCGTGCCTGTTTGTTTTCACTTTTCATTGAAGTCCATAAAACCATTTTATTCTCTGACTTCCTGAACAGAGAGTGGAAAGCCAAGAAAGCTTCGAAAATGTCTAGTTTAACTCAGTTTGTTACTGTATATTTTCTTTCCTCATTTTAGGGAAGTCATTATAGCATTAAAGCCCATATTCCATTTAGTGCCATTTCAGGCCAACTGGTCTGGCTGTGGAAATAGAAATATTTCATTTTGAACTGCAGCCACCAGTCATAGCCAGGTCCTGGCTAGAGTGGAGCAATTTAACTGCTTTCTCGAGTGTCAGCACGGTACTGGGTCAAAAGCACATCATTATCAGGTCCCATCTGATACATTATAGGTCTCATCTCACAGACCAAGTCATGGAGAGGGAAACACCAACCTGCTCACAGTGAACCCCAGGGAAACATGTAAAAAGGTATAAAAACAGGATGCTGGATACAAAGTTGTGTGTTTGTCACTGAGTATATTTGTGTGTGTGTCAGTATGTGTATTTGTTGTGTGTCCGTGTGTGTTGTTGTATTTGTGTGCTGTAGTATGCACCTGATTGTATACGACAGTATGTGTGTTTATGTCAGTGACAGTGTGTGTTTATCTGTGTGACAGTATATGTCTGGAACATTGTGTGCCTAGTAATTTATATTGGTTTGTTAATTGCTAGGTGTGTCTGGCAGTGTGCATTTGTGTGTGAGCATGTGTATCTGAATATACATGTCACTGTCTTTGTTTATTGACATGTATGTGTATCTGGGAAGCTGAGAATGTGTGCTTGAGAGCAGAGGCGGCTCTAGACTTTATGAGGCCCTAGGCGAAACTCAAACATGAGGCCCCACTAACAAAAAAGTGAAAAAAATAGAGCTGCAATACATGAACACTGTCATATACACATTGATGAACAGTTTACCTGTGTATGTGCCTGAGAGTGTGTCTGACAGAGAGTATCCTTGTGTGTGTGAATGTATGTCTCTGTGAGCATGTTTGCCTTTTTGTCTGGGACAGAATGTGTTTGGGGTAGCTGCTTGAAGTGTGTTGTGTGTATGGGGGTCTGCCTGTAGCCTTTGTGCATTGTGTTTATGGCAAAGCTATGTTTCCCGACTGTGTGTGTATAATGAATGTCTTCAGCTGGTGACTGTGACAAGGTGAGTAAAGGGGTACCAGTGGTAGGGAGAGTGTGACAGGGCAAAGGGGGTAAATGGCCAGGGTGGGGGTTGTGAGAGAGAATGAGGGACAGGGAGTATGACATGGTTTGATGAGGAAGTGTGACAGGGCGAGTGGAGGTAAGTGTGTCAGGGAAATTGTGGCATGGTAGGAGGGACAAGTGTGACAGGATTAAGGGGTGTTAATGTGACAGGGTGAGTGTGGCAAAGTGAGGGCAGGTGAGTTTGGAGGGGGTGAGATTAACAGGATTAGGAGTGGTTGATGTGAGTGTGGATGCATGAAGAGCCTGACAGTGTGGGGGGTGATGACAATGTAGGGAGGGGTGACAATGTGTGGGGAGGTGACAGTGTGAGTGGATGCTGAGGGGGTGATGGGGAGAGGGAGTGATGGTGAGAGGGAGAGGGGGGATGGTGAGAAGAAGAGGGGTGATGATGAGAAGGACTGGGGGTGATGGTGAGAAGGACTGGGGTGATGGTGAGAAGGACTGGGGTGATGGTGAGAGTGAGAGGGGGTGATGGTGAGAGGAGGGAGGTGATGGTGAGAAGGACTGGGGTGATGGTGAGAAGGACTGGGGTGATGGTGAGTAAGAGGGGGTGATGGTGAGAGGAGGATGGTGAGGAGGGAGAGATGAGAGGGAGAGGGGGTGATGGTGAGAGATGGTAAGAAGAGGGGTGATGGTGAGAGGGAGAGGGGTGAGAGGGAGGTGATGGTAAGAAGGAGAGGGTGAGGAGGAGGGAGGGGTGATGGTGAGGAGGGGTTGATATTGTGGGGTGTGACGGTGAGAGGGTGAAGGGGTGATGGTGAGAGGGAAGAGGGTGATGGGGAGAGGGGTTGATGGTATGAGGAAGGGTGTGATGGTGAGAGGGAGAGGGGGGTGATGGTGAGGGGGAGGGAGAGGGGGTAATGGTGTGAGGGAGGGGGGGATGTGAGGGAGAGTGGGCTGATGGTGAGAGGGATGGTGAGAGTGTGATGGAGTTAGAGGGTGAAGATGTGAGAGGGAGAAGGGTGATGGTGTGAGGGATAGGGGGTGATGGTGAGAGGGGGGGCACTAAATACCTTGTTTTATTCCTTGGTGGTCCGGTGGGCTCCCTGGTTGCCCGGTGGCCATTATACTCAGTCTGCAGCTCCACAGAGCTGCAGACCATGTATCTCGTGAGACCCGTCACAGGGTTGCCTGCGGCAACGCTCTGATTGGCCAGTTCTCTTGAGACACATGGTCTGCAGCTCTGCACACTGCAGGTGTCTGCGATTGCTGGCCGAGCAGACAGGAGGGGCCTCGCACCCGGAGGCATACTGAGCAAGCAGCCTGACCCCCTACTGGTGTCGGGTCCTTGGTCACTGACTGAGGACCCAACACAGTCTGCCCTAAGGTTGTTTAGGCGGCCGCGAGGCCCCAGCCAGCCAACCACCTAATTAGAAAGCGCCTCTGCTTGGGAGAGTGTATCTGTATTTGCATATATCTGGGAATGCATATGTATCTGTGAATTTTGTATCTGTGTATGTCTGCAAGCGTATGCTAGGGAGGGCATCAAGATTGTTTTGTAAGAAACCCTGAATTTCTGATAGAGTGTAGTGAATCTCAACTTATCTAGACTGCGGTAGTTGAACCTGTCGGAATTTCTCTGCAATTTGTATCCTGTTGCATTTAATGTACTTAGAGCTTCTGTAAAACCCATTCTCGTAATTCAATTATCCCCTTAAAAATAAAGGTCATCACATCATAATATAGAATATTATTCACATAAATTTGGTGGGGGCGGGTTGTTCGTACAAATTGGGTAAGGTCAAGGGTGGAAGAGGTTTTCCGCAGTACCACATTTTTGTGTGATTAATTAATCTCCTGCAAGGGTCTCTGCTCGTAAGAATTAGTATATTTCTCAGAATTTAAAATTATTTAAATGCAAGCATGCAAAACATTTAACATGAATAATCCAAGAGTGAGAAGAATTGATTAATGATTTTTCTTGCCACTTTTAAGTCTAGATAAAACAATGAAACTGGCCTGTTTTCAGTCTTCTTAAGTATCTAGACGGTAAGAAATTTACCAGCGATGTCTCGTGGTACATTTGGTATGATAGATTACTCCTGTATATTCGGTCTTCTGCAGGTTATGTGCTTTAGTAAAATAATGAATTCATAGTCATAACACCCTTCATCTGCATTTGATCCATGTGTGGGTAGTTGATGGGTACAGCAATTAGTCCTGCCACAAGTCAAAAATTTCCTTCTACCTCAGATTGAGAATCAAGGATCACACCCTAGGATCCTTATTTAGGTACATAATGGAGTGGTAGAAAGTCACCAGTGGATGAGGTAAAATACACATGGTGTCCATTTACATCACATAGCTTAACGAATATCACAGGGCCACCTTCTGCATTTAAGGGGTGTGTAACTGAATATTGGCATAATAGTTTGCTTTTAACCAATTAATTCATATAAGTTGACACCAAATGATAATCAGTTTGATCAATAATAAAAAAAAGTTGCATATTATATTCGGTCATTCAGTTGTGAGTTTACATTACTTTCATCATATCATCTTGTTTCACACCACATATTTGACTGCCTTCTTAAAAAAAATGAAAAAACAAACAAACCACTCTTACCATCAAGCTCTTAAAGTGATGCACTCTTTGTACTGTCAAGTGATGTTAGCTTTACTGTCTGGTTGCCATAGAAACCATAAAAGTTTTGACACTTGATGGTAACTTGCCCCTATGCACTGAATCTACACCATTGGAAGCTTAAAACAAAAAGACACAAGGGTACAAGTATTTCCATTCATTATACCACCACCCACTCATTTATCCACAAGGTAGATATAATAATTAAAAGTATCATCATCAGCTTTGTAGGAATTCCTGTAAAAAAAATATTGGGCAAATGTACCTATGAATAATTGCTGTGGGGACATTTTATTAATTGCTGTGGGTATGTAAAACTTTCATTTTTATTTCAGTAATTGGCTTTTTACCCTAGAAAATACCTACTCCACTAGTGATCCCACAATCCCAACCACATTGACCAGTGGAGGCCTGTCCATAGTGGCAGGTGGGACTGTGCAGCCCTGTTTTACATGGGTAAATCCCAACAAGTCAGTGAGGGGGACAGTGCCCCAGCATCTTTAAACTACACCAGCCACCACTGCCATTGACACAACATATACTTTGTAGGAGTGACCATATATTGTTAAACACCTAGAAATGTATCTTATATGTTTTATTTAACAGCAGGTGAAAAGTGATAACTTAAATATGTCACAAAGCAAAAAATATGTATTGTCGAAAAGCTATGCTGCACTTTTTTTTCATAGTTTTGCTACATTTCTCTATAAACTCAGAAAAACAATAGATTTTGGTGTATTGATTATTTTGCATTTTTGCAGGCTATAACATGTGCCGATGTTTGCATATTTTACCTTTCTTTTGGTGGAAAACATTGCTTGTCCATAGTCTGCTTTAATGGGATGCAAAGGGTTAATAAAAATATTTTAGTATTTAAAAAAGAAAGCAAAAAAAAAATTAGTCATAGACAGTATTTGTCTTAAATAGAACTAATTTACCAATGTTGGAAAATCAGTACTAGGGGTCATATAGACATGTACTTATTTTTGATCTATTTTTAACTATTGTAATTCCTACTGTGTGATTGTTTTGTAACTTAAGTAGATTTTATCCCCTAGCCAACATATATTTATTTTGTTTCATGAATTAAAAGAGGGGAGTTTATTCATTAACCCCTTAAGTGCACAGATTCAGAATTAAAAAAGCCAGTATGATGGAAAAAGTCCATCATGTGTACTTAAATGGTTAATATTACACATAATTAAAAAAAAACTGAATTTCTTCAATTTCCTTAGTATGTTTTTTGCAATCCTGAATTTCACTGAATCTGATGAACATATTCTGATGAACAGAAAGGATTGTAAATTAATTGGATTTATCAAATACCTTAATTTAGTTTCTTTATATAAAATCCAGATATTATATATGAATTTTTCAAATCACTTGCAAATGTACTACTTAGCGAATGGCTCTATATATCCGATTGGTCTCTCATTTTGCACATTATACGAGTAACATATAATAGATTGTAAATTAAGAAGTGCTAAAAGCAAATCAGAAACTGATATGGCCATGCTGATTGTAACATGATAGCAATTATCAATTATTATCATCAGTAACTTCAAGGAGCTCACATAGCCACTGTCAACTCCTTTAGACATAGTCTGAATGCTAATGATAAATTGTAATGTTTGAAGATGTAGCTCCAGGTTTTACATATCTTTTTTTCCCAATATACTGCTGAAAATACTGTCTTTGCAGACATATAGACTTTTTCAGTTTATAGAACACATGATGGTAATCTTTGTAAAAATCCTTTCCTCTTGAAAGGTGGCTTCCTCAGAACTTCGGGCTCTGGAAGAGAACTTTAGGAATGTCAATCAGTTTAATTTATAGTTGGCTGCTGAAGTTGCAGACTAAAATGATTATATTTATCCCCCTGATCCAATTTCCCTGCATGCCAATTTATTAGCAAGCACTATATTTGCAAATGCATGGTGGAAATTTTACTGATTATACAATTGGCTTAATTGCAGTGATCACTACGACCCTGATATGGCTAGGTTCCCCAGGATTTTTGATTTTGTTTGTTCTATGCTGTTTTAATTCAGTTTTGAGTATTATTTGTGGACCCCAGCCTAGATCTAAATTATGCAACTCTTTTTCTGCTATTTTGCCATATCGCCCTAAATTAAGGTACTATGTTAAGCCAGGCAACTCCAAGGACCAGGACACATCTTCCTCTATCCTTATTTTATTATCTTTTGCAATCTAATGAAAGTTTTTAGAAAATTGGGCAGACTAGATGGGCCAAATGGTTCTTATCTGCCGTCACATTCTATGTTTCTATGTTTCTATAATCTCATTTAGGGATTAGCCTATATCTTGTCAGTTAGAATAATACACATCTTACAATCAGAAAACTTAAATAAAACGTTTAAGCCTTCACTGGCTGGTGGTGGTTCTGGAGCCTCATGGACAATTTATATATGTGTTTATTTATTAATGGGTTTATTTTGTATACATATATTCTTATTTATGGGTTTATTTAATTTGATGACTCTCCAGTCTCTTCTGATAATATAGAGTTTCTACCATTAACCTATTCTTATGTGTTTCTCTTAGTATCACTATCCTTTGCTAATCATATGCATTATGGATAGATGTATCTCATGACACTAAGACTAAATAATCCTCCAGGATCCATATACCTATATAGTGAATGCTATTGTCTCTGATCAGTTCTTATATCTCCTTTTTCCAACTTCTGGTAAAGGACACTTATTTATAGTTACTCTGAAATGCTTGATCATATGTTCTTGGGAGCTGACTGGGGATTTTTAAACCTCCAAACAATATGCAGGATTTATTTTACCATAATTGTGCTACTTTGTTATATTGTTGGTTATAGCCCATATTCAATTAGCATATATTTAAAATGTTCTGATTTACCCCTCATGTAATTGGTTTGGCTGCTATATGACCACATTCTCAAATGTTGTAATGCTGGAATAAGATTCTAGGAAGTTATCACTATACCGCCAGATAGTTCGAGATCTCACAACCAGCAGCAATGGTGGTGGCTATGTAGGTGTGTTAGGGGTGCCTGTGTTGCACCCTGGTTGAGCCATGAATGTGCACCCAAGCAGCTTCAAAGAACAGCAAAAATTGTCCAGGCACTCAAAGGTGACTAAATAGCAGTTTTAATGAAGATTGGTGCATATTACAAGCAGCTGCAATGTTTCAACCTCCAAATGAGGTCTTCATCAAGTTCAATCTTTTCTACTTTGACAGACAAAAGTGTCAATATGTGATGTCACATCCTGGCAATTGCTGTCTGTTTAATATACAGTGTGCTGAAGCAGAGTGAACGCTTTGCTTTCAATTACACAGGTCTTCTCCACTCCCCCCCCCCATCTTTAACCCCTTAAGGACACATGACATGTGTGACATGTCATGATTCCCTTTTATTCCAGAAGTTTGGTCCTTAAGGCTTTAAAGATTGAGGAATTGAAGACTGGAGTCCCTCTGCCTCTCTCATTACCTCCAAGAATAAATTCAAAATGAATCAACATTGGCATGTTTTAGTGTATGGTCCATGTTGTAAAAAAAACAAAAAACTTTAATCCCTATAATAAATCAGTCGATTTTCCAATGAAGCCGTAATTTGGTACTCTCTTATTAAAGGGACACTCCAGGCACCAAAACAACTTTATCTAAATGAAGTTGTTATTGTGCCAGGAGGCCCCCAGAGGCAATCTTACCTCAAGGGGTTAAACCATTTTCCTTTACATACATATACAATCTCTGCCCTTTAATTTAATCCCAAAGTTGCCTCCAGCGGCAATGTCCACTCCCCCCTCCCAAGGTGGCATCCGGCTTTCTGAATTTTCAGGTTAAGGAAGCGCAGAGTGCTTCTGGGTAGGGGTGTCATGGATTGGCTGAGAGCAATCATTACTTTTGAAGCCAGTATGTTTCTTTGCAAGCCAGTTTTGTGAATGGGAAGTCACTGATTTCCTAAGAGCACCAGCTGACTGCTTTTAGCGGCACCCCTGCCAAATGGTACTCTGCGCTTCCTGAATGTGAAAATTCAGAAGCCAGATGCGCCAGGCGGGTATGGACATTGTCGTTAGAGGCAACTTTGGGATTAAACTGTTTGAGAATTGCTTAACCCCATGAAGTAAGAATGCCTCCGGAGGCCTCCTGGCACCATAACAACTTAATTTAGATAAAGTTGCTTTACTGCCTGGTATGTCCATTTAAGAAGATCTGGAAATGGTGTCCAATGGCCTAAAATTATTCAGCTGATGAAGCTGTTGAAACGGGTGCAGGATAATATCTATGCTAGGCTTAACTAATCCATTGGATTGAGTAGTGAAACTACCTAATGATAATTATTATATAAAGGAATATGGAGGCATCCTATAATCTAAAAGGGTATCTATCAAGCATTACATTGGGTACAGTTTGAGTACAGAAAAGCGTGTGTGTACATCCCTCCTTTGTCTAAATCAAGATCTGCACTCTGATTTACCTTAGCAAAGGTAAACATTTACAAAATGTTGCTACCATTATAAATTAATAAATAAATAGGGGAACCTTGCCCACAAAAAAAAAAAATTGGTAGAGATAAACCCCTGGCTCTTACATGAATATTTAGTATTGCTAGTGTTACCTGCATGTTTTATTCGCTCATGCAATGGGTAAGGGTCCTTTGGATTTTTCTTAGGAAATTAAGAATCACCGTTATAATCTTTTCTTTGAATCTCATTATTTATTAGCCATACATATACCTGCCAATATATATATATGGATAGTAAATATATAAAACACTACATAACATTAATTCTATTTATGTACTGCGGCATTCAATATTTGAATATGATATTGTGATGATCACTGAAGAAAATAATTTAGATTTTCAAACCTTATTTTTTTCATTTTATTTGATGGACAGAATACTACAGTTTATCTCCAAGTCGCTACATGTTACATTGTCAGTGATAAATCTGAATTTAATTCCTTTACATACATATACAATCTCTGCCCTTTAATTTAAATCATGAAAACAAATAAGTGATGGATTCCTGGGCTTTGAGCAATCTTGCTGCTATGATTAATTATTCATTAATCTCTTATATCGAGAAGTGTTAGCTTAACAAATGTGAAAAATAAACTAATTTGGTTCTAGAATTTCCACAAGTACATGGACGGCTAATGTTTCAAAACCTCTTAAAGGAAACCTATCATGAAATACTCACTTTTGATATGTTGTATTCTGCATTAATCTATTTACTACCAAAATCATATATACACTTTCTTACTTTTATTTTTTTACTGCAAAGTAATTGGAAAAAAAGCAATACAGCCACATTTTATACTGAATATTGTCATGGAGTGGAACAGATTTAGTTTATTGGGCTTTATTTCTGTGGAACTCTAGAAATCGACCGAAAATAAAGGATCCCCTCTTTTCACACAATAAAGGACACTGCAAAATAACTAAACTTTATTCCTGAATTCTCACAGTTGAGAAAGGGGGAAAAGAATAAGGGTAAAACAAAGAATAATGCATGATGCCAAAGCACAGTATTTTACAGATAGATGGTTAAACCATACTACTATAGAGTATTATGCAAAAATACAAACATTATCTTTCTATTCTGTTTCCATCTTAGGAAGGTTGTAGTATTCGTAATGCCATAAGGATGCTTACACAACCTTTACATGTTTCTCAATATTAAAAAAATGACCTATTGTATGCATTGCATTGAAGAGATTCGTTGATTTTGCTATGCAAAGATTTAACAACCTTAGCGCTTTTGTTTAATAAGATATTACGTTTTTATTCCTTCCCCCAGCTTTTTTTTTATAACATTGGAACATAATGAATAAATAAATACATAAATAAGTTATAAAGGGTCAGTATCCTTTCTCTAAGCTTTGTATATTAAGCTGCAGGAAGAGATCCAAATACGTGGACAGGTTACATTGTTACATAGTAATCTAGGTTGCAAAAAGACCATTGAGATCAGCCATTCAAGGGATACTATAGTCACCAGAAGAACTCCAGCTTATTGTATTTGTTCTGGTGAGTATAATCAATCCATTCAGGCTTCTTAATAGAGAAAATGCAGTGTTTACATTACAGCCTAGGGATATCTCCACTTGCCACTCCTCATATGGCTACTAGAAGTTCTTCCTGAGGCAGTGCTGAATACTGTGCAGTACTGCCATTCAGTGTCTCCACCCTCTGCATGGAGCCACTGAACATGTCTCATCTATGAAGAGATGCTGATTGGCTAGGACTGTGTTTGTTTGTGCTGGCTCTGCCCCTGATCTGCCCCCTTGACAAGCTCAGCCAACCCTATGGGAAAGTATGATGATTAGCTCAGATCACCATTTCTGATTACGTCAGCCAAGCAGGCAGATAAGGGGCAGAGCCAGCAGCAGCAGCACTATTATTAGTGTCCCTGACCCTATAGTGTTCCTTTAAAACAAATCTTTGTATGCTGTTGATGCAAAAAGGCACCCCCAATCTCCTGTTTGTAGTGACGGCCAATTATGCCACAAAAGGGGAAATACATTTCTATTGATTCTATAATGGCAATAAGATTGGCTCTCAGCTAGAGGGAAGATGATTAGCTAATATAGAAATCCCCAATATCTTATCTACTTAAGAGCTTTGGTCATTTACAATGTCCGTACATAATATATTTAACCCAAAAAAAAGTTTAAAATGTCAGCTCAACTTTTAGAATCAGGGTTAGGAAAAAGTCAAAATCTTTAATTGTTCACTACTTGGAATGGCCCCAAAGCTTTCATTCTAGTCTGCCATTGAATCAGCTTTAAAAAAAAAAAAAAAAAAAAACATTTGTAACAACAAATATGTCAATCACTTTGAGATCTTATTTGCTAATGCATTTTCAATCTCATATTGCATAGAAAATATTAAATTCTAAATGATGCATTTAAAGAAGAACAACAAGGCAAGGAATTCATTTTGTTAATGTTTGAACATCAATTATGTGACTCATGCAAAAAAGAAAAAAAATACTCCAAAATAATTAAACATCTTCCTGAGCAATTTTATACCAAGTGTGTGGATTGATGGTTTTCTGAGAAATGTTACATTTTGTTCAGTGTTCACATCCCCTTTGTAATGTCATTTATTTTGTTCAAGCTGGTAAACTGATAAACCTTCAAAGTTAATGTGTACCTATGTCTTTTGCATATACTGTCTTTATTTTGCAGACTTGACCCAACGAAAAGCAGAGTTAAGCATTCTAAGGATCAAGAGCTTGTAGAAATTGGTGGCTAAAAATTATAATAAATAAAAACTCAATATGGGTGCGCTAATCTTCAATCGAAGATGTTATTGCCTATAAAGCACATAATTATTGATAAAACAGTAAACAATTTCAACAAAACAATGACCAAAGCTTACAAATAATACAATTAAAAACTCACCACAGCAGTGACACCAGTGCTAGGTAGAGATGTCGCGAACCGTCCGCGAACTTCCCGCAAACGGTTCGCCGCGGTTCCGTGGCGAACTCCGGTCAGCTGACACATCCCGGCCAATCTCCAGCAGACCCTCCCTCCCAGACCCTCCTACTTCCTGGACAGCATCCATGTTGAAGGATATCTACCTGGTAAAATATTCAAGATTGCAAACTCTAGTGTCAGCAGTAATTGTGTAAGTAAGTTAGAAGTGACACATTTACTGAGAGCAGTCCAGAAAGGCTGTACCTGGAGGCAGATCCATAAACAGTGAAAATTATCAGCATGTTGTTGCTGGCATATCCAACAATGGTCATTGAGTTGCATGCTCATACTTCTAGATAGGCTTCATTGTTTAAAGGACCACTATGGTGAGACAGGTGTAATTTTTAGCTCATGATAGCACATTTTACAATTTAACATGGTACAACTGGTGTTACTTAGCGATTAGCAACTCCAAGTAATCTCCATGAGGGTCATTAAAACTTTCAGCAGCTGCTAATTACCAGTTGTTAAACATTAAGATTTGAAGCACAATAACAGATCTAACTGCTAATGATAAGGACATCCATTTTTGTAATTGCAACACTAAGTGATTGCTTCAAATATAGAAACCAGCCATAATTGTTACTGTTAAGGTAGGTTAGTTAATTCCATAGCTACAAAACTATATATGTTCAGCATTAGAAGACATTCATATGTAATGATTTAAGCACTGATCTTTAGACATAATTATATTTTTTCTTGAGTTGTGTATGTTGCATAGATACAACACAAATGTATTAAAAATACCAATACACTCATATGACAGGAAATTGTTGATATGAATATTGCCAATAATGCCCATTTAAATATGACTAAACCATGCATACAGCAACAATTCTTTGTAAAAAAAAATACACAGATACATTAAGGCGAATGGGTCAAAGAAGAGAAAAAATGTCAAATATTAAATGTGTACTTATATTTTAATGGTATTCCATAGTTAAATGAGACTATTGTGCATCAAGTGAAAACCAAAAACCAGTTCATAACTAAATAGCTCATTTTCACATATAGCACAGAGCCAGACCAAGGCTCTAATATATGTAAGTTGTAACAAAATAGAATTTGTTGGTGTACTTGATTAAATTTGATTACACGGTACACAGTATTGTATGCCATTGTTAAAATTAAGTATTGTGGTGTGTTTTCACGTTTAGTTGTGCACTGATTTTTTTTTTTATTTAGTTTAAGTATTGCATGTGGAAACACAATTAGTGCTGCACAAGTACAAATTAAGTTTGCACATTTTATTTAAAGTACCAATTTCTCTTATTATTATATTTTTAATTGTGTATCAAGTGTTTGTATGTATATTAGGATTTGGAGATAAATAAAAAGACATTTAAAAATTTTATTTGAAAATTTTATTTTTGTTAATTGAGTTCAGCTCAGATTCTGGACATATCCCGTATATCAATCAATTATGGCAACAGCAAAAAATGTTATTTAAATTAATACATTATGTGCTTTCTTTCCTTTACTGTCAAATGTTGTAAAAATGTTGGTAAAAACTTTATGCCATCTGTCGTACTGGTTGTTTCAAACTTGCCATACCATTTTCTTGTACTACATTTCCCATAATTTACAATTGTCAGAGAATTTTGTCTGGTTGACAGGCTTATAAATTTCTTGTATTCTGAAGACAAGTCCAGTATGAAATTAACCACAAACATATACAGACACGCATATCTAGTCACTCAAGTAAATCTACTTAGCCACACACATATATACATAATTAGTCACTCACACATACCTAATTTGCCTTAAAAATACCATTCACACACTCGCCAAACACACTTACATATTTTGCAACATGCTCATTTCAATAAAGATAGACGTTCACATTTAATTATTACACATTCATGTTAATATGTATGTATATATTTCACAGTAACTGCATTTTCCCACCATTCAGTTCACAGACCAAGTTAGAAAAAATAACTAATAGAGAGAAAAAGAGGCTATTTCATAATTGCGGTGCTCTGAAGGAGAATGAGGATAGAGCCATTTTCTTTTTGTATTGCAGTATGCTAAATAAAGTGCTTCTGATGGATCTCAGGTTATTGGAGGTAGGAACAACCTGGGAGAGCATTCTATACCGTAGGGTGGTAGCTTCCCAGAAAAAGCTTTTAAACACAAGGTTGGAGAGGTAGAAGGTGCATCTGGATTCCATTGGTAGAAGGTTTATCTCTTTTAACAAGTCACAATGGTGGGTCTTGTATTTACAGTTTAACAGAAAGAGTTATACAATGTAGTTATTCTATGAAGATGGGCTTGAAGATAGGTTAGGGTCTAGCCACACCTAGATATATGAAACTGCGGTCGGCATGATATTTAATATGGTTCTGATGCAAAAATGAGAATGTTTGTAGTTTATGTATTTTAGGTACTGTTCCAAAGAGCATTGTGACTGTTTTGTCAGTGTTTATGAAAAGTTTCTTTTCTGTGATCCACTTTTCTACCTCTGAGAACTGGTCTTGGAGCATAGCCTTAAGCTGTGAAAGATTCGGTTTGCTAATGCAGATTATGGTGTCGTCTGCATACATGTGCATAGTTGAGTCTTTGCAGACATTAGGTAGCTCATTTATGAATATTGTGAATAAAAGGGGGCCGAGTATCACACTTTTGGGTTCACTACATGTGACTGTGAGAGGAAGGGAGGTGCTGTCAGAAATGAAAAGCAGGTTAGCAAATGATCAACAATACTTGAGTTTTTAAGCTTTTGGATGCCATGGTCTACCGTGTCAAAGGCATTGGCAAGGGAAATAGCTCAAGTTAGGTCTTATTGCTCCATGCCAGTTTGGATGTTATTGCAGACTTTTAAGAGGGCAGTTGTTGTTGAGTGTTTTTGATGAAAGCCAGATTAATCTAGGATTATATACTTTTATTGTTGGGAATGCACACATAATTGCATATGAACACATTTCTACAAGATCTTTGACAACACAGGTAGCAATGATATTGAATGGTAGTTAGATACCAAAGTAATGTCATTGCTTTTATGGATAGGTACTACTCTTGCAGTCGTCCAGAGTTTGAGTATGTATCCAGTTGTCAAGGATTCATTAATTAGGGTTGCGACAGGTTTTGCAATTGCTTGTGCACTGAGTTTTAACAACATTGCTGGGATTTCATCAGGTCCATATTGGTATTTTATTTTTATATTATTGATATGTTTATTAATGACACTAACAGGTACAGGTCTACAATTAAATTCCTTTGTTTGGGGTCTTTGCACAGTTGGAAAGGCTTGATCTACAATTGCAATTTTGGAATGCGTGTAAGCAGGTAGCTTAGCAACCAGGTTGGTGGCACAACTGAAAAAATAATTATGAAAGGAATTTGCTACATCTAGGAGATGTTGCAGGATTTGGTTGTTTTCACAGTAGTCGGTTGGGAGTGGATGGGGGGTTTGTACTTATAATTTTCCTAAAATGTCTTGGGTTTGATATGTTATTCAAAATGTCATTGAAATATTGGGCCTTTGCCATTTTTGTGCATGCATTTTGCCATTGTTGATAACCACAGTGATCTTCACATAGCCAGTACTTTTGAACTTTGACCACAATGAATCTCTAAACTGGTACATTTGTGTGAGGTCAGCTGTAATCCAGGAATTATGTGCTCCATTTACTCAAACTTTACACAGTGGGGCATTCAAATTCCAAATTTGCAAGAGCTCTGATTGAAAGTATTCAATTGCACAGTCTAGATCTGGGATTAGACTCAATATGTGCCATGGGTGCTTCTTGAGATCATTAAGAAATGATTTAAAATTACAGTTCTTACAAGACCTTGTGATTATAACCGTGGGAGGGGATTTAGAGGCTTTTATTTTGTGCACACAGTACAATAAGCAGTGGTCACTGAAACTGTCAGGTAGAAACGCCCACCTCATGGATTCTCTAAGGACAAGAGGGAAGAATGCAATCGAGCAAAGTATGGTTGGTGCTTTCTACGTTAATGTGAGTTGGGGAGGAGATTAATTGCATTAGGTACAAAGCCTTAAACAGTGAACGTTATTTATTATTTTTAGAATTCAGCTAATCAATATTAAAATCTCCAATTTGAGTTGTTTCAAGTCTGATGCAGGGAAAATTATAACTCACACTGAGGGAGAGAGATTCTTAGGGTCCGATAGGCCTGCAATAAAAGCTATGGAATGAAGAGATACATCTGCACAGATGGGACAAGACAAACATTTAGTTAGGTATCATTAAAACAAGAGATGGGAGGCTTGCTGAAATCCAAGACAAAAGTCTTTAGAGGTAAGCATAAAGGTGAATTAACAATAAGTAGACAAACCAATGGTGTAGAGTAGGGATGGTAAAACTAAATTTTTAAAACAGAATAAGACATAAAGGAAAAGATAAATATCATATATTTATAAAAAATATTATATTTGTATATATAATTGTTTTATTACTGTTCCTCTTTTTTCCCCTTGTTTGGTCACTTCTAACTGCATTAGTGAATGAAACCAGCATTTAGTTACCATCCCCTGGCCACCAATTATAATTTTCCCCACTAATCATCTCTTTTTCAGTACCACTGGAATAATTCAAAATCACAAATAAAAATAAATATGTTCAGCCATTGCTCATTTCGTTTGGTTTACAAACTCATTAAGTTACTACAGATAAAACTGAATGTGTCTTCTGGCACCCAGAGACTATGATACTGTATGTACAGGTGCTGAGCAGTCAATCAATAAAGCAGTGTCTAGAATCTGACTGCTGCCATACTGCTGGGAGTTATGATGTTCAGGCCTAAAAATAATAATAAAAAGACAAATTTAGCAATCTAAAGTAACAATTTAGAGCTTCTTGTAAGAGATATCAAGGTCCATTTGACCTACAAGGGCCACTTATGAACTGGCTTGGACAGTTTAACATCATGCCTACACAGTAATATGGTGTTTTCTGGAATTCTGATTCAGTAAATAAGACACACTGGTTTCACTTCCTGTGGATGCTCACATACCAAGGTAGAATGAATGGGCAATACTAAAATGGTGCAAGTCTGACTTTCAAATTTATTAGGAGATATGCAACCCCATAAATGTGACACTTTGGCTCCCAAGATTGATGTTTGGAGCACATTGCATTTGTGGTGTTGTGTATCCCTTAAAGGACCACTATAGTCACCCAGACCACTTCAGCTTAATGAAGAGGTCCCCCAGGTTTTAACCCAGCAGCTGTAAACATAGCAGTTTCAGAGAAACTGCTATGTTTACATTGCAGGGTTAATCCAGCAGTTTCAGAGAAACTGCTATGTTTACATTGCAGGGTTAATCCAGCCTCTAGTGGCTGTCTTCCTGACAGCCGCTAGAGGCGCTTCCGCGATGCTCAATGCGAAAATCGCATTGAGCACGCAAAACATTCATAGGAAAGCATTGAGCATTGAGTAAAGCATACCTATTGCTGCGCATGTGCATTCGGCTCCACTCTGAAGCTGACTTCGAAGGGGGAGGAGAGGACATCAGCGCCGAAGGAGCCCAGCGCTGGATTAAGGTAAATTGGTGAAGGTGTTTAAACCCCTTCAGCCCAGCGGGAGGGGGGCCCGGAGGGTGGGGAGGATCTAAGGACTATATAGTTCGAGGAAAACAAGTTTGTTTTCCTGGCACTACAGTGGCCCTTTAATAAACTCTTTAAAACCACACTTGCACCAATCTTGGGTTGCCCATTCATTCTACAAAAATAATAAAATACTTCATCCTCTTGGATAATTGGTTTTAGGTCCCTAGTTAATATTCTGTTGCTCTACAGTTTCTGTCTCAATACTGTAGTTGCGCAAACTCCTGTATGTGCAAAGTGTAGGACACAAAAAGGATGAATTTATTAGGACCGATGACAAAATAAATAAATAAATGCTTCCATTATGGTTTTATTGGTAATTGTTTTATGGATGACACAAGAGTGGGAAAGAGCAGAAGAGGCTGTCTGCTTTCTGCAGACGGAGACAGTGAAGTATTGATCGCTGGAGTTTATTGAAAAGCCCAGATTCCGTTTAATAAGCAACAGTTAATAAAGGATGTTAACATGTCACTGTATCCTTGTAATAAGTGTTTCCAGGAATGGATAAATAAGGATCAGATATCATGTGGAGTCCTAGTTTAGAACCTTTATATGCATTAAAGTTATGAGTAACATGGATTTTCTATGAATAACACTTAACTTCAATCATGTATCGGAGTACAGAGCACCCCTATAAATCTATAAAACCAATTTACATAAGTCCACATAGAGTGGCACCAAAATAGTGTTTTCATTCTTAGTCCATGAATAAAATGGCATGTACTATTAAAGATATATGTCACTATAGCCTCAATTTAATATTTTTAAAATTAGCTTTTAAAGTTTTTAAAACATATATTTTTTAAATTATTAAAATATCAAAATATAATCCATAAATAAATAAAATAATATATAAAATTATATTAATATATCAAAAATATTAAAATATTTTTCAAAATATTAAAACTTTTAAATACGTTTATTCAAATATATTAAATTGAGGCATATATTCTTACACAGGAGCCACTTCACTTTGGGTTGCAGCACTGTTCGTTACCTACAATGAATTACTGTTTTTTATAGATAATTAATGACCCACCATATGGATTTCATGTGTAAATTAGGTTATTCCAGTGAGAAGATTTCACTGCTGTATTGTACTTTCCAGCCATACTTGATTGACTTCAGATGTGTGAAGCAACGTGTACGCACATTTGGTCTGATCAGCTGTCAATGTAAAGATCTACCTACAAACATATACCAATCACTCTTTTACGTTGAAAAGATTGCAGCACAGTCTATACTTTTTATTGTTATTATTAATGTTTTTTTCTTTTATTGTAGAACCAAAAGATTAAAAAAAATTAACAATTTAATAATCTGATTTAATGGAAGTGATGTTGAAAAGGGTCTTGTATTAACGTTTAGTTTGTTTTTATCCTGACCTGACCTTAGAATGATAAAGAGTGATGGATAGGACAGTATGAGACTGACAGAAATAATGACAAGAAGCTTGGGAATTGTAAAATTGACAGAGGTTAAAAAAATCAGTGAGGCCTGGGGATCAGATGCCAGAGCGAGGACATGAATAGAAGGACGCTGAAAAAACAACTCAAAGAAAGAAGCTAAAGTAAAAATGGATGAAGGAGAAATTAGAGAAGAAAAAGAGCCGCAAAATTTACTTTTGCCTAGGGTTTAAACATCTTCATTGAAGTTTACGTTTTGACAAGCGGTATTAGTTCAAAAAATATCTTTAGTGATGTGCCCTATTGTAAAGATCCTGGGACACCAAATATAATGTTCAGTCTGTTTGTACAAAAAATATTCACATTTGGTTGATATATGTAACAATTTTCCCTTTTATTATTTTAAATATATAATTAATAAAGCATATATAAAACACACCTGGGATACATCTGTTAAAAGAAAAATAAATAATACATAGTGTAGTATGTCCAAATCACCAAATGGTAACCTCTTTACATCAGAAATATATATCACACAAAACTGGGATATAACTGTTGAAAGAAAAATAAAATAGAGATAGTGTAGTATGCCCAAATCACTAATTTGGACATTCTACACTATGTATTATTTATTTATCCTATTTGGAAGGTACCTTTTGGAAGCTGTACAATTATATTAAGTTAAGTTGATTTATATATTTTTTATCACTGCACATTTGTTCTTTGTGTTTTTTGGGTGAAGTTTTTTTTTTGGCTTAGTTTCTATTAATTAAAATAGTATGTATAATAATTTCACCATCTACAAATAAATGCATTCGGAGAAAAGACACTATGCAGAATAACACAGAGCCCATAGTCAAAGAAGGGTTAATTTAGAATATATTGTTGTCATCAAAGAGATGCTTTTTGCAGATGGTGCTTGCAAGTTCTAGAATCAATGAAATAATTAATGTCTCAGCTACCTTTGTATAATTGATTCCCAGCCCGAAAGGCTTTTTAAACAAAATTACCTTTTATATTCTTAAGAACCACCAACCTTTTAGAAGCTGATTAGATTTAAAAAAAAATCTCAATTAATAAAACATGTTTATTCAGGTTCTTTTTATGGCAATAAATGTTCAATACACATAATAATTTTAAGATATGTCTTTTGCCATAATGAACTTAGAATTCCTAATTACAAAACCAAGCTTAGGCTATGCAGAAACATCATGTTAATTGTGAAATGTATGTTTTAAATATATGTGCATATATGCAAAGTATTTTCTAACAACATATATGACTACACATACACATAGGATAATGTTTGTTTTACATTCCACCCCATTGCCTTTGTTCTACTTCATTCCAGCACAGATTTACACTCTGCAAAGAAAAACATTCCTCTTCCATTCTTCAGCGTTATTTTGTATGGCGTATCACACTTCTTTCACAATGTCCTGTACAGAAAATGTTTAAAGTCTAAAGTCAAGGTTGCATGACACTGGGCATACAAAGCACATTGCATGGATTCTTTGTATGTTGCAATAGCAGCCTGTAATGCCCTCTATTGTACCAATGACAGATGCAATGGAATCTAGTGTTTGTGGTCATCACACTCACATAAACACATAATTTTTACAGTCTGGTGGCAGTTTTAGTAAGCTGAATTCTGAGAAATGCAATCAGTATTTGGTAATGTAATATATTCATTTGACAGGTCTAATGAATGGGACACAAAAGAAAATCTGCTCCTATGCTAAAATGTACGATCTTTTTCAAGCTATAACAAATAACCTCTAAAATGTTTTACAGCTCAATATATCTTTAAACAATAGACTTGTTTCATTAGGAGTTGCAGTTCGGCAGATGATGCCCAAATTTGCAATTTCTGGACCGCCATATAGGCCAATCACAAAACAAGATACTTGCACAATGGACAAGCATGTTTGTTTGATAAATGATTTAGAACTCCACCCTGACACCTAAAAAATATATGATTGATGGGGAAATAAATTATTGATGGCTAGAGGATAGCCATTAAATTTTGATTTTATTTACAGATCAAATGAGAATTTGCCAATAGAGGGAAAAAAGAAGAGACAGTTAAAAATGTCCATATTTATATATTAAATATTTAATAATTGTAGTTTTTTTTTTATTTACTCCTCCTCTTCTTTTTGCCTGCATTAGTTACTTATTGTCACTTGAATTGTGAACCAAATTGTGTGAAATGCTCCTATCAGCGTACTGCAAAATATATACATAGTACTTATATTATGTATATATTCTGTATGCACTGATTAGCCCATTGTAACACCCTTTTGGATAATCTGATTTAGTTTCTTAAATCTTTTTCAGCAAAAGAAATACCTGCCGGCTCAACTTTCTTTTTATTCTCAGAGTAAGTGGTTAGGTCAAAAAAATGTTTCCTCTGTGCACAAGTGTAGTAAAGTATAACAAATATACATTGAAATGTATGCAATATGTTTTATGTGCCTCTGATCAGTGATATTTACAAAAAGCTTTAGTCGGGGTTTATATGCATGCTTTCCATCACATGTTTAAAATAAATCCAAAGCTGATATTTGTAAAAGAAAAATTGATTGATGGTGTAAGGGTTTATTGGTGTATATCATATATTATTTTTAACTGGTTGCACTCTTGGTAAACTTCAATTAGAATTGGAATTTGTATTTATTTATTTCAGCAAATCTGTTTCACTGGCACTTTCAATCAATATTTTTTTACAACATGACAATATATCTAAGGCTTTCACATTTTTTTCACATTTTGATGACAGATGTGTTCATAGCATGTAAAGGACATTGTGAGATGTGACAAGTTGTTGATTGGATCTCTTTATAGGTTTTCTTATCTGCAGGGATGGAATATAGGTAAGATTTACAATTACACTCAAACGTAAAATCACAATTTCTGCATAAACAGGATTAATATTAATAAGTAAAATAAAAATACAGTTAGTAGAGGGTAGACTCGAGGCACTCTGGTGACATCCAATGTCAAACAGCATTAGCATGGGTTTAGAACCACAGTCCTGCCATGTGGTGTGGTTCTAGATGGTCATGTTTTATACTAAAACTGTTTGACATCTTGATGTAGGATGGGACTAGTGTACTCGTGGCACCATAACTACTAAAGTAGTGATAGTTATCATGCTTGGAGTTTACTTAAAAAAATAGTGTAACAATTGAAGATTATGCTAGCGCCAGTGTACTTACAATCTTAATTTTAATAATGACAGGAGGCGAGTATTTTGCATTTCTCTCTTTACTAAACTCCACAGCAGTAAAGAAAGTGAAACATTTAACCAATGAAAAAATACAATAGGGAGTAGGAGTTCCCAACAATTAGGCTCCTCCCCCTCTTTCAGAAGCGACATCGTGATAGTAAAATAAAGATTAATACATAACATCTGAGTAAATACAACAGGTAAACGTTCGTAGTGGGTGATGAAACTGTAATCTGTACCAACGGGTGAACATCTGTTCTTCATGTAGTAAGAAGAATTCCAGGTAGTGTACCGAAGAACCTCCAAGGTGACACCGAATTAAACTGAAACGAGAGTGTGAAATGGGTTAGAATGGGATCTTCGAACTGTTTGTCACAGTGACCCTTGGCCGTTAACAATATTTTATGGCAATAGTATAACCAACATTATTAAACAAATAGTTGTACATACAGGAATATACTTATCCTCGTCTAATGTATTAGCATATGAACAAATCTCGCTATGACAGAAGTAGAGATATAAATGAGAGATGAGATAGGAGAAATCAGAATTCGAATGTACCCATCTTCCCTAGGGTGGGAAGGGGTGGGAAAATACTCGCCTCCTGTCATTATTAAAATTAAGATTATAAGTACACTGGCGCTAGCATAATCTTCAATTTTATAACATGACAGGAGGCTTCCTATTTTGCATTTTTTAACGCTGTAATAGTGATAATGCCGCGTTGGAGTTCGGGCGGAAATAGAATGTGCGAAATGTGGATTCCCTAGACAAGTCAGCGGAGCGTAATATATCTGCTAGTGAGGCGCCCGCCGTGAAAGCTGATGAAGCCGCTGCCCCACGTACCGAATGAGCGCCGAAGGAGGCGTCTATGCCTGTTAACGAAAGAATCCACCGAACCCATCTGGCTAGGGTAGTAGTAGTGATGGGAACGTGTGGTCGGACGTATGACACAAGGAGTTGCCCCGAGGCCGGAGTCCGTATCGGACGCGTAACCTCCACATATCGCCGTAGTGTGGCCACGACGCAGAGTTGTGGATCGGAAGTGAAGAAAGGGTAAAAATCCGTTGCGGAGTCAGACTTCGTGCGACGCGATATCTGGAATGTGACTCCCTCCGGAGAGACCGAGAACGCGTCAATGTCAAACGCTCAGACGTCCGATACCCTGCGGAATGAAACTAGACAAAGTAGAATTGTAAGTTTCGCAGAGAGCTGCCCGAGGGAGAGATTGTCATTGGTCGGCCATTCTCTCAGGAAGCGGAGGACTACCTCGACATCCCAAAGTCGAGAGTATTTTGGTTCCGGAGGTCGTTGTAGTCGAATGCCTCTTAGAAGTCTGCAAATCAGTGGGTCTTTTCCTACTGGGATTCCCAGTGTGGGAACATGGGCCGCTGAGATGGCTGAGCGGACTACGTTAATGGACCTGTATGATCGTCCTGAGGAGAACAGGTGTGTTAGAAAGTTTATGATGGTAGGAATAGAGGCCGTAAATGGATCGTCGTTCCGTTCCAAGCACCAATTGGACCAGCAATTCCACACGTGTAGATAGGATCTTCTGGTTCCTGGAGCCCATGAGTCCCATAGGAGGTCCTTAGCAGCCTGCGATAGTTCGCCGACTTGCCAGGCACCTCGGAAAGAGTCCAAGCCACTAGGGTGAGTCGATTGGCCAGGATGAGCGGATGAGGGCTCCCTTTCGGATCTGTGAGAGCATGCTGGTGCGAGGGTAGTAGGAGCGGGTCCTTGTAAGATAGGGCTAGGAGGTCCGGAAACCAAGGTTGTCCTGTCCATAGCGGTGTGATGAGTAGCAGGGATACTCTTTGCTGTCTCAGGTAGTGTATGGTCCGTGCTATCATGGCGAAGGGGGGAAAGGCATATGCTCCTGTGGTCGGCCATGGTTGTAGGAAAGCATCCGTTGCTTTGCTCTCCGGGTCTGGGAGCCAACTGAAATATGCCTGCGTTTGTCTGTTGTTGCGAGACGCAAACAGATCTAGGTGAAATGGACCCCGGTGTGCCGCTAGACCCTGGAAGATCTGTGGATCCAGCTTCCAGTCGCTGGCATCCCTCCAGTGGCGTGAAAACCAGTCCGCTGTGAGGTTCGTTTCCCCGGGAAGGTATTCCGCTTTGAGGGAGATGTTGCGGGGTAGGCAGAAATCGAAGATCTCCTTCGTTATTTCCGAGAGAATCCGGGATCGGGCACCGCCCAGACGGTTGATGTAGCGGACTGCGGAGATGTTGTCCATCCTTAGGAGGATGCAGCAGTCCGTCTTTTCTTTTGCCAAGCTGCGGATGGCAAAGGAACCTGCCAGGAGTTCCAGACAGTTTATGTGTAAATTGAGGTCCTGGGAGGTCCAGGTCCCGCCTGTTGACGTGCCTGCGCCTGTGGCGCCCCATCCCCAGAGGCTGGCGTCCGATTCCAGGACTATGTCGGGCGTGTTCCCGAAGATGGCCCGACCGTTCCATGCTTCCATGCTGTCCAGCCACCACCTGAGTTCGTCCCTGACCTCGTCCGTGCCTGGAATTGGCTGGTCGTAGGATGGGTTGTGTCTGAGGAAGGATGCTTTGAGGTGTTGCATTGCCCTGTAGTGAAGAGGGCCTGGAAAGATCGCCTGTATGGAGGCTGAGAGGAGTCCCACTATTCGAGCGAGGGAGCGGAGTGGAATGGTGTGGGCGCGAATGGTCTTGCGCAGTTCTTTGCGAATATTCGAGATCTTTGATGCAGGTAGCCGTAGGGTGCTCGTGGTAGAGTCTCTCTCGAAACTTAGAAATTGCACCGTTTGAGCTGGTGACATGGCTGACTCATCACAGGGATGATAGCAGGTCGGTGGTATAGTTCGTGTGTTGCGTCAGTCTGGACTTGTCGGAACAGAACAGAAGGAGGTCGTCCAGGTATATAATGCAACAAATTCCTTGAGCGCGAAGATGAGCGACTACTGGTTTCAGTAGTTTGGTGAAGCACCATGGAGCCGAGCTGAGGCCAAAGGGAAGGCATGTGAATTGCCACGGGTGATTTTGCCAGTGAAAACGTAGGAAGTATGCATCCTTTAGGTCCAATCTCGTGAACCAATCTCTGTCCTGTAGTAGGTCTCTCAGGAGGTGTATGCCTTCCATCTTGAAGTGTCTGTACGTGACGTATTCGTTGAGTCTTTTTAAATTTATGACGGGTCGGAAATCCCCTGATTTTTTCTTTACCAGGAATATGTTGCTGAAGAAACCGTGAGGTCCGGAGGCTGGTTCTATTGCGCCTTTCGATCGAAGGTCCAGCAACTCGTTGTGTAGGAGTTCGGCGTCTTCCGCCGAGCATTTGATCGGGTGCGGTGTGACTGTTTGTCGAGGGTGTGACGTGAAGTCGATGATGTACCCCTGAACGGTTTGTAAGATCCACGCGTCTGTGGAGATGGTCTGCCATTCCTGAAAAAACGAAGATATGCGACCTGCTGGAAGGGGAGTAAGGTAATGCGTTAGGTGATTTCTTACCTGTGGAGAAACGTGCTCTGCCTCAGGTACGTAGTCCACGGCCTCTATCTGCTCCTCGGGTATATGAGGATTGTTGTCTGTATCCCACTTCTGGGTAGAAAGAGTGGGGTCTGAAGGTACGGGGGCCTGAAGGCCAGAAACGGCTGGCAGCACGGCCCCTTTGGCGGCCAGCCCGTCCAAAAACACCCCTGGTGGGGTTATGTCTAAATACTCTCCTCATAGAGGACTGAGCTTTGTTCAGTGAAGTAAAGATATTTACGTGTTTGTTTAAGTCCTTGAGGAAAGGATCGCCAAATAGCTTGCCCTGTGCCAGAGGACCTAATTCCTTGGTGCCCAATTCCACCAACTTTCCGTCGATACGGAGTAGTGCTGCCTTGCGCCACTCGGAGGAGAGGGCTGTATTCGTGTTACCCACAAAGCAAAAGCATCTTTGTGCCCACTCCCGAACATCATGAGCCCATTCGCGAACCATAGTCGCGTCAAATTGGTCAGCCTTTGAGAGGGCATCGTCTGCCAGGTACATGATCCTGGAGAGCGGTCCTATTGAGTCTAGCAGTTTGTCTTGGACAGCTCTGAAACCCTTCTCCATGCCTTTGCGTGGGTCCTGGCCACCTCGGGACATGAGGGTGGTAATCACTTGGTCAAATTCAGGTGTCTCCGCCACGTGATCGGGTAAAGAAGGTCTTGGACATTCGGAACGTAGTCGGTTGCGGACCGTCTTGTCCATGGATTTTCTCAGCCAAAGATGCATGAATTTTACGAGGTGATCTGGGGGGGTCCAGTCACCTGAACGAGGGTGTCTTAGGTTCCTTGGATCAAATAACTTCTGACCTGATGGGTCAAAGATGACGTCCTCGTCTTCTTGCGGATTATCAATGGTGTCCTGCAAATGGGAATCTCCCAGTAACGTATGTGTGACGAGTCCGGGTTGGGATTCGGACTCGGAGCCCCATGGGTCCTCGTAGGAGTCTGACCCCTCCGCCTGCCATTCATCCAGAATCGCCAAGGACTTTTTGTGTGCATCCTCCTCATCCGAGGAGTAATCGGGTGGCGGAGGCGGGGTATTGTCCTTTGAAGGCTTAAGCCTTTTTACGGGGGTCTTACCCTTGGTCGGGTTCTGTTGGCCCTTTTCCCCTTTCCAGTGACGTTTGCTGGTGGGTGGATCGTGGCTCGTATGTGGTTCCGAATCTTCGGAATCTGAATCGTGTCGGGATCGGTGGGTTTTTGATGGTTTCCTCTTATCAGCATTAGAGGCCATCATTATGGAGAGAGCTTTCTCCATGGAGGCTGCTACCGCCTCATTAATCATTGTTTGGAGGTCTGCTGAATTTTGAGCAGGTTCCATATTGAGGTTAATATTTTTGGCACAGGGAATATTAGAAAAATAGAGAATTAGGGAATTAGAGGTCAGTTCGGCTGTATATTTAATATGAGCAACACTATGCTGGCCCTAACAGGGTACCGTAGTGTGTAATATATATATCTGTACTCCAAGTATAGAGTAAACAACCCCAGCAGGGTGTGTGGTGGTGATGGTACAATGGACTCCAGCAGAGTCTGGTTATAAGGTGTAATAAAGATCCCAGCAGGATCCAAGCTGCCTAGGCAGGCAAATGGTAATCCAAAGCAGTAATATAAGAATATGATAATAAAAGAATAATAATAATAATATTAATAATATTAATATTGATGACACCACACTATTGGGCTTTAGTATTTCTGGGCCTCACCCAGGATCACAGAAGAGGCCACAAGGCGACCTCTATAAGCAGCACAAGTAATAGGGCGGCACCCTTAACAGGCACAGGGTTATGATCCCTTAAGTGCCTTGTTATACAGCAGGTTTTTAATAAAATTCGGGCGGACTGACCTCCAGGGGAGAAAACAGAACTGCCGGCCGGTTCGCGGGACTGAGTCATCAAAATGGCAAGACGCGAGATTGCAAATGGCCGCCGCAAGAATGCCGACGGGAAAGGGGAGCTGCGCTGTGAGGAGACGCGCAGTGGCAGAGCCGCCGGAGCGGCTGAGAGGGTCGAGATAGGGTAAGGAGGCCAATGGGGAGAAAAAACCGTTGTGCGGCTGCCAATTACCGCGGGGGTTCTTGCGCTGGGAATAGCAGAGAAAGATTACCTCATGAAGAGGTACAGCAAGGGAGAAACGAGCAGTGCGGTACCAAGGGAGGGGGGAGGGGGCCCCCAACTACAAAATAAAGAAAACTATAAAACAAAATGACTCTGAAGTAAATAAAAACCTGAGGGGAAATTAAAGATAAACTCTAGGGCAAAAAATAACAGAACAAATATAAATAAAGTGTATAACCTGTAGATGACTACAAGCTATAAACAAATACCAATAATAGTAATGTACAATAAAATCAATAAAATAAATAAAATTCAATATATATATATGCATATAAAAGGGGAGCGAAAAACTCTGACCTGTCTGCGATGGAGCAGTAAAGAAAGAGGAGGAGGAGCCTAATTGTTGGGAACTCCTACTCCCTATTGCATTTTTTTCATTGGTTAAATGTTTCACTTTCTTTACTGTTTAGTAAAGAGAGAAATGCAAAATAGGAAGCCTCCTGTCATGTGATAAAATTACTTAACACATGTTATAAAAATGTGGAAAATGAAGGCAGTAATAGTACCAGTTGCGCTAGAAGCACTCGGGGCTGTGAATTCCAAGTTGGGAAAGTGGCTAAAACAACTTTCAGCTGGGACATCTGGGATCACTGTCGAGATGAGTTCAGTTTTAGGACCAGCTTAGATACTGCATGGTACCCTCATACTCCTAGACCTCTGGTAGAGGACCCAGGAATGAGGAATAAACATAGCACCCAGGAAGGGTGAGAAATTCAACTTATATATGTATTTAAATATATATATTTAAAAACATATATATATATATATATATATATATATATATATATATATATATACCTAGTACATAACTGTAGTGCAAAATCAAGATTACTTTGCAGGGATACCTAAACCTAAATATTAAAGACATTTCAGTTTTTTTAGAAAAATTATTTATTAATCTTCTAGATGCTAATCTGGCCAATACCATGTGCAAGATGAATGTGCGAAACTGTTCCAGAGAGTGTTGTTAGATGCCTGGAGCTTATGCATGATGTAATTAAGAGTCTCACTCAATTACCTCCTCATTCCCATTATATTTTACCCATAGCTGCAACTCTCTGTGAACTTCTTTTAACCATCACTACCAAATTCCCTCTTCTGCCCATTGTCCCAAATCCCCATTATATCCTTTAGATTGTGAGCTCACGGGCTATCTAGCTTAGCACGTTGTATAAAAGAGCTTCCATGGCTAGATCTCAGCTTATGGGCAGGGCACGCGCTATCTTTTGTATTTGAATTATGTATATTGTACAGTGCTGCAGAATATTATTGGTGCTTTATAAATACCAGTAATAAATAAATACATACATGTAATAATTCATGAACAAACACTGGCTCCTGGTGAGTTCTGTGGCCTATGATCATACAACATGTGCTTCCAACTAAATTTTTCTAGGGGCAAGGGTGAACCAGGAGAAACCATGAAAAGAGGTATTTACTTGCTGTGGACTAAGAAATGTGTCTTTTGAGTAATCTGATTTACACACAGTATCATTGTAGGTCACATCAATAAATGGTACATGGTAAATGGTAAGTAGCACATATCTCCTACTGCATTATTTGTTAGCTCAAATATGTAAGGATATCATCTGAAAGATAAAACATTAAAGTCAATATAGAACATGATGATCCAGAGGCATACCTAGGTTACATGTCACCCAGGACAGAAATGTATTTTAGCCCCCCCCCCCCAAACTATAAAATGTTTTTCTGACTCACTGTTCGCCCTCAGTTTGCTGTGCACCCTTAACCCTTTTGTTGATTAAACTACACACACATACTCACATTCATACACACTTTCAAATACAAAGACATGTATATATACACATACTCATATACAAAGACATTCATATACACTTTTTTCATATATACACACAGACACACACATTGATAAATGCATACACACAGATTTATACACAAACACAATTAAACGTATAAACACACACATCCATATATACAAACTTTCATATACAAACACAGACTCGTGTACACACACACATTCATAGACACACACGCAAAACACATATTCTTATTTTTTTTCCCATTTATTTATTTGTTTATTTCCATAGTGAGATCTACACAGCTTCCCATTTTTTTACAGCTTCCCATGAAATGAAACTTGAGTGGAACTTGGAGGCGAATAGTTTGCTGCTGAGATCTCTCTCTACCGATTCCCCTGTTCCCTGTAGCTGTTTAGGGTTTCCAAGACTGGTTTGCAACAGTACGGAGCGCATGAGGAAGTTGGGTGCTCAGATACCAGCAGATCTCTTACACTGCTCCATAGCCACAAGACAGTGGCAGAGAAGACACCTGCCAGCAACATGTTGGTAGACAGGTGTCAGCTATGGTGACAAAAGGAGCCCTGTCCAAGTTTCTGCCACCTGCTACTCGGTGTTCATCCCCCATTTAGTAAGCCTCTGTGTTTATCTAATTGCAACCAACATACAAACATGTTTGGTACTCATATGTTTGCTAAACTCTTGTGTTAGTTACAGACCAGTGAGTTAAGATACTTTTGGAGATCTTTAAATCGTAGACAATATAACAATTCCTAAGACTGTTGGCTTAACATAATGTATGCAAAAAATAAAATATGTTTTTACTACCAAAATAACAAATATTGTCCTACTATTTTTACTATTACTATTTCTTACTATTGTCTTGCTTTTTTGTAATTGCAATCTTCCCTTTTGAATTATATGTATTCAAATATTTTAATAGTAGTTCACACTATGGGCTTCTGATGTCCTTATGATTTCTATGTATTTACTAATATTGCTATGTGTGCCATTATAATAAGGTAATAAATACTTCCTGTGTTTAAAAAATATGCAAAATTAGTTAGCCTAAAATAATTATAGTTTTTTTTTTCATTCAAATTATATGGGTAGAGGGGAGAGATAAGGGCATAGAGGTAGATGTCTTCAAAAGGGTAGAGGAAGAAACCATAAGTCAAGATGAGTCAATTGAGTCAATTGTGATGCTATGAAAGATTGTAAAGGGGAAAAGCAGGTAAGGTTTTATTAAAAGTACAAAAAAGAAAAAAACACCTAATGACTAATGAACGCAAAATAATTATTTTTCTACCTTTGTTAAGCATTTGGTGAAATGCATTAAAATATTTTATGAAATTGTTATTAAATTCACAGAAATATCAGTTTAATGGTTAAGGATGCAAAATGTTATCACATTCGAGATGATATCTGGACAAAATGTTCAGCTTGTTTCATCCTTGGCTCTATACGATTCTTTCAAAATGTTTTCAGACTGACAAATGCAGGGTGTGTAGAATAAATTCCTTCACTAAAGAAATTGTGACTCTAATAATAATTTATTCACATGGTCTTTTCTGTTTTCCACTTGACTGATTTTCCCACATTTCTCCTCAATTTAACCTTCTTTGTCCCATTGTCTCTCTATTATCTTTCAATCTGTTCTACTTCCTCCTGGTCCCCTGTCGGTGCACTATGCACCCTGTCTATCTCCAAATTCCTAATAATTCTCTCTTGTAATTGAAGTAAAAAAGGGTACTTATGCATCACAAATTTTCTCAGGCGATTTACTCTAAAATTATTTTTTTTCCACTTATGGAACATTTTTTTTTTTTTCAAATAAATTCTATTTAGAGTAGCTGAATGCAGTCATCCCTTCATCTCCTAGAAATGTATATGAAAGCAAGAGTGCAAAAAGAGAGAGAGAGAAATAGTGTGTGTGTGTGTGTTTGTGTGTGTGAGTGTGTGTGTGTTACTAGTGATTTTTTCGATCCACTCAGAAGGGTAGACATTTATTTAAAATTATATAAAAAATGCAATAACTTAATATCAATGTCAAATGCTAACGAGCAATGCACATAACTACGTATTTGTTGTAAAATAGTTGAGAAGCTATGAAAATGAAACAGTAACACACAGGAGAAATACGCAGGTTATAAAACGTGTTGGAAACACTTGATTATAAGAGTATTAAAGAAGGTGTAAAAGGCCAACAAATAAAATGATGTATTGATTGAATATATGGACGCAATTCGTGGAGCCAGTGCCATTTATTTTTCTTCTTACAGTTGATCTTTATAGTTTGTTTTGTTTTTTTTGTTATGCTTTGTTTGTTTTTTGCATACTTCATTATCCCAATTTTGCTTATATGTTGTACTTTTATGTATACTTTTGTAATGTTTCCATTTTTCAAGTTCGTGGTATATAACTATGTGATTAATTAAACTTTCTTTCTGATGAACTTGTATGGCACACATAAAATTAACAAGTAAATAAAACTTTCCTCCGTTCTCATACAAATTACTTAATGAAACTTGATTGCTGGCTGACCTCAGCAATCAATCAAGCAGCACACAAGGGACATTCAATTAACCTTTTGCAATCTCTTCATTTACAAAATAATGACTTAAAAAAGGGCATGTATTAAGGAAAACATATAGAAGGAATTAGATGAGAAGTTTCTATGCCGATAACAAAAACTTGAGAAATCTACTTTATATAGGTTTGCTATATGATATGTTAAACCTTACTACCATTTGTTTTTAAACTTATTAAATGTAAATTGATCATTGACTGGCTTCAACCAGCAATTGATTTAAACCCTAGGAATTGTGAAATAAGATTCAACAAACACCTTTATTTAAATAGTACATACAGTTGCAAAGTAATAAATGAAAATTGGACATATCAGAAAATGCAACAAACACAAGGAAGCAGCTTTAAATAGATATTACTACTGCAACAACCATGTTATTTTATATTAAATTATATATTATACAAAAAATAATTTTTGTGCAAGAAAATGCTAAATTTATTTTTGAATCTTATATAGTAAATGATTAATGTTCTGTGTTGGTCAATTCAGCTCCTTGCCAGTGTACTTAACAATGAATTCATAAACGGTGTTTGCCATATCAATTTACTGCCAATCTACAAAAAAAAGTACAGTGATATATATGCAAATATAAGATCTTAAACTATAAGCACATTTGAATATATTTTTGTAAATGCGAAGAATCTTGCGTTGTTATGTTATTCAACACAACCAAATACATTTGGGATATGGCTGGAAAATCTAAAATATTAGGAAACAAAAAAGGTATATAGTGTAATACAGTTAACGATAAATGAGCGCTTAATAAAATGCACTCACAAGATAATGATGAAAGTTGCGCCCAAGGGTGCCTCCCCCGATAATAATGTGGTGCTAAGATATCCCTCCTATTGCTCCGATGGTGTGGATGCAACACAGGACTTCAGTGGATGGTAAGAAAAAATTCAGCAGCTTTATTTAAGGATGAACATTCACCCATCAATAATACAATATAAAATGTAAAACAGCAGAGGTCCTACGCATTTCGTTCACAAAATTGGAACTTCCTCAGGGACTATAAATTAAAATAAAGTACAAAAAATAGTGACTAGTATAAAAGCAGCCTAATCCCCCCTTCCCATCAGTCCCGTTATATAGGGCTACTCCCAGGGACGGACTGACAGTGGCCTGGGCCTCCGGGCAAAATTAGCACCTGGGCCCCCAGCAGACCGATATATATGCTGGTATAGGTGTACCGTATATTTGATTGTATGTACATGTAAAGTGAATGCATGTTTCTGTGTGTATGTTCACTGTGAGCACTAGGGTAAGTGAATATATGAAAATAATAGGAAAAAGGCTGCGCACACAAGTAGAAATAAAGTCCAATGTAAAGGAAAGTCCCAATGTTGTTATCCTTACAGATGGTCTTTGCTAATGACGTCTTCTCTTAATGTAGCGGTTCCACTTATATGAAAGAAAAAACAGGAGAGAGAAGGGCGACCAATAGTGTAGTATATAAAATTCTGGTGTGAACATAAAATAATAATAATATAGAACTCACATTTGCCAGAGCTATTGTCCTAGCTCTGGGTTATGGCGCATACAGCGGTTTAATCCCCGCTTGTAGGATTTAAATGGGTTCCTCTCTGTGGTAGGTGTCCAATTCTCAGAATAAAAGAAACAGCCGATAGTGCTCACTGTATAGCAATATGGATAAAATAATAAAAGAATGTACTTACAAAGCAGGAGCAGATTTACTGCTCCGTGATGACAGCTTGGGTGGATTGATCCCCACCTAGGATTTCTTTGAGTACAGGAAACTTCCAGGGATTCTCAAGGTTTTTTTTAAAACCAGTAAAAAAGGATAAAATAATTAAAAAGGCCAGGATAATAAAAAAGAAAATTATGTGTCTATAAAAAAGATTATTGGTACAAACAGATAACCAAAAAATACTTTAATATATAAAAGAACACAATAATTAAAGTGAATATATGTATGTCTTTGTGTGTAGTGTCAGGATATGTGGATGATTAGTATATTTGAATACATGTTTTTGGTTTTGTGAATAGGGTAGTATTTTTTTGTGTGTGTTTGTGTAGCATGGCAGTATGTAAAAGGGGGTATTTGTGAAACCAAGTGTTAAATGTTACGAGCCACCTTAAAGGGACTCTCCAGTGCCTGGAAAACAATCAGTTTTCCTGGCACTGCAGGTCCCCTCTCCCTCCCACCTTCCATCCCCGGTTGCTGAAGGGGTGAAAACCCCTTCAGTGACTTACCAGAAGCAGCGACATGTCCCACGTCGCTGCTTCTTCCTCCGCTCATGCTCCTCCCCTTCATCACGTCAGCCGTCGGGGGAGACCTAATACGCATGCGCGGCAATGCCGCGCAGGCGCATTAGACCTCTGCATAGGAAAGCATTGAAAATGCTTTTCAATGCTTTCCTATGGGAATTTTCAATGCTTTCCTATGGGAATTTTAGCTATAGACCAGGAAGTGCCCTCTAGTGGCAGTCTAGTAGACAGCCACTAGAGGAGGAGTTAACCCTGCAAGGTAATTATTGCAGTTTATAAAAACTGCAATGACTACACTTGCAGGGTTAAGGGTAGTGGGAGTTGGCACCCAGACCACTCCAATGGGCAGAAGTGGTCTGGGTGCCTGGAGTGTCCCTTTAAAGTGTGTATTCACAAATGTGTATTCCCCCCTTAAAAATGCGATTTACTCACCTGTTTCCCAGCACCGACCAAACTCCGTGGCAGAGTTCATCAATTTAGATGATCTCAGCCAACCCAATGCTCTACCATAGGAAAGCACTAGAAGGCTATTGTGCACGCGCAGCAAAACGCTGTGTCAATCACCATCATAGAGATGCATTGAATCAGTGCTTCTCTATGACAAGCGTTCAGCGTCGACATACAGAGCATGGAGATGCTGAATGTCAGTGCTGCACATTTTGCAACACTGACACAGGAAGCGCCTAGGTGTTCCTAGGAAGCGATGTAAACACTGCATTTTCTCTGAAAAGGCAGTCTTTACAGCAAAAACCCTGCAGTAGTATACTATACTCACCAGAACAACTACATTAAGCTATATAATAAACATTAAGCTGTTACTATACATTAAGCTGTATAATATAAATTAAGCTGTAGTTGTTCTGGTAACTATAGTGTCCCTTTATGTTTGCGCGTGCAAAGGGGTAGGGACTGCAGAGGGTGCCGAAAGGAAGGGGCTGCAGGGGAGGGACTGTAGAGGGTACGGGGGAATAGGGTGGATTAGAGGCTGTAGTAGGTGCAGAGGAGGGACAGACTGTAGTGGGTGCAAAGGGTAATAGGAGATGCAGTGGGAGCAGTTGGGTAGCCCACTAGCCACTACCAAAAGCGAAACCCTACTATTGCGCACAGTGCAGGGGGTAGGAGCTGCAGTGGGAGCAGCAGGTAAAAGCTGCAGTGGGAGCAGAGGGGTACGGGATGCAGTGGGAGCAGGGAGGTAGGGGATGCAGTGGGAGCAGGGAGGGGATGCAGTGGGAGCAGGGAGGTAGGGGATGCACTGGGAGCAGGGGGGTAGGGGATGCACTGGGAGCAGGGGGGTAGGGCATGCACTGGGAGCAGGGGGTAGGGCATGCACTGGGAGCAGGGGGTAGGGCATGCACTGGGAGCAGGGGGGGTAGGGCATGCACTGGGAGCAGGGGGGTAGGGGATGCACTGGGAGCAGGGGGGTAGTGGGAGCAGGGGGTAGGGTATGAAAGTGGGAGCAAGGGGGGTAGGGGATGCATTGGGGGTAGGGGATGCAGTGGGAGCGGGAGGGGTAGGAGATGCAGTGGGGGGGTAGGGGATGCAGTGGGAGCAAGGGGGGGTATGGGCTCTGATGGGGCAGTAGTGGGGGAAATTATATAATAACACATTTTAATTAAAAAAAAAATAAAGCCCCCCTCCCAAACCTTACCTCTCTGGTGGTCCTCTTCTGAAGGAGGGCACACAATGCTGACATGCTGCCTGTTAGTCTGCTCAGGGCAGCTCCTCACTCTGCACTGTGACTGCTGATGTCACTTCCTGCAGAACCAGCCGCACGGAGCTGCCCTGAGCAGTTACAGGCAGCTCAGTGAGGCTGTGTTTGGAGACAGGCACACTGAGGGGCAGCCTAGCAGGGTCTTTGGAAGGCCCCTTAGCTGTCCCTCAGTGTGCCCTGCACGGGGGATTATATTTTTAGCAGCAGGGGCCCGCGGAAGGCTGTGCAGGCCCCTTACTGAGTGCAGGCTGGCTGGGGAGATTGTTTTACTCCCCAGCTCAGCCATTACTGCACTGCAGCAGGGGCGGGCCCCCCAGAGCCTCGGGCCCTCGGTCCATGACCGATTTGCCCGAGTGCTCAGTCCGCCCCTGACTACTCCCTAAGTTCATAGGTGGATCTGTGGGTGTTTCCCTACTTCCTCATCTTCATTGGTGTAGTGGTCGATCCTGTTCAGCTGTTCGTGTTATGCTTTAATTCTCTTTTCATCCCGATCGTAAACGCCCGCGTCTGCAATCAGCCAGAACCGGAAGTGTAAACAGCCAAACACTTCCACATTCTATCATATCGTGCGTTCCAAAAGAGATGCTATGAAATATAGGGATACAGCCCTCTGGTGGTCGCCAACAGAATTATCAGTTAACAATGATAATAGCGAAAAATAGATATATATCTATTAAGAAAGAATACATTAGTATTGACAGCAACATAGCAGAGAAAATTTGTAGTACATCATAAGAATGTATGTAGCCGGAAGACAAAAGTCTGTATAGTAAAAAGGTAACAATTTATTCAATCCAAAATTGACATAAGATAAAAACATAAGATACACACAGCCAAACAATAAAACATCCTGAATGGCTAAAGGACCCTTCTGGTAAGCAGCTGGAAAAATAGTATAAAGTGCACTATGCAAGTAAGGGAAGTATTTAACCCCTTAAGGATACATTACATGTGTGACATGTCATGATTCCCTTTTATTCCAGAAGTTTGGTCCTTAAGGGGTTAAGAAATGAATAACAAGCCACTAGCATTCACTATACCTCACAAAAGGGGGTATAAGAGCTGTCATTGCTTAGGAGAAACCACAAAAATCAATGCTCAGTACCCTCTAGTAATAGAGATAAAGTGCAGAAAAACATAAAGTGCATAAACACAAATCCAAACTGCTGATACCACACTTCAGGGTCAGGATACAGCTGGGCTCTACTTGTTTCGTCGGACGTCCGACTTCATCAGGAGATTCTATCTTCTGTCGCTGTCTTCCTCTTTTTAAATCCGCCAGTCTTCTCGTTCCAATCCTAGCATCATATGTCACGATGCACGTCTGTTGGTACCGCGCATGCGCATCAACCATCATGGAACGCAGCCTAACTTTATTGACAATATGCACACAAGCATTATTGTGCCGGCGATCTCAGCACGGCACAAAATATATGCTGTGAACTTACAAAATAGCTAAAAGAATAAACATAGAGATTGTAGTAATAATGTATGAATGTCATAGTGAAAAAAAAATCTCATAGTGAAAAAACTAAAGGAAAAAAAGAGAATGTAGAACAGCTTAACACTGAAAAAGAGAGAGGGGGCTGGGTTATGTTTATACATATTTATGTTAGTGAAAATTACGTGTATGAGAAACATCCATTTATACAACGTCATCATATTGATATTGATATTAGCACGTAAGAGAGACGATAAATTATAATGAATAAAAAGAAACATATACTACCCAGGGATAATTTATGGATCCATATAAAAACATACATATAAAAGCACTTGTGTACAATCTTACTTATAAGTTTTGGGTCAATTTTCCTTAAAGATTTTTATACCAGGCATCAAAATAGTTGGTAAATAACCCTTTCAGCTTTCTACATAGTTTCTAAAACAATCATGCCTTCACTTGTTTCAGATCTCAGATTAGATTAGAGATCTTACATTTGCTTTTCTTCAGGGAGGTCCTAGAAATATAGAAGCAGTGATAGAAAGTAATAAGAAGTAAGACACATTTCAAATATACTATTAAAACAAAGCACAACATTGAAAAGCTAAAAAAATGCTGACACATTATATATATCAATCCATAAAAGCTAATATATCCAAATCGGTATTTAGGCCAGAGGGAACAGAGATTTTTAGCTTATAAATCAATTCTGTTTCCCTCATGGCCAACATTTTCTCCATGTCACCACCTCTCCAATGGGGGGTGATCACGTCAATACCAATTCAAATAAAATCCTTATAATTTAAATCCCTACAATTGGTGAAATGCTTCGGGATGCTATGTTTCAAACTTTTCTTGTTTATACCATTAAAATGCTCTAAAAACCTTAAGTGGTATAAACAAGAAAAGTTTGAAATATAGCGTCCCGAAGCATTGCACCAATTGTAGGTTGTTGATTTTAATTATAAGGATTTTCTTTGTATTGGTATTGACGTGATCAAGTTTTGATTTTTGGGGGCACATTTACCAGATTATCCCCAGGTAGGGACAGATTAAGAGCCGAGTGGGCCAGGTGCTGACAATTATGATGGGCCTAATTACAGAATCTTATCAATAAAAAACACTAAAACAGTCATACCTACCAAGTGTCATGTAGCTGATGGAGGGAAACTCAAAGGATGCAGCTATAAGAAAACACATACCCTATGCTAATCTCTCTCTAATTTATGCTTTTATCTTTTAAGTAAATCCATACCCCATAACAGCAGTGTCCAGTGA
This sequence comes from Pelobates cultripes, assembly GCA_933207985.1. Lineage (NCBI taxonomy): Eukaryota > Metazoa > Chordata > Amphibia > Anura > Pelobatidae > Pelobates > Pelobates cultripes. Next base: position 100,974,231 of record OW240923.1, read on the forward strand.
AGCAGGAAGTCAACGGGCGGGGTAAAAGGGAGAGTCACTGATACAAATCACGTGACCAGAACTGCCAAAATTGGGGCATGTCTGTCCAAAGAATTGGAAGGCCAGCCTGGCATCAGTGTCCCTATGTATCACAGTGTCAGTGTCCCCATGTCGCCCAGTCCCCTAGTCTCCCAGTGTCAGTGTCCCTATGTCGCCCAGTCCCCCCCCATGTCGCCCAGACCCCTAGTCTCCCAGTGTCTGTGTCCTCATTTCTCCCCGTGTCCCCATGTCTCAGTGTTTCCTGTGTCACTAGGACACCCAGGAACACTGAGACACTTGGGGACACTGAGAGAAATGGGGACACAGACAATAAGGACACAGAGAAATGGGGACAGACACAGGGAGACATGGGGACACTGAGACATTTGGGGACACTAAGGACACAGAGACATGGGAACACACACTGGGAGACTAGGAGACATGGGGACACTGAGACACTAGTGACAGTGGCTGGGAGGCATGGGGACACTGGGAGACATGGGGGAACTTGTGGACATAGACATGGGGACATTGAAAAATTTGGGGACATTGGGAGACATAAGGACACTGAGAGACATGGGGACACTGGTTGACAGACATAGGGACACTGAGAGACATGGGGACACAGACACTAGGGACACTGGCTGGGAGACATATGGACACAGACATTTGGGGACACTGGGAGCCATGGGGACCCTGAGAGACTTGGGGAAACAGACACTGGGAGACTAGGGGACACTGTGAGCCATGGGGACACTGAGACACTAGGGACACTGGCTGGGAGACATGGGGACGGTGGGAGACATGGAGACACTGTGTCCCTAGTGTCTCCGTGTCCCAATGTATCTCCCAATGTCCCTATGTCTCACAGCGTCCCAATGTGTCTCAGCATCCCCATGTCTCACAGTGTCCCCTAGTGTCTCAGTGTCCCTATGTTTCCCTGCTGCCTCCCCCCCCATCCTTAACTTCCCTGAGTTGTAGGCTGTCTCTGCAGGTTGGGAGCTGCTGTCTGAACTCTGTGCTGTGTAGCTGCTCCCCTGTGAATCAGTGAGAAGAGAGAGACAGGGAGGGTTATGCTGTAACTTCCTATCTCTGCCTCTCTCCATACACAGTGACTGGTGCTGGTATTGCAGAGTAATCTCCGTTTATACTGAGGAAAATATCTGCATTTGTATTGCCGGTATTACTGCAATACCGGCATGGCCAGGCAGCCTCAAATACTGTCTGTGCTGCTAAAATACCAGCCAGGTGGCAAACCTAAGAGTAGTGTGTTAAAAAAAAGTACAAAAATATATATATATTTTTTTTAAATGGGCCTATTCCATGGGCCTGGGCCTGGAGCTGCAGCTCCATCAGCCCCTATGTTAATCTGGCCCTGTCCCCAGAGGATTTTTAGAAAGAATCAAAAATATATACAAATTTAGGACTCTTTAGGGGTCACAATACATGTAAAGCTTGTAAAACTGTTTCTATAGAGAGGTCTAGTATGTTTTCCAGCTACACTACGGGTGATTTATATCATATTAAATCAGAAATAGGGTGCCACATGGACGTTGTGGTTTATTTGCTGCTTTAACATTTGAACAATATTAAAAAGGGACTTATGACTCACTCGGTCCCTGCCCACTGTAGTACGTGCCCCTTTTTTCATGGAAGATTTCAAATGTATAGGTATTGAAAGGGTCTTTCCACACTGGCGGGGAGGTGATAGAGTGAAGAGATTGGCCCAATGCCAAACTTTTTGGATCCACAAGTTGAAAACATTAGCCTATGGGATTGAATGTGGATATTTACTCTGTCTGTTTTTTATAATTTTGTAATAACTATCGTCTTTCTTACTTTTGCCCCTTTTTTCTTTTCTCTTTGAGGGTTTATATGTATGTACTCTATGAAAGATTCTAATATATTCCATCATTTCTGAATCATGTATATTTTACAATAACACATTTAGATTTATGATTTTGTAGAAAGTACCCTTTAAAATCTGGTCTGGAGAGGTACAGACCAATATACGAAGGATGCCATAGAACTATGGATATGTGTGTGTTTTCTTTCTTTTTTTCCTTTGGTTCTCATTTAACCCCTTCAGGACGGAGTCAATAGTGCAAAACAAAACGTAAACAAAAACTGGAATTTGCGCTATATGTCTCTTCAACCGTAATTCACTGCTGTCACATTAAGTGCACCCACACTTATTATATATCATTTTGTTCAGGAGAAACAGGGCTTTAATTTATCATTAACTATTCATATATGGAACATAATTTATTATGAATAAAATTTTTACAAATGTGCGAAAATAAGATTTTTTTTAATTTTGTATTTCCGTCTGACATTGTTTAGTCTTTTTTGGTAGCCACTTAGTCACAAACACTGGCCAAAGTTAGTGTTCATATTTGTTTTTGTGTGAAAAAAGCAAAAAAACTAATATTTGGACAGTGTTTGTGACTAAGTGGCTACTAAGAAAGACTGGACACACCCCACTTGCAATACCTTGGGTTTTCTACTTTTGCAAATGGTAAGCCGTCATGAGGGTAATTCTCATTCCTGGGCTACCATACGCTCTCAAAGGCAACATAACCAACCTGGCAAATTTCAATGTAAAAAAAATGAAATGCAAGCCTTATATGTGACTCTCTAACTTTCCAAAACACCATAAAACCTGCACATGGAGGGTACTGTTATTCTCGAGAGACTTCACTAAACACAAATATTAGTGTTTTAAAACAGTAAAACATATTACAACAATAAAAGTGCAGTTTGTTTGTAAAAAATGCAAAAAATTCACTTTTACTTAAAATTTCATCGTTGTAACACAATTTACAGGTTTGAAACACTAATATTTGAATTCAGCGAAGTCTCCCGAGTAAAACAGTACCACCTATGTACAGGTTTTATGGAGTTTTGGAAAGTTAGAGAGTCACATTTAAGGCTTGCATTTGGTGTCTTGGAGAGTTACAGGGTCAAATAAAGTGCTTGCGAATTCAATTCTCTGCACTTTCTCCCTGTGTTGTCAGGCATGTCAATCAAATTTTAATTAATCAAATCACATAATTATGTTAAAAGATTATTTAAATATACACGTAGAATTTTAATATATAAGCATTTATAGATATGTAAATTCTACGTTTATACTAATGTAATCTTTTATGTAATTATATGTATTTATCTATATGTATATATGCGGTTATTTGTATTTTATATATAGATAGATAGATATAGAATGTCATTCTAAGTGTATTTTTTTACCAATATATATATATATATATATATATATATATATATATATATATTAATAACAAAATAAAGTTAGAATGAAATTACATATGAATATAAAATTTATATTAAATTTTGTTTCAATATTTTATTTATTTATTTTATTATTTTATTTATTTATTATTGTAATTATATTTGTATATATATAATATATGTGTATATATCTATTATATATAATATATACATATATATATGTATATATGTGACGTCATTCTAAGTGTATTTTAATACTAATATATGTACTTATATTAATATTAAAATACACTACGTATGATGTTATTTTATATATACATATATACACATAATTTTTATTTTAAACATGTTTAATTAATTTATTTTACACTTCCCACCAGCAGGGGGACTGTCTGACAGCCAGCTATAGGGGGCCATGTCAGCGGTCACATGGCCCGGGGGCCTCATTTGCCGAGGGAGGGCTGTCTGGGCTGTCAGGCAGCCCTCCAAAAGAGGATTGCGGTGGAGGTGAGTACCTCCGATCTCCTGGGGCTGCAAGCCGTTACAGCATTCTATGCCGCCGCAACGGCTTTAAAGCCCTTTTAATGCGGGACGGCATAGAATGCCGTATCAGCGTTAAGGGGTTAATGTTATGGAGAACCATTGAATAACTAATAAGGATAAAGTTTTTTATTTTTTTTTCCATTTTTTTTTCAGTTATAGAGAATTTTTTCATTGTCACATAATTGCAAATTTAGCACCTGTCACTTTAAAATAAAGTTTAAGTGTGATTAACATATATACCCATATGGGATTTTAAATGGAGTAATTAAGCACTTATGATGTACTACAAATTCTCTCTGTTATGTTGCTGCCGATACTAACGTATTCTTTCTTAATAGATATATATCTATTTTTCGCTATTATCATTGTTAACTGATAATTCTGTTGGCGACCACCAGAGGGCTGTATCCCTATATTTCATGGCATCTCTTTTGGAACGCACGATATGATGGAATGCAGAAGTGTTTGGCTTTTTACACTTCCGGTTCCGGCTGACTGCAGACGCGGACATTTACGATCGGGATGAAAAGAGAATTAAAGCATAACACGAACAGCTGAACAGGATCGACCACTACACCAATGAAGATGAGGAAGTAGGAAAACACACACGGATCCACCAATGAACCTAGGGAGTAGCCCTATATAACGGGACTGATGGAAAGGGGGGATTGGGCTGCTTTTATACTTGTCATTATTTTTTGTACTTTATTTTCATTTATGGTCCCTGAGGAAGTTCCAATTTTGTGAACGAAAAGCATAGGAACTCTGCTGTTTTACATTTTATATTTTATTATTGATAGGTGAATGTTCATCCTTAAATAAAGCTGCTGAATTTTTTCTTACCATCCACTGAAGTCCTGTGCTGCATCCACACCATCAGAGCAATAGGAGGGATATCTTAGCCCCCCATTATTATCGGGGGAGGCAACCTTGGGCACAACTTTCATCATTATCTTGTGAGTGCATTTCATTAAGCACACATTTATCTTTAACTGTATTACACTATATACCTTTTTTGTTTCCTAATATTTTAGATTTTCCAGCAGTATCCCAAATGTATTTAGTTGTGTTGTATTTCATTTTGTAGACCTGGGAGGTTGTCTTATTTAAATATTGAGATAAGTATATCTTTATTTATTATCCACTATACACATACACATCGTGGTGATATAGACTTGTGTGTGGTTGTTATGTTATTATTAGACAAAAAAGTCACAGAGTAGTCATATCATCCAGATATTGTGTAAGTCTTTTGTGGAGTTCTACAATAATGTACCAAATTGTGTATATTGGTCTGTTCTAACTTATATATATGTATAATCCATAAACACGTCGGTGCATACACTTGGTTTGAGCCCAATTTAGGTCATATTTGGAATTCAAGATTTTTACCAAGCTTATTTGTTGATGAGTGTCTAAAAAAATTGTATTTTTACTGGCAAAGTGCTTGACTTTGAAAGAGAATATCCAGCCTAGTACATTAATTTTCACTCTTTGAGATTCCTTAAAATTGGCCATAATAATATTTTAAGTGAGGTGGCCCCTTTTTGAGTAGAGTTGCCAAAGTGCTTGACACTTGCATAACATCAATCATTGTATTTACCTGAGGAAGGATAATGGGAAATAGCATGAGTAAATAGCCAGACCACAAAAAGGGACAGAAGAAAAAAATGGCTAAACTTGCACAAATAAAAAAAAAAAAAAAACTTTTATTGTTCTTTAATAGAACAAAGCAGTGGACCTCTGTCAGGATTCCTCCATATTGTCTCGATACTCCATCATGTTGAATTCATCCTGATCGGCATTACCCGTATGACTTCTGGGTTTCGCCAATCAGTCTCCGCCCATGCATCTGACGTCATGCTCTTCCCTTCAAAAGGAAGCCGCGACCGCATCTAAAGTGCTCAAGCAATCTTTGTGGTTTAATGTGCTCTACTATAATACTATATTGTTACTGTATTGTTACCGCTTTGCTACAGAACTCTGCTAACCTGATTTCCTGTGTACAGAACCTCTGGCTTTGATCCTGGCTTCACTGTACTCCACTCTCCCTCTTAAGGAACAGACTTAACTTTGGATTCCTGCCTCTCTTCACTTACTTCAGGGAACCATATTTTATTCTACTCTGGAAAGGACTTCAACTGCCATCATTCATGAAAGAAAAGATAAGTTCTCCAGTGATTGCAATTGTTAATTGGTTCTTACCAGAAGTTATATGAGAAGGATAAGGAATACTAAAGTCTGCCTTCTGGGCTTCTTCTTGCTATCTCTTTTGAATGTAATTTGCCAAACTACTCAAATGTTATTATTCTTTGAGTAAAATGACTACAACCACTTTGCATACCAGGACATATTTCATTATCAAGTTTATTTCTTCAAGTTTAAAGACTGTTAATTTGTACAACAGGAATCACCTGCTCTGTCAACTTTATATTGAAGTTAATGGACTTTACTGCTTGTTGCTAATTAAGCATTCCTTATTTTCATTTGCAACCAATTACTATATTTCTTGTGTAGTTATACTTAACCAAGATTCCCATTATTGTTGCAGAAGACTGCCAAGGTTAACGTAAGTTCTTTATTTAAATAAAATATATTTTCTTAAAGTGACAGTATGAAATATGATTTTTCACCTGTGATTGAGTTCCAAATAATTTTCTAACGAGAGTATTACAAACTCAGAAGAAACATGAGATAGAGAAAGCCAGTCTGGTCCATTTTGAGCTAATAAGCACTTTATCAAAGACTTACAAACATCAAACAGAGGCGGATAAGCACTTCACCAGTCAGTCATGTAACCAACTGCTCATAAGCACAAAACTCATCAGAGTGACTTTCCTTCCATCCCTATCTCCTCTCATATCCACCTTCTTGTGTCCCTTATTATAGTTAATTGAAGGTATTTATTATTTTTGTGTATGTGGGTTAACGCTTTTTTCCTGGCGTCTCCTGTTGAGGTCCATCAATTAACTCACACTGTTATTAGTAGGAGGACATTTCTTGCCAGACTCCCACTTTGAAGTCTAGTAACCACAAAGCTAGAATGAAGATCTAACTAAATAATGTCTTATTTAGTTCTTTTTCAATATTCTCATTTCACCTTTATTGGATCAATTTATATACAAAGAAATACGCAGCTAAATACCTGCATGCCCTGCTCTGCTGTTTTCTTGTTTTTTCTCTTTTTGTTTTCTTTTTAACCCCTTAAGGACTGGACTGTTTTTGCGATGTTGTACATTTGCGACCAGGCATATTTTTACACTTTTGTGGTGTTTGTGTTTGGCTGTAATTTTCCGCTTTCTCATTTACTGTTCCCATACAAATTATATATTGTTTTTTTCAGGACAAAAGGGGCTTTCTTTACATGCCATTATTTATATAATCTCATGTATTTTAATTTAAAAAAAATACAAAAATCTGATGAAAAATTGAAAAAAATACATGTTTTTTACTTTTACTTGAAAAATCTTTTACTCATCTACAAAAGCGAATGAAAAAAACTGCTAAATAGATTCAAAATTTTGTCCTGAGTTTAAAAATACCCAGTGTTTACGTGCTTTTTTGCTTTTTTTTGCATGTTATAGGGCTATAGGTACAAGTAGGATATTGCGGTTTCAAAACATACATTTTTAAAATTTATCAATAGTGACATTGTAACACTATTATCTGTCATAAATCTCTGAATAACACCCCACATGTACATATTTTTTTTAAAGTAGACAACCCAGGGTATTCAATATGGGGTATGTCCAGTCTTTTTTAGTAGCCACTTAGTCGAAAACACTGGCCAAAGTAAGCATTCATATTTGTTTGTGTGTGAAAAAAGTAAAAAAACTAAATTGAACGCTAATTTTGGCCAGTGTTTGTGACCAAGTGGTTACTAAAAAAGACTGGACATACCCCATTTGCAATACCTTGGGTTGTCTTCTTTTGCAAATGGTATGCCATCATGGGGGTAATTCTCATTCCTGGGCTACCATACGCTCTCAAAGGCAACGTAACCAACCTGGCCATTTTCAATGTAAAATATTTGACCCATATATTTGACCTTGTAACTTTCAAAAATGCTATAAAACCTGTACATGGGGGGTACTGTTTTACTCGGGAGACATCGCTGAACACAAATATTAGTGTTTAAAAACTGGAAAACGTATCACAACAATTATATCATCAGTAAAAGTGCTGTTTGTGTGTGAAAAATGCAAAAAAAGTAATTTTCACTGACAATATCATCGCTGTGATATGTTTTACTGTTTTGAATCACTAATATTTGTGTTCAGCGAAGTCTCCCGAGTAAAACAGTACCCCCCATGTACAGGTTTTAGGGTGTCGTAGAACGTTACAGGGTAAAATACAATGCAAGCAAATTAAATTCTCTGGAATTTCGGCCTGGGTTGGCAGGCAGGTCCCTCAAATTGCAATCAATAAAATAACTGAATTATGTAAAAATATTACATAAATACGCACGTAGAATTTAAATATATATGCATATTTATATATTTGAAGTCTACATGTATATTTATATAATTATTTATGTAATTTTGTATATGGACGTATGTATATTTCTTATTATTTGTATTTATTTTTATATACATAGATATATATACAAATTCATTCTAAGTGTATTTTGATATAAATATATATATATTAATTTTAAAATACAGTTAGAATAAAATTTCATATAGCTATATAATTTTTTTCAATTTTTTATTATTATTTAAAAAAAATTTATTTAATTTAAATTACTTAATATTTATATTTTATAATAATATATATATATATACAATATATATAGTTATCATATATATTATATATATACGTGTGTAATTTAATTATAAGTGTATTTTTATATTAATATAAGTACATATTAATATAAAAATACACTTAGTATGACATTATATATATATGATATATAGACATATATTATATAGATATAATATATGTCTATATATCATACATACACATATATAATTATTTTTTTTATTTTTATTAACACTAACTTTATTTTTTTTTACTGATTTTACACTAGCAGGGAGACTGCCTGTCAGCACAGACAGTCCCCCTGCAGGCAGGCACATGGACACCTATTGTGACCATGTGATCGCTGTGTTAAGCGATCACATGGCCACAGGGGTCCTAATCTGCCGTGGGGAGACTGTCTGGGCTGCAGGGAGTCTCCCCACAACCGGAGCCACGCTGATCACCGCCGGGGGAATGACGGCGATCAGGTAAGTAGCTCTGACCGTTAGGACGGTTCAGGACCGTCATCGGTCGGCAACGCAAAAATGCCGATGACGGTCCTGAACCGTCCTCGGTCCTTAAGGGGTTAACTAGTTTATTGACTCTCTCTGTTTATTTACTTTTCTGGCTAATCTCAGCCAACCCGAACCTTTCATTTTCAGATATATCTTCTGCTATTTATGACACCCCACTCACTCCCCCTCACCCCTTTCTCCAACATAAGTTGTTTTAAGTGTTAAACTCTTTCAGATTGATCAGTATAGCTTCAGACCTGAGGAAGAGAGGAAACTCTCAAAAACTTGCCTTTGAAATAATATGTTAGTCCAATAAAAAGGTATCATTGCATACTGCAATACTCTGGTATTATTGCATCTTTTCTACTGGACTAATACGGCTATATACATTAAGGCTTTTGCCTGTAATTGTGAGAGGGCATGATTTCCCTTCTTAAAGACACTCCTTACCTTGCTCCAACTTAAAGAGACTCCTTACCTAGCGATTTGTATGTCCCTCCCACCAATCCCACTACCCAATCATAACCTATTTTTCTTCTCCTTTTAACCTTTGGGTGGGCCCTCTTTTATTTACAGGCCCTACAGCATCGTCGCTTCCAGCACACCACAACTGACTTGCTCTCTTTCTCTAAACAACTCCTATCTTTATTACTTACTCTCTATATGGCTTTTTTTGCCCCTTACACAAGTATATGTCTTGACTTTTAAAAGTCAAACCTGGCTTTTAAACATTTAATTAAAAATTCAATGTTTCAGTTTGATGTCCAAACTTTCACCAGGATAAGCTAACATAATTACAATTACATTTTAAACTGTACAGCACTGTTGTCACTTACCCCACACTGTGCTGTCACCTGTGTCACTGTGCTGTCACCACATCTGAGGACACCAAGGCAGGAGCACCCACAGATGGAAGACGGACCCTATAAATGCCATCATGCAGGGTCTCGCATCGTGACAGAGGGTCATCACTATGTAAATGGATCAACAAATCCTTTGGTGACAATAAAATACAAACATATGTACAATTAAAATTACAACCAGTAGCCATAACCCAACCCATAGTTAAAGAATTAATAGATAACATCATGGCTTGATCACCAAAGCACAATCTGGTTCCCCTGGCGATCAATGCACACAGGACGTACATATATAGTAATAAAAATAATTGTGCCTGGCGGGTGCAAAGATTCAAGCAGAGTGTTTAATACTTACAGACATATATGAGCACACAAGAGTATCTAGAGAGAAATTTAACAAAAAAAACAGAGAGCCTAAAGGGTACTCTCCTTTAATAATTTCTAAACTACATTGTTGTCTCACGCACACATGTTGCAACTAATCAAAGGATTCATTAGTTGCACCAGGTGTGCTTGAGCTAGAACAATTGAAATACCTGAACTGGCTAGGGGTTTGCTGATTGTCATGTCTGACTGCATTTTCAAAATATGAAAAAGAATGGTCCACAAAGTTAAGAGAAGAAATCATCACCCTTCACAAACAAGGAACAGGATACAAAAAGATAGCGATGATATTGCATGTTACTAGAGACATCATTGGAAGCATAGTTCGCAAGTTCAAAATTTAAAGAATAGAGGTTACACTACTTGGGTGGGGCAGAAAAAGAAAGCTATCAATGGATGCAACCAGATTTCTTAGAAGACAGATTGTGAAAAACCCTTGAGTAACTGCAAAAGACCTGCAGCAAGAGATTTCAGTGAACACAGTAAGGCGCATACTAAACACTGAAGGTTTCCATGCACAAATTCCAAGACATTCACCATTACTGACCCAAAAGCACAAGAAAAGTCAGCTCATGTATGCTCTAAATCATATCAATAAGCCACATAAGTTTTGGGATTCGGTTCTGTGGAGAGATGAATTAAAACTTGAACTTTTCGGCTTAATGGTTCAGTGGTATGTCTGGAGGACAAAGAATGAAGCATATGCTGAAAAGAACACTCAACCTACATTTAAGCACGGTGGTGGCTCGGTGATGCTGTCGGGCTGCATTGCATCCTTTGGCACTGGAAACCTGCTGCGGGTGGAAGGCAAGACATCAGGAAATCCTGGGAAAAAGCATCATGTGGTCTTTGAGGAAGCTGTAGCTTGAGTGTCATTGGACCTTCCAACAAAACAATGATCCCAAGCATACCTCACCAGGGCTGGGGCAAGGATTTTTGCCTTCACAGGCATAGATGCATTTTACTGTCCTCCCCCAAAAATATTCACCTGTGAGTCTCGTAACCCCCCTTTCCTACCCCTATAGTGTTTCTTCCCTCTTGTATGTCTTACCCCTTTCTCCCTTGTATGTCTTACACCCCTTTTAGTGTATTATATCCCCCATTTAGTGAGTCTGACACTCCCTTTTTATATCCCCCCTTTAGTGTGTCTTACTTACCCACCAGACCCTTTCTATGTCACCGTGTTTTAGCAGGGAATAGGGGCAATATTGTGAGTAGTAGGGACTTTAATATTATAATTATTTATAAAGCACCAACAAATTATGTAGTGCTTTACTATAAGGATTTAAGGGGAGGATAGGGTTAGTATGGTGTGGGACAGGGCTTTAGTGTGTGAGTGTTGTGGGGTAGTGTTGCTTTAGTAGGGGGGTGGGTCAGTATTGTGTGAGGTAGGGGCAGTATTTTGCGGGATAGGAGCATTATTGTGGGGTGGTAGCCAAGACAGGGAACACACTGTGCTGCGCTAGGGAGAGGCTGAGGAGCCACTCGCCTAGCATAGTAGCACAGGAACCGGTGGGAGGGCACCCACCTGTGCTGCCTTATGATGTTGCTGATTCTGGTTGCAGAAGAAGTCCTGTAAAATTCTACAGTGGCCATCACAGTCATTTGACTTGAACGCCATAGAAAAGGTGGGATTTGAAGAAGGCAGTTGTAGCAACACAACCCAATAATGTAATTGATCTGGAGGCCATTACTTATGAGCAATGGGTTTAGATTCCTCAGGAATGCTGTCAGAAGCTGTTGTATGGGTATGCATCCCATTTGCAGCAGGTTATAACAGAAAAATGGTACTCTGCCAACTTCTAAAGATGCTTGCCACGAAGGGGTCATTATAAGTTTCATTTTCAGTTGAATTTGGGGAAACCACTTGAATCATTCACTGTGTTAAGGTCTTTCATTTGCTACAGCTGAAAGTCTTTCAATCTTGACAATAAACCTGATTTTCAATGGGGGGGGGTTGAATAATTTTGATTACAACTGTATATATACTTTTTATCATTCCCTTCACATCCTAATCATTATCCTGTAGGATTTTAGTTAGCGTATATACTCGAGTATAAGCCGAGTTTTTTGGCACATTTTTTGTGCAGAAAAACCCCAACTCTGCTTATACTCGAGTCAGTCTGTATTATGGCAATTTACATTGCCACAATACAGACCAGGACCGCCGGGCTCATTACAAGCCCGGCGCTCCTGTTGGGGGCTGGCAGTGAGCTGTTACTTATCTTCCTGGAGCTCCTGTCAGCTCCCTTCTCCTCCGTGCAGCTCCACGGGTCTCGCGCGACTTACACTGTAAACAGAACAGAGCTGCACGGAGGAGAAGGGAGCTGACAGGAGCTGCAGGAAGGTAAGTAACAGCTCACTGTCAGCCACCCCACTGAACTACCAATGCCACTGGACCACCAGGGATTTAATATTATTTTATTTTAATAATAATAAAATAATATTATTAAAATAATATTATTTTATTATTATATTATTATTATTTTAATATTTGCATTATTTTTTTTTAAATTTTTTTTTTGTCCCCCCTCTCTGCTTGTTGCCTGGCCAGGGAGGGGGGACAAAAAAACATTTAAAAAAAAATAATGCAAATATTAAAATAATAATAATATAATAATAAAATAATATTATTATTTTAATATTATATTATTTTAATAATATTATTATATTATTATTTTAATATTTGCATTATTATTTTTTAAATGGTTTTTTGTCCCCCCTCCCTGCTTGTTGCCTGGCCAGGGAGGGGGGACAAAAAACATTTAAAAAATATAATGCAAATATTAAAATAATAATAATATTCTTAAAATAATATAATATTAAAATAATAATAATATAATAATAAAATAATAATATTAAAATAATATAATATTAAAATAAAAAAATTAAAATAAAAATGCCCTCCCCTCATCCAGTTTACACACACTGCACAAACACACACACTGCATTATATACACACACATAAACACACACACACTGCATTCATTATATATACACACACAAACACACACTCTGCATTCATTATATACACACACAAACACACACTCTGCATTCATTCTATATACACACTGTAAATAAATATTCAATTAATGTAATTTTATTGGGATCTAATTTTATTTAGAAATTTACCAGTAGCTGCTACATTTCCCACCTTAGGCTTATACTCGAGTCAATAAGTTTTCCCAGTTTTTTGTGGTAAAATTAGGGGCCTCAGCTTATATTTGGGTTGCTTATACTCGAGTATATACGGTATATTAATAATAGTAACATACCTGGTTGTACACTAAAGTAAGAATTCACAGTAAATTCAAAGTAAATTTCAAATGTAAGGTCAAAATAGCTTACCTGGGATAATTTTGGCTACTTTCGCCTCAAATTTAAAAATTAACTTTAAATTCTCATGTTAGTGAATAACCCTGTTATTAAAATATTTTTCTCACATACAACACTCTACAGGTGCACCCAAGCAACTCTATCATCTACAAACCATCTGAGTCCTTGCTCTCTGTCAATTATTTCTTACTCTGCTATTTACCTACTCACTATTCATACCACCAGGACTTCACATTTTAATAGCCTACCTAAACAGAATTTCACCTAGTTTCCAGTCCATTACAAAATCCCCTAAAATCACTTTTTTAAGAAAGCATAACAACTTACAGAGCCGACTGTTAGATTGTCAGATTTCACACTTAAAACTTAAAAGTGACCATAAAATCAAAAAAGTATGCTCTCATTAATGGCTCTTATTAAAGTCTACCCACACTCCTAAGGAATGTCTAAACGAGAAAAACCTGTAAGAAAAAAATATTACATCTTCTACTACAAAACAATCATGTATTTATTATTAAAACTGGGTGACAACAAACACTAATGACAATAAAACAGGGTTTACAAAGAAATAGAATAAACTTGTATTACTCCATTTTGCTTCTTTGAAAAGTCCTGGCAGCTGTGGCTTGAACCCCAAATTCTATTTTGTTTCCCCCAAAGCTCAAAACTGCACTAGACCATGATCAGTTCTTTTACCCTACAAATTGTTAACATGTATGAAACTGGGCTCAGTTCAGGACCAAGTAAGGTTATGTACAGGTACTCCTCACTTACCAGCTGGGTTCTGTTCTTACGACCCGGTCGCAGAAAGAATTGGTCAGTAAGTGACTGATTCCCTGCTCTGGTGCACTTGTTTATATTAGGGGAAATTTCCCAGAACATAGACGAATGCGGGGAATCTCTCCAATCTATGTTCGGGGAAATTTCCTACCTACCTGTTTTACGTCGGCTCGCACTCACAACCAGTTCTCTAGCGTGGGGATTAGACGGAATTCCCTACTCTGCTCTGGGAAAATTTTCCTGAACATAGATGAGTGGGATTCCCTGCTCTGGTGCATTTGCCTATGTTCGGGGAAATTTCCCTGAACATAGATGAATGCAGCAGAGCAGGGAATCTCTCTAATCCCCAAGACGGCTCGCACTTACCACCATGCTATAGAGCTGGTCGTAAGTGTGAGCTGTCATAAAACAGATAGGTCGTAAATTGAGGACCACCTGTTCTATGTTGTGCTGGCCTGTGCTAATACCATCTCTTCATTAACTACTATATATTCTTATGTTGGCACATGACCATCTGTTATTTCTCATAGCCCACCTTGATTTAGACTGTTGCACTAGCATTTTTGAACTAGCCTACTCACTTGTTAACTATATATACTGTTTCTAATATTTAGTTCTATAAATTTCATAATCTACAACATTTTACACAACTAGTACTCACACTGTATAGTTTGAAAAAAAATTCAGTAGAATTACTAAATTGCAAAAAATGTTGTTCATTTAGTCATCATCCAAATTCAAATGCATCAGTAGCAGAATTTTTGCATGACTAATCGTCTCGCCAATCAAATTTTGTTTGGTGTCATTTGGCCAATGTAGTGAACAGCCACTGGCTACTCTCTGTTTAGCAGACATGCACCTGGTACAAGCAGGGACATGGGGTCAAAAAAAAAAAAATGAGGGCACATCTTTTAAAAATCACGTAGTCAGTGGTTGCTTGCTGTAATTAAAAACAATTGCAGCCTAGTCACTAGTACAAACACCCCATGCTCCAAATTTAAAGGGTATAAGCTATTTCTATATACATGTGTATGTTTTATTATATGGTAGTTGAGCAGACTAACAGAACTGAAATAGATTATATCTTACCATACAGGTAGATTTTAAAAAATTGGATTAAATTTCTACGAGTTGAGCAAAAGGCATAAACATTTCCTCAGCTTGCATGGAGATCGCTACATGTTTAAATACCTCCCAACATTTCAAATTGACAGTAAGGACATCCTAGGAAATAAGGACATTAGGATAGAAAAGAGGGGCAGGAGGATTTGGGTACAAAATAGGGACTGTCCTTTCTAAAATGGGACACTTTGGAGGTATGTGTTTAGAATGTTGACCCACTTTTCTGTGTGTGACATATTTACACATATACCCATACTAGGCCAGCCCTTGTCTTTACTATTTCACAACTAGTAACAAAACAAGTTTTAATTGACTTTAACATTATTATTAGTTATTCGTGATAAGGTTCATTTTATATTAAGCTAAACTCTTGAAAATATAATTTGAAAAGATGCTGCCAAGGCATAAAAAGCATTTCTTTAGAAATGAAGGAGAAACACAACTTATGATGAGGACATTTTTATGTACAATGCAATTGTAGTGCTATTTCAAAGCAGTGAGCATTTATAGAGATGATAATTTTATAGTTTTCTAAATTATGTTTTTATGCTAAAACAAGGGCTAGTATAGCATTCTAGCAGCAGGTAGTCTGACTTCAAAAGTCTCTATTTTCCTTGGACACCAATAAACGAATACCTAGATCTTATTTTAACAGCATAACATGCCCATTAATGTAAACTTGGAAACAGCTCAATATTGGTTTTAGAACAAAATATGCCAACTTCAGTAAAAATGTTTTTTCTTTGTTTTGTTATTGTTTATTTCTTCGATCATCTTAATTGCTCACAAAAGATGAGACCAGATCGACCTGTGTCTTTTTTCTTTATATTTTTTATGTCACTCACAAACTCATTAAATTAACTGGGAACAATTGGGAATTGACCCGAGAATTTAAAATCTAAAGTCAAAATAGCTGTCCTGGGAAAAATAGTAGGCTGAAGATTATGTTTCCATTTTCTATTTCCCTTATCATTAATCCATAATTTAATTTAACAAGTACAGTATTAATAATAGCATGTGACAAAAGGGCTGTACAACTGAAACTGGTTGCTACTTCTAAGTGCTGTTTCTAAGTGTGTAGTTGGACATATTCTGGAGATAAACTGGAGGTAATCTGAGGCATTCAGGAGGATAAATACAAAGTGAAGATTTGTTTGATTTAAATTATTCTCCTCATGACAGACTTAGTTCAGTGTAATAGTTGCTATGCATTTGTTTCACGTTCCACTTTTTGGAGGTTTGGTTGTTGTCTAATCTGTAGACAGTTCTCTATCTTGCGGCAGGAGATTGTATTGGTGTTGTGGAGAGAGGCACTGAGGCTAGTGGTGTTGTGGAGAGAGGCACTGAGGCTAGTGGTATTGTGGAGAGCTGAGCTAGTAGTTATTTGTGGAGAGAGGCACTTTGAGGCTAGTGGTGTTGTGGGGAGAGAGGCACTGAGGCTAGTGATGGTGTTATGGGGGTAACTTAGAGACTATGACAGGGCTAATAGAAAGCAGTTGTTGTTGGGGAATTCCATTATAAAATTTATGGAGAGATGGACGTGGTAGAGTCTTGTGAGGTGTCTTCAGGGCTACTACTCACGAGACAGGAGAGCGTATCTATGTATTGTTAAGCAAGAAGCTTGAGCAGGAGGGGTAGGATGGCAGCATGGGTATCCCCAGGGACAAATGGCTGGCACGTGAGGTTTCCAGCAGAGGTTAAGAAAGTTTTTAGTGTTTTTTGCCTTACTTGGCTACTCTGACAGGTTGCTTCCACACTGTCATTCTCTGAAGTACTGCCTGTGCATAACACTCAGAACGACAGGCGGATGCATATTAGGGACTTTAATTTGTGGCTTGGTGAATGGTGTCGGGAGCAAGGATTTGGCTTTATTTCTCATGACAGCTCTGTTTGGAATGGAGATAAGCTGTACAAAAAAGCTTGGTTTGCATCTTTCTCAAAAGGGAACAAATATTCTCAGTGAGCAGTTCAGAAGTTTTGCTAGGATGTATTTAAACTAGGAGGGGGGGCAAAAGGGTGATAAAACATCAATCCAATTGTCCCCCAAAACAAGGACAGAAGGTGCCTGTAGCAAGTGTGTTAAAAAATGATAAGTTTAGAGTCATGTCTACAAATGCTCGCAGTTTAGGGAATAAGATCCATGAACTTGTGGCAATAATGGCAACTGATAGTGTAGATTTAGTCGCTGTTACTGAGACATGGTATAATGAGAAAAATGACTGGGACATAGCAATACCAAGGTACTCTTTATATAGGAGAGATAGGGAAGGCAAGAAAGGGGGAGGGGTGGCCTTGTATGTGAAGGATAGCATAAAATCTAGCCTAATAAAAGTTAGTGAGACAAACATAGAGTCCGTTTGGGTTACGTTAGAATTTGGTAATCACACAGTAACTCGTGTAGGTGTGATTTATAGGCCCCAGGACAAATTGAAGAGTTAGATAATCTACTAGTTGAGGAAATAGCTAAAATGACAATGAAGGGGGAAGTTATCATCATGGGTGACTTTAATCTTCCTGATGTAGATTGGAAAACAAAATTAGCTGCTTGTGCCAGGAGCACACATATTATAAACTCCCTACTGGGATTGTCTCTAAAACAAGTTGTTGAGGAGCCAACTTGTAAAGAGGCCATACTAGATTTAGTGTTAACAAATGGAGATTTGGTATCAGATATTACTGTAGGTGAAAGTTTAGGATCCAGTGATCATCAGTCAGTGTGGTTTAATATAAGAACAGTGACTGAGTCACACCACATAAAAACAAAAGTTTTAGACTTTAGAAAAGCAGTCTTTTCTAAAATTAGAATATGGGTAGAGGAGTCATTATCAGACTGAAGCAATTTAAATGGAGTCCAAGAGAAATGGGATTATTTAAAAGTTGCACTATTGAAGGCAACAGAAAATTGCATTAGGCTTGTCAGTAAAAGCAAAAAATTAAAGAAACCACTGTGGTACTCCGCAGATGTGGCCAAAATAGTTAAAAACAAAAAGTTAGCATTTAGGAATTATTAAAAAACCCAGAGTGAGGGAGACAAAATGATCTATAAGATTAGGCAGAAAGAGGCTAAGCAAGTTATAAGAGCTTCCAAATCACACACAGAAGAGAAAATAGCACAGTCAGTAAAAAAGGGAGATAAAACATTTTTTAGATACATAAATGAGAAAAGAAAAGTAAAACAAGGATTAGTTAGATTAAAAACAAAAGAAGGAATGTATGTAGAAGAGGATAAAGGTCAGGCTGACTGCCTCAATGAATATTTTTGTTCTGTATTTACAGAAGAAAATGAAGGAAAGGGACCTCAGTTGAGAAAAAGGATAAATGAGTCATTTATTACACGTGAGTTTACAGAGGAAGAGGTTCTATTTCAACTTTCAAAAGTAAAGACAAATAAGTCAATGGGACCTGATGGAATACACCCAAAGCTATTAAAAGAGCTTAGTGGTGTACTAGCAAAACCATTAACAGATTTATTTAACCAATCATTGTTAACAGGAGTAGTCCCAGAAGATTGGAAGTTAGCGAATGTTGTGCCCATTTACAGAAAGGTAATAGGGAGGAGTCGGGCAACTATAGGCCAGTAAGCCTTACTTCAATAGTGGGGAAAGTGATGGAAACCATGTTAAAGGATAGGATTGTTTAACATCAAAAACACATGAATTTCAAGTTCAGAGACAACATTGGTTTACTTCAGGGAGATCATGCCTAACTAATCTAATTGATTTTTTTGATTGGGTAACTAAAATTATAGATCAGGGTGGTGCAGTAGACATTGCTTACCTAGATTTCAGTAAGGCTTTTGACACTGTTGCACATAGAAGGCTTATCAATAAACTGCAATCTTTAAGTTTGGATTCAAATATTGTTGAATGGATAAGGCAGTGGCTGAGTGACAGGCAACAGAGGGTTGTAGTTAATGGAATATATTCGAAGCTTGGACTTGTCACCAGTGGGGTACCTCAGGGATCTGTACTTGGACCCATTCTCTTTAATATTTTTATTAGTGATATTGCAGAAGGTCTTGATGGTAAGGTATGTCTTTTTGCTGATGATACTAAGATATGTAACAGGGTTGATGTTCCAGGAGGGATAAGCCAAATGACAAATGATTTAGGTAAACTAGAAAAATGGTCAGAATTGTGGCAACTGACATTTAATGTGGATAAGTGCAAGATAATGCATCTTGGACGTAAAAACCCAAGGGCAGAGTACAGAATATTTGATAGAGTCCTAACCTCAACATCTGAGGAAAGGGATTTAGGGGTGATTATTTCTGATGACTTAAAGGTAGGCAGACAATGTAATAGAGCAGCAGGAAATGCTAGCAGAATGCTTGGTTGTATAGGGAGAGGTATTAGCAGTAGAAAGAGGGAAGTGCTCATGCCATTGTACAGAACACTGTACTGGAGACCGTATCTTCAGAAGGATATTGATACCTTAGAGAGGGTTCAGAGAAGGGCTACTAAACTGGTTCATGGATTGCGGGATAAAACTTACCAGGAAAGATTAAAGGATCTTAACATGTAGAGCTTGGAGGAAAGACGAGACAGGGGGGGATATGATAGAAACATTTAAATATATAAAGGGAATCCACACAGTAAAGGAGGTGACTATATTTAAAAGAAGAAAAACTACCACAACAAGAGGACAAATTTAGGACAAAATTAGGACAAATTTACCACAAATTTAGGACAAAATTTAGAAACTATTTAGCATGGGTGTTTTTTGGCGGTTGTAGATGTGTAAAAGATTTTGGGGGTCAATTTTAGAAAAAGTGTGTTTTTTTATTTTTTCAGCATATTTTATACTTTTTTATAATAAATGATATGATATGATTACAATAATGGTATCTTTAGAAAGGCCATTTAATGTTGAGAAAAACTGTATATAATATGTGTGGGTACAGTAAATGAGTAAGAGAAAAATTAAAGCTAAGCACAAACACTACAGAAATGTAAAAACAGCTCTGGTCCTTAACGGTAAGAAAATTCAAAAATGCTCTGGTCACTAAGGGGTTAACAGTGAGAGTCAGAATATCAAACAAAAAAGTTATAAATTGATTTGCATGTCAATGAGTTAAATAAGTATTTGATCCCCTATCAATCAGTGGATTTCTGTCTCCCAGATGTCGTTTATACAGATAACAAGCTGAGATTAGGAGCACTCTCTTAAAGGGAGTGCTCCTAATCTCAGCTTGTTACCTGTATAAACGATACCTGTCCACAGAAACAATCAATCAGATTCCAAACTCTCCACCATGGCCATGACCAAAGAGCTGTCCAAGGATGTCAGGGACAAGACTGTAGACCTACACAAGGCTGGAATGGGCTACAAGGCCATCACCAAGCAGCTTGGTGCGAAGGTGACAACAGTTGGTGCGATTATTCGCAAATGAAAGAAACAGAAAATAACTGTCAGTCTCCCTCGGTCTGGTACTCCATGCAAGATCTCTCCTCGTGGAGTTTCAGTGATCTTGAGAATGGTGAGGAATCAGCCCAGAACTACACGGGAGGATCTTGTTAATGATCTCAAGGCTGCTGGGACCATAGTCACCAAGAAAACAATTGGTAACACACTACGCCGTGAAGGACTGAAATCCTGCAGCACCTGCAAGGTCCCTCTGCTCAAGAAAGCACATGTACAGGCCTGTCTGAAGTTTGCCAATGAACTTCTGAATGATTCAGAGGAGAACTGGGTGAAAGTGTTGTGGTCAGATGAGACCAAAATTGAGCTCTTTGGCATCAACTCAACTCGCTGTGTTTGGAGGAGGAGGAATTCTGCCTGTGACCTCAAGAACACCACCCCCACCGTCAAACATGGAGGTGGAAACATTATGGGGGTGTTTTTCTGCTAAGGGGACAGGACAACTGCACCCCATCAAAGGGATGATGGACAGGGCCATGTACCATCAAATCTTGGGTGAGAACCTCTTTCCCTCAGGCAGGGCATTGAAAATGGGTTTTGGATGGGTATTCCAGCATGACAATGACCCAAAACACAAAGCCAAGGCAACAAAGGAGTGTCTCAAGAAGAAGCACATTAAGGTACTGGAGCGGCCTAGCCAGTCTCCAGACCTTAATCCCTTTGAAAATCTGTGGAGGGAGCTGAATGTTCGAGTTTCCGAACATCAGCCTTGAAACTTAAATGACTTGCAGAGGATTTGAAAAGAGGAGTGGGATAAAATACCTGCTGAGATGTGTGCACACCTGGTGGCCAACTACAAGAAATGTTTGACTTTTGTGATTGCCAACAAGGGTTTTGCCACCAAGTACTAAGTTGAAGGGGTCAAAACACTTATTTTACTCATTGACATACTTTTTGACACCAGTTCTTCTGGATTTTTTTTGTTATTCTGTATCTCACTGTTAAAATACACCTACCATTAAAATTATATTCTGATCATTTCTTTGTCAGTGGGAAAACGTTCAAAATCAGCAGGGGATCAAATACTTTTTTCCCCCTCACTGTATTTGGTGTGGGAAGCTACTGCATGAAGAGATTTAAACTCGTGAACTGAAGTGTGCCTCACTTTGATCCCAGTGGACTACACAGCTAACTGGTAAAGATTTTTAGAGTGTTAGACATTTTCACCTATGTAATAGAAAAACTGTATCAGCCACTAGGGGTAGAGAATTGATCTTAATATATACTCAAATTGCCTTTGGAGTACAACCCGTTAAGCAGTGCTTATTACTGAATCTCTACCAACCCCCAAATAGTTTTTAAGCTAATGGATGTTTTAAAACCTTGCCATTTGCAGTAATTAATAAACTGACATATTAATTAACGTGGGAGTTAATGGGGCTCAAAGTGTAGGAGATGCAAAACTCATTCATTTACTCTCCAGCTGTAACTAAACTTACGTTAAGGAAATATTAATCAATTTCTAAGATTTTCTCCCTATATGGTAATGTGTAACATACGTGCTTTCCAGAAGTGTTCTTTAAAAGGTATTTATTCCCAGTACTATAAATTAGACATGATTACCTTTATACAATGTGTAGCATCTCCTGCCATAATTTCACAGAGTTACAAAATTTCAGAGAGATAAATATAGCAAACATATTGCCAGAGACTAATTCAATTCCCATGTACCCTTAGTAACAGCAGCAGAGTCGACGTGAAATTTTATTATTTAATATATGTTTTAATTATTGTAGAATTCAGAGATGCAGTGTTGAGGATTGTGCATATAAACAAATCTTAAGAAAGTAAGAAAAGTGTAATAATTTTTAAATATATATTTTTTGGTATAAATAAACCATCTTAGAAAAAATATAACAGAAAAGAAACAAGTTGCATTAAAATAAATAAATATGTTTGTGCAGTATATAAAAGGTGTATTACCATACATATATATACATGTACAACATGATATGCCCATTATTGTAGCAGGCAGTTTGTGTTTTTAATCCCCTACCACACTGAGTTATCTAGTTTCCCTTAATAATGCATATATAAAGTTACGAGATTCCTCTTGCCAGATGAGTTGCTAGGGTGTACTTTGGGGCTTGAAGCCCAATAAATGAGGTTCTGTAGCTTCAAATCTCTGTAGCCGAATACTAGTGCTTTCCTTCTTTTTACATCAGACAGCTGATACTCAAAGGGTCCACCATGACCACTTGTGCTTTTTGAAGTGGTTTTGGTGGTAGGAACCTGGATGTGCAGTGGTCCAGCTAGAAACACTGCACATCCAGAGATATTGTAAATTACGTGCCAGGGACAAGTTGCACCTCCGGCACATGTGACTCAAGCAGCAACTCCGTTCTGCCTGATGTCAATTCTGTGCATAGAAAACATGTTGACAGCATGCACTGCACATTGCTGACAGATGTAACAGCTTGTCCCCCTTCTCTCCCCCATATCTCGACACACCCTTCCGCCCCCCACCCTCCCACACTGATAGTATCCCTCCCCTCCTTTCTATCCCATTCGATATATGTCTTATTTCCTCGCCTTTCTCCTCCCTTTGCTCTCTAAGAGCCCAAATGCACTCTGGGGTGGTAAAATGGTCCAATCAAAAGCATCTCTAGGAGAAGACTTTTATTGGACCTCAGTGTGGCTCCCATGATGTCAGATGGGTGTGCGCCAAGCAGCACCGGGTATCTTTGCATGATGCTGCATTTAGTTGAGTAAACTTTATTAGCATTTATATAGGGGGGCACCTACAAAACAATGCCGATACACTACTTATTCTAGGGATAGAGTTGTTATATCTTCCTTGTTTAAGCACTCTGTTAGACAGGATTGCATTGACTACCTGGTAAGCCAGCATATTCTTAATTCCAGCTATTTTTCATTATATCCTGGCTCCTTGTAGAGAAACAGGTATATGGCACCTAGAGTGAAGCCTTAGGGTAGGAGTCATTGGATGCTCCTTTTGGTTCAAGACCCAGTTATTTCTAGAAACTAGCATTGTCATTGTCACCTTCTGTCTCTATAAATTTGTTACCAAGTAGTAAGGAAGTCTGGCTAACCAGCACCTTGAAGGAAAACAAGATATTTATTCAGGCATACATAAAGAATTTCATATAAACTGCTCAGTAGCTTGACCCCCTTACTTCTTGGAATTGTTTGCACATGTCATGGGCTGTAGCTTGCTTAAAGCACGTGAACATATCAGTGTTTATAATAGAAGTAGGGCAGTAAAAAGAGAGATGTTACACTAATGGAAGAATGGTAACTGCCATCAAGGTCCAAGAAAAGAAAAGACAAAAACACTGAAATCAGAGGTAATGTTGATTTCTATGACAAAAATTATTTTGCCGCACGGTAAGTTAGATTTAAGAGAAGAATTAATTGATACTTGTTATCAGGTAACAACTCCACTTTAGTGAGAAAGAATTGCACTTAGCAAGGTATTGTATGAAATTGTGTTTGAGTACATAATTAACTCACAAAATATATTGATGTCCTCTAAAGCAGTGCTCCTCAACCCTCTCCTCAAGGCACATCTAACAGTCGAGGATTTAGTGATTACCTGGGTGTGTCTAAAGTGTTAAAAAAAAAAAGAAACATTGTTTCTAAGGTGTTTTGTTTTGTTTTTTCTAAACACTTTAGGGTAATCCCTAAATCCTGGACTGTTAGGTGTGCCTTGAGAAGAGGGTTGAGGAGCACTGCTCTAAAGAGCAGCAATGTCTTTTCTTTTACTTTTTATATTAATGGAAAATAGGATTTTGTTGCATGTTTTTGTCATGTTACACCATAATGACCAAAATAAAATTTCCAAACTTTAAGCAATCACCATTATTCCTGCTGAATGCTGTACGTTTAAATTTTTGCTGTTTATATAACCTTTAGCACACAAGCGGTAGATGATTACAAACTGCCGAAAGGTAGACACGAAAACACTGAAGCCCTGATTATGACAATAGAGCACAGGCTAGTTCTGCACACAGTAACAGGCGGAGAAGAACCTTATTGAAACTCTGTGTAACAATATGAACCCAGTATGAACAGCCTGCAGCCAATTTAGTCATATTGCTGTTATTGTCACAGGTTAGAATAAAGCAGTTATTTTCTTATTGTGGCAGCAAAGTTAGTAAAGCATTGTAGGAAATATGAAATACCAAAACATGCAATTTATATGGACCTTCTCACCTTTATTTTGTCATAGATTTCTATTTTTATTCTGACTGTGGCTTACAGTAGCCTGATCATGTTTAGATCACTTGAACCTTAGACCAGCCATTTCTGACCCATTTGTTCCCAAACAGTCATTCCCAACCTAATTATATATTAACATAGATTCCATAAAGTGACCAGAGATGACAAAGCCCTTATGTGATTGACAGTTCCCACATTACTTTGTCTTTTCCAATGGCACGTAATCTTTTTAAGTGATTCAACCAAGTGGTACTTTGCAAACCTGTGTTAATATCGTGGGCAACAATGAATCTGCAGCTGTTAACAAAGTAATGTGTACATACAATGTGTACTGTGTTCTATTCCCCCCATCAGGTAGGTGGTATTTGTTAGCTCATGTTTACATTTTTCAATAGGGATAGATGTAATTTCTATGTTTTCATTTATAATTTTCATTTTTCTCATTGAACAGAGAATGGAATACATCAGCAATCTGGTCACTGGTTAAGGTGAGTGCAAAGAAAAGCCCCACTATGGCCTGTACACAGATCAGGCAGAGGTATCTAATAACATACAGGGTTGACTTTATTTTTATTTTTTTGAAGAGCTGCAATCTCTTCTTCCAAAGGAGCACATTTTCACACGATACTATATGTTTAGACCAGGCATAGGCAGCCTTCGGCATTCCAGATGTTTTGGACTACACCTCCCATGATGCTTTGTTAGCATTATGGGTGTAAGAGCATTCTGGGGATGTAGTCCACAGCATCAGGAGTGCCGAAGGTTGCCTATCCCTGGTCTAGACCCTAATCTCTGGAGCAGGGATCCCTCAGAGCAGTTAAGCAAGCATTCCAACTGTACTGATCTAGTGTTATAATTGCAATTACTCTGTCTATATGACACCATTTGATTCTGTCCTGAGTTTAAAGAGTATTAAAGAGCACACGTACACTTTTCTGACTATGAACCCAAAAACTCTTGTGGTGTAGCGCTATATTTAAATAGAAAGGGTAGTGATAAAAAGCTTGATATATATCAATACTACCTTGAATATTCCTTATGTCTTTATATTCACATAAGAGTATAAATTCTACAAGACATAAAAAACAGACAAACCAAACATAGTGCAAACTGTATAATAGAGTCCGTTATAGAGAATTAGGAAGGGAAAATTTCCCACTCACAATTTTAGGAGCTAAATATGAAATAGCTCAATATCTGCGCTCTTGGGGTCCGTTAAGGCGACCCTCACCCTTCTTGTGTATAGATGTCCTTGATTTCCTATGGAAGTAGAAACCGTATATGGTGCAGTATCGTAATAATTTTCAATGTGAGATAAATATAAAATGTAATACTCACAAAATTAGAGCCATCCCGATCGGCTCTAATCTACACACTTGTGTAGTTGAGGACTACACACCTTCTTTGTAAAAAATAAATAAAAAGTAGCAGGGAAATGCCAATGTATAATATAAAAGATTAGTAATTTTATTGTAACGGTAATTGTATAAAAATATATATATATATATATAAAAAACAGTAAAAAACAATATCAAATTGGCATAAAATCCAAAAGTCCAAAGTCTCACAGTCTCTCTAGTACGCGTTTCGCCTTACAGGCTTCCTCAGCTGGATGTGGTGATTCAAACTTCCCATGGATCCTCCCTGCTATATGTACCCCTCTCAGGGGTGAGATAATTAGTGTCCAGGCTTGTATTTTCGCGGGAAATCACCATAGAGATGGTGACGCCCTGCGTTTCAAGCCTTTTTTCTGTTTATTTCCGGGTTTTCTGTTCCGTCGCGTCATTTCCGGTTTCGCCGATACGTCACTTCCTTGCGTTCCACCATGCGGTTCACTATGCGTTCCACCATGCGGTTCACCATTTATTTCCCCAGGATTTCCGGGTCGGCGGTTTTTGAGGGGAAATATAAGTTTAAATGAGTTTAACATATATGTGGAATTGGCAAGCTTTCTTTATCCAACATATACAAGCCTTATATTAGTACATCCAAACCCTTCTATTCCTATTTCTTATACAAGTGTGTTAATACAAGATGACCATTTTACAGGCATATTGTGATCTTATGTCATTGTTAAAAAGATGAATTCTTAAGAGATAATAGATATTAATAAATGAATCAGTTGTTATACAACATTTAAAAGCCTTATACATGTCTAATTCCAGATGTTATCTTAATATAATATATAGTAAAAGTTGAAACATAGTCCAGTCAATGCTCACATAATAGTAAGAAAGTGAGGGGAAAAAAAAAAAAGGGGGAAGAAGGTCATAATTCAATAAAGGGAGGTATAAGTGCAACCTTAAAATAATTTTGCATTTATTTTAAAAAATGGCACATCTCGAAGTCTGCATTTAGACCATTCGGGATTAAAGTATTTAATTTAAAGATCCACTCCATCTCAATTTTACTCATTTTGCTGTCAAAGTTGCCTCCCTTCCAATCCTTTTTGACTTTTATAATTCCTAAAAACGTAGTGTCTTTCATGTCGCATTTATGTGCAATTTTGTAGTGTAAAGAAACGCTATGTTTTTCAAAACCTTTTAAAATGTTACGACTATGTTCTTCAATTCTGATATGTAGGGGTCTGGTGGTTTTCCCTAATATAGCATAGACCACAAGGGCAGATCATTAAGTAAATGAGGTTTTTTGAGTGGCAACTCAGAAAATCTTTAATTTGATATTCTTTACCATCTTTATCTCTAAAAAGCTTTATATGCCTTTTTTTATTATTATTAGACCTTTTGCACGCTAAGCATTGGCCACACCCAAAAAATCCCTTATCCGAATTTAAAAAAGTATTCGTACTTTTCTTTTCCTTTAAAAAGCTTGAAGTCAGAGAATGGCGTAAATTGTCAACCCCTCTGTGTATAAATTTAGGTCTTTCTGGAAGAAAAGGTTTTATACCTGGATCTTGTAATAAAATTGGCCAGAACTTAGAGATTATTTTTCTCACTTTTTTGTTATCTGTGCTAAAGTTGCATATAAAAGGGAGTTCCATAGATGTATTTTCCCTTTTATCCTTATATTTCAAAAGTTTCTCTCTTTCTGTCATCCTTACTTCTTTCCTGGCCATTTCTAATTTTAACTCTTCGTATCCTTTCTCTATAAAGTCTTCTTTAATTTTAATAGATTGGGTCTCAAACACAGTTAGATCCGTACAATTACGCCTAATACGTAAAAACTGTCCTCTGGGGGCATTCTCAAGCCACGGAGAGTAGTGGCAACTTTCTCTCTCTATGTAGCTATTAGCTTCTACCGTCTTAAAATAGTTTCTAGTTTTAATCTTGTTTTCTTCAATGTATATTACTAAATCTAAAAAAATTATTTCCGTCTTGCTCCAATTGCTACTGAGCGTTATACCCCAGGTATTCTCATTTAAAAAATTTTAAAATTCAATAAGATCTTTTTCTTCTCCTTTCCATACAAAGAAAATATCGTCAATGTAGCGACCATAGGTAACCAAGCTTTCCCCAGCTATGCTAATTTATTTATGGCCCATTGGGAGAATACGTTTATTTATGGCACTCATGGCTGGGGGGAAAGCTTGGTTACCTATGGTCGCTACATTGACGATATTTTCTTTGTCAATTTTATTACAAGATCCAGGTATAAAACCTTTTCTTCCAGAAAGACCTAAATTTATACACAGAGGGGTTGACAATTTACGCCATTCTCTGACTTCAAGCTTTTTAAAGGAAAAGAAAAGTACAAATACTTTTTTAAATTCGGATAAGGGATTTTTTGGGTGTGGCCAATGCTTAGCGTGCAAAAGGTCTAATAATAAAAAAAGGCATATAAAGCTTTTTAGAGATAAAGATGGTAAAGAATATCAAATTAAAGATTTTCTGAGTTGCCACTCAAAAAACCTCATTTACTTAATGATCTGCCCTTGTGGTCTATGCTATATTAGGGAAAACCACCAGACCCCTACATATCAGAATTGAAGAACATAGTCGTAACATTTTAAAAGGTTTTGAAAAACATAGCGTTTCTTTACACTACAAAATTGCACATAAATGCGACATGAAAGACACTACGTTTTTAGGAATTATAAAAGTCAAAAAGGATTGGAAGGGAGGCAACTTTGACAGCAAAATGAGTAAAATTGAGATGGAGTGGATCTTTAAATTAAATACTTTAATCCCGAATGGTCTAAATGCAGACTTCGAGATGTGCCATTTTTTAAAATAAATGCAAAATTATTTTAAGGTTGCACTTATACCTCCCTTTATTGAATTATGACCTTCTTCCCCTTTTTTTTTTTTTTCCTCACTTTCTTACTATTATGTGAGCATTGACTGGACTATGTTTCAACTTTTACTATATATTATATTAAGATAACATCTGGAATTAGACATGTATAAGGCTTTTAAATGTTGTATAACAACTGATTCATTTATTAATATCTATTATCTCTTAAGAATTCATCTTTTTAACAATGACATAAGATCACAATATGCCTGTAAAATGGTCATCTTGTATTAACACACTTGTATAAGAAATAGGAATAGAAGGGTTTGGATGTACTAATATAAGGCTTGTATATGTTGGATAAAGAAAGCTTGCCAATTCCACATATATGTTAAACTCATTTAAACTTATATTTCCCCTCAAAAACCGCCGACCCGGAAATCCTGGGGAAATAAATGGTGAACCGCATGGTGGAACGCATAGTGAACCGCATGGTGGAACGCAAGGAAGTGACGTATCGGCGAAACCGGAAATGACGCGACGGAACAGAAAACCCGGAAATAAACAGAAAAAAGGCTTGAAACGCAGGGCGTCACCATCTCTATGGTGATTTCCCGCGAAAATACAAGCCTGGACACTAATTATCTCACCCCTGAGAGGGGTACATATAGCAGGGAGGATCCATGGGAAGTTTGAATCACCACATCCAGCTGAGGAAGCCTGTAAGGCGAAACGCGTACTAGAGAGACTGTGAGACTTTGGACTTTTGGATTTTATGCCAATTTGATATTGTTTTTTACTGTTTTTTATATATATATATATATATTTTTATACAATTACCGTTACAATAAAATTACTAATCTTTTATATTATACATTGGCATTTCCCTGCTACTTTTTATTTATTTTTTACAAAGAAGGTGTGTAGTCCTCAACTACACAAGTGTGTGGATTAGAGCCGATCTGGATGGCTCTAATTTTGTGAGTATTACATTTTATATTTATCTCACATTGAAAATTATTACGATACTGCACCATATACGGTTTCTACTTCCATAGGAAATCAAGGACATCTATACACAAGAAGGGTGAGGGTCGCCTTTACGGACCCCAAGAGCGCAGATATTGAGCTATTTCATATTTAGCTCCTAAAATTGTGAGTGGGAAATTTTCCCTTCCTAATTCTCTATAACAGACTCTATTATACAGTTTGCACTATGTTTGGTTTGTCTGTTTTTTATGTCTTGTAGAATTTATACTCTTATGTGAATATAAAGACATAAGGAATATTCAAGGTAGTATTGATATATATCAAGCTTTTTATCACTACCCTTCTATTTAAATATAGCGCTACACCACAAGAGTTTTTGGGTTCCTATTCTTGTAAGATAAGAACTTGGTGTGATAGCAGCTTCTTTAGTTATTTGGAACACAGTTCACTGGTTGGGGAATATTTAGCGCTGGTACACCCCCTTACTTTTCTGACTATGGTGGACAATGTATAGCTTTAGTAGTCTTTGGAATATGGAATGTTTTGGACAAAGTACGAGTAGAGTAAAGTTATATTTGTAGATGCACCTAATGTAATTATTAAATATTCATCCTTAACAGATGTAAATCTCATGATAAATTCACCAACATTAATAGACTTGTGCATGGTGACAAATGTCTGTCTAAATTTCTGCCTAATCATTTTTTTTTCTGAACTTAGAACATCTTTGTGGATATACAAAATTAGTTTGGGTGTTGGTTTGTCTTGGTTGAATGTCAATTTGGGAACCAAATCAGGAGAACCAACCAAAAAAGGCATAAAATGGGCCAATCAGTATGATGCAAATTATATACATTATACGATATTATCTATATATTTTGCAGTACAATGATACGAGATTTTTCATCTCAGTTGGTTCACAGATCAACAAAGAAAAGGTAACCAACAGAGGGGAAAAGACGAGGACAAAAAAATCCCTATATTTATCTTATATAAATAAGATATAAATATGTTGGAAAATCAGCCTTTAGTGACTGTCCCCTATTCATCTATAATCTTTTTTTTTCCCATAAATTATCTCTTTTTCTGGCTCCACTGGTGGTATTCAGAATATTGCTGCCCCCCTCCTCCCTGAAATGTTCTGCATTGCACATTGTAGTTAGTCCATAAATTGGGTACAATTTGGCTCAGAATTCTGGAATTCCACAAATAACCTGATCAGCCCAAATTTTTACAAATTGCAGTCCAGTCCAAAATGAAACTACAAGTCTAAAAATTTATTTGGGGGAACACTACAATTTTAGAACTCACTCTGTCTAAAGGTTGGATAAACATTATGGTAAGTACAGTTCATAGCTAAATGTTTTGCCAAGATCAGCTTTCTTTAGTTGTGACAATAATGTTAAAGTTAATCAACAGTTAACTGAACATATGACATTTTATTTCTCATCAAATTATTGAGGAAACTGATAGCTAACCAGATATCCCTGAAAAAAAATATAATCCTAAACATAGGGGATGAAAAAAGTATTACTTTTCCAAAGTTTAATAAAATAAGATTGACATGCCTGAATTTATCAAGCTTCAGATCTCTTTTTCTATAACAGACAAACCGAGAAAGCTAAGGACAAAGCTGTGAAGGATCTAACAAAAAAAACAAAAACAAAACTGTGATAGCATTTCTAAATGTTAATAATCAGAACAAATTTACAAATTAGGCTACAGTTATGAAAATTAATTACTTAATTCAAAAGCATTCTTTAAATAGTATAAAAATAAGTGCAGTGAAATTACATAGAAAATGAAAAGTTCTGAAGTGTCTATGCATGTTACGTAGGCTGTATCAATGTTCCCTTGCTATACCCCCTAGATAAGAAAAGGGTTTATTCAGTAAGCAGCGAATTCAGGTGAATTGAAAAAGACAAGCTGTTTCTATACAAGTTGTACATTTTTTTTTCCCAAAACAACTATTTTTACTTGCATTTTCAATTTGACTTTCAGTTGCCTCAATTCACTACTTAGTAAATTAAAGGACCACTATAGGCACCCAGACCACTTCAGCTCAATTAAGTAGTCTGGGTGCTAGGTCCCCCAAGTTTTAACCCTGCTGCTGTAGACATAGCAGTTTCAGAGACCCTGATGGTGGGGGGAACCTAAAGACCCTAAAGTGCCAGGAAAACAAGTTTGTTTTCCTGGCACTATAGTGGTCCTTCAATTGTTAAGACTCAAACCATTCACTAAACTTGACAGAATTTGGAAGCTAACTTATTTTTATGCTGTCTTTTCTCACCAAACAAAGCATTTCTACCTATCTACTCTCTATGGCAACTGATTTATTTATGAAGTTAAATGTGGATTTTAGCCATCTATACTTCCTTCTGGAAACATTTTATGTAAATATAATCTGTTACATTAGAGTGTAAACTCTTTTAAGCATAGCGATCCTCACTTATATTTTAGATTTATTCACAAAGGTATGCATAATTAGGGATTCAAAGTGAATTTAAAATTTGTGTCCAAAATAGCTGAATAAAAAAAAAAAAAAATAGTCAATTATGATTTCAGTTTGTCTATTTTGTTTTGAAGTTGGCAATTTACTTTTAATTCACATAGAATTCCCTATAATTCACCCTTTAGTAAATAACTTGGCCCGTGTATGTTTTAAATTAAAAGAGAATGCCAATTCACATTTCACAGTTATTTCCTCAGCAATTTCTTGTAGAGTGAATATATGGGGTTTTCACTAAAATGGGAATTTATATAGATTTACACTAGAATTCAAAATTTTAGGCAAAAACTGAATTCTAGGTAATAGCTAGGGACTCTGTCGGCACCCGACCACTCCATTTTACACGATTAACCCAACCCTAGTGGCTGCCAGAAAGACAGAATTGCAGAATGGAGACCACCACAGGATGTAAAGGTTACCTTTTTAACCCTTACAGCTGAGGTACCTACATAGGTAGAGGTACAGTATAGTGTTAGCAATACATGTTTTATGTCTTTTATTCCAAACGCTATAGTGTTCCTTTAATTATTACAATTAAACTTCTTTGTTCTAAAATGTACAGTTCCCTTGACATTTTTACAAACTCATAGTTTAGACCCTGTATATAGTTAATAATAAAATGCATTTATCAAATAAATATTTTCCTCATGAAACTTTTTGGATTTCTCTAATAATATAATAGTTCTAAGCTTAGCATAATAGCTATAGCATTAGTTTAACTTTTTTTTTCTTGGGGGGGGGACGGGGATATATATTGCATAAAGTGTTATTTTTTCATTTACATTGACAATTTTATATTTCCTGAATTTTGCTCTCTTAATATTTTACTTCAGCTTGTGTTGTGCTTTGTGCATAACCCATGAACTAGTAGCACAATAGACAGACAGTGAAATCCAATCTCCCATTTCATTATGATTAACTAACTCAGCTGTTCAGAGCGATGTACAATGCCTGCACCAAGCTGATAAGCTAAAATGTTTCTATGTGCCAATATTAAGAGGGTCACATGGGTAAACGTCTTCGTCTGTTTTGTCCACATTTAAAATGGCATCCTAAAGCACCCTATGAATGCAAGGTTACAGAGTAGTATGGTAACTTGGGTTCGAAAGTGATGGCAGAACACCATGTTATTGTGAACAGTGAAAGTGTTTCAATGTGCTAATTTTTTAATAGTACTTATCATTAAATCTGGTTTAAATTCCTAGATATAGATTCACATTAATTTGAAGATAATACAAAACAAAATTAAATGTTTGCTCATGTCACTTTTCTCTTTTTACTTTCCAAATCAATGAGCATAACATTTGGGATATTGCAGAACACTAGATTAAAGAAAGTATTGAATAGCTTGTAGTGTTTTCCAACGTAGGATAAAGAGGAAAATCAAGCAGAACGACTTTATTTTATAACAAACGAGGCCAGAAACTTGGGTAGGACAGGCTTTTATCTACTAGTATCAAGAGAGTATGGAAAGATATGCACAATGAACAAGAAAGGAATATAATACCAACAAAAAAAGAACAATACAAAATAGAAAATCTACCACAGAACAAGCACTTGAAACATGAAGAGAAGGCACGAGGCACAGCAGTGTGTGGTTTATTAATAATGTCCATGGTCAGGAGATTTTATGTCATATATATCAAATACAATGACAAATTCATTGCATTTTATTAATCTATTGTTTGAAGCCCATACAATAAATCAACACACACATACTTTAGTATGATCCATTTCATCTAATTCTAATTAATACCATTTAATTTCTTTCAAATAAGAAACACTCATCCAACATCAAATCTCTCTTTTTGTTGTTGAAAATAAATGAAATGTAAAAAAAAAATAAACATAAAGCAATCATGTAAATTTCCAAAGCTACATAAAACAAGTACTATTGATTTAGGTAACAATTAGAGAAAGACCCTACAACTCACTTCAAAACTAATGAAGGCTAAATATATATTTTACTTTGATATAAGTGTTATGTTGGTGCAGTGGAACCATATGGTCTGCACCTAAAATAATAAAATAAGCCAAAAAAAGGTGTAAATAATGTAGATTTTGTAGAAAAGAATTGATAATATTCACAATGCCCATTATTTTATTTTACAGCGTAGAAAGTGTATTTTGAGTTTTACATTAATTGGTTATAGTCACACTCAATATAGTTGCAAATTTATTTAAATTTGTGTGGGATACCTTGATTTCAGTCTACGAGCGATGTCCATATAATGTACACACGGCAGTATCTCAGATCTTTTTCAGTATTCAGGTACTCAACTAAATTGCTCATGTAAAATACATGCAGGTTAGACTTATTTATTTGTGCAGTTCAAATATTGTATTTTAGCAAGAAATAGTAGATTTGTAATATGTTCTCAATAAGGCTGAATGATACGCTGTAAAAGCAAAATATAAAAGGAGGGCTGCGCCAGAATAGACAATGTCCAATTTCAATAGTTATTGAAGATAAAAAGTCCGACCTAAAAAAGTGTCCTCTCTGTCATCCTAAGGTACAGGAACACGATCTTCAGGTAATATATAAAAGATAAAAGGAGAGAACAAATGATGGTGCAGAATGTACGGTTCAAATGAAGTAAAAATTGAATAATGATAACGAACTCACAATTTCCAGAGCTTCTGTCCAGCTCTAGGGTAAAGCACACACAGCGGTATAATCCCCGCTTATGGGATGTATGATGGGTTCGTCAGGGTATCCAAAACTCAAAGGAAACAGAAACAGCCAGATAGTGCTCTCTGTATAACTGTATATCATAAAAAGGAATTAAAAAAACGTGCTTACAAGTACAGAGCAGGCCAACTGCTCTTTGATGTCAGCGCTGGTGGAATAATCCCCACCTATGGATTTCTTTGGTTGTCAGGAACTTGTAGAGGTGATATTAAAATCAGAATAAAATGTATGTAAAATATAACATTGAACTAAAAAGATATATATAAGTAGCCAGGGTACATGTATAAATAAAAGTAGTTGGGACTATCAAGTAACCAAAAACTTTAAATTTATTATACAAAATTAGATTTCCATAACGCATTTCGTCTAAAACTTATTTAGGTATACCCCCAATAATAAAATGCATAATTAAATGCATGCATGTTTTAATTTGGGGTATATTTACTAAATTATTGTTAAAAAAATAAAATAACAATGTACCATAGGAGTGTTCCTTTAATGAAGACACAGCTAATAATATTGTTTGTGAACAAGAAAACTGTATTTTAAAAATGAATTATATTCTAATTAACTACCATCTGCTATGAAGACCTTTGTACCTACACAATATATTTGTCACTATGTTTTCGACTATTATGAAATAATGACAATAATTGGATTTAAAACTCTAAATAATAAACAAGTAACTATTTTTATAGAGAGAATAAAGTAATATTTGCTAACAGTCTATTCAGACAAATCCCTCTGCAAATTCACATTTGATCTTGAATATTTTATATTGTGAGTGCGTAGAACAGAGAAATAGGAGGAAATGCATTCAGCGACAAGCACAGGGAAAAAAATCTGAAGAGTCCATTAGGGTGTCCAAAGGGAATCTTTAAATATCTGAAGGACACTATAATTGAGAGGGTCTTTTCCACTTTGTGGTGCTTTCAAGAACCCTTGGGAAAAAAGAAAAACTGACCTATGACAGGTGACTGTCAGTCATGCACAATAATATATTTTTCTTTGCACCAAAGTCCTTGAAGTAAGGAGTAAAGTATAGGAAGTCAGACGAGAAATTAATACAAAATAAAAAAAGATACCTAAGAACCTTTCTATGTAAAACTGAAGAACTACCAACTAAAACCAAACATGGTAAACAACTTGTGAGATAATAAATATATTTAATGTAATTACTGAGACTAAGTTTCTTATTAACACTCAAGAACACAACATATTGTTACATCACTTCATACATTAAAACATGTTTTTTTTTATAAAATGCTATCCAAAACAGTATGATGTTGATAACTGAAAACAGACAAAATTAAAGGACCGCTATAGTGGCAGGAAAACAAACTCGTTTTTCTGGCACTACATAGTACTTAGGTCCCCCCCACCCTCAGGACACCCCTCCCACTGGTGACCTCTCTTAGGTCCCCCTACGTTAGGGCCCCCCTCCTGCTGGTGACCATTTACTCTAAACCAGCGCGTCGGGCTCCCTCGGCGCTGGTGACCTCTCTTCCCCTCCGACGTCAGCTCCCGAGTGGAGCCAAATGCGCATTCACCACCAGAGCCGGCCGATTTCAAACGGCCCATAGGAAAGCAATACTCCATGCTTTCTTATGGATGTTCTACCTGCTCAATGCGATTTTTGCATTGAGCACCGCGGGAGCGCCTCCAGCGGCTCTCAGGAAGACAGCCACTAGAGGATGGATTAACCCTGCAATGTAAATATAGCAGTTTTCAGCTGCAGGGTTAAAACCTGGGGGACCTGGCACCAAGACCAATTCATTGAGCAGAAGTGGTCTGGGTGACTATAGTGGTCCTTTAAACAAATGAATTATAATTAGGAATTGTCAAAAACCAACTGAACAAAAGAAAATATTGAGATTCAATTTCAGAAATACTTGAAATTGGACTGTTCACAAATATTTAAAACACAGTGGAACTGAACCATCAAACTCGGTATTGTGGTCAATTAATAAAGAAATAGATTTTTTGGGCAAAATTAGATGAGCTTGTAAAATAGCTAAATTGGAGATTGTTTTCCCTGTATGTTAGATGCAAATTTTCCCTTGGCAATCCTCTATACAGACTTTTATTTTGAATACCCACAGAAAAAATAAACCAAACCAGCGTAAAACAAATAAAATAATGATACACAAGGGATTCTTAGAATTTTGATTGCAATACACGTGAAATGTAATTTCTGGTATAAGAATACATCAATCAGCTATTTTTTTTTTTTTGTTTAACATTAAAACATTTCCAAATAAAATAGAGCACAGTCATGATATTGTCCAGTATGCACTAATTTAGTTTCTATGAGTTCTAAAACAAAATTTGTAAGATGGAATCTGGTTGTAACGCATAGGATATGCAATCTTTAGAATTAAAAAATTAAATTGATAGTTTAAAATACAGAGCGGCAATAATGCACGTGGACAAGAAACTCCAAATTAAGTGCCCAAGAATGCAACCAGATTAATTTCATGACATCATGACATCCTGCTAACACATCAACATAGCTTTATATAATATTTTCTGAAAGAGTTATTCCAAGTACCTTGACCACTTCAGTGATGTGAAGTGCTTATGGTGCTGGAAG
This sequence comes from Pelobates cultripes, assembly GCA_933207985.1. Taxonomy (NCBI): domain Eukaryota; kingdom Metazoa; phylum Chordata; class Amphibia; order Anura; family Pelobatidae; genus Pelobates; species Pelobates cultripes. The sequence goes on from OW240923.1 coordinate 101,012,359, forward strand.
TCTGTATGTGCAATGTTTCCCAATGAAACACTGCACATACTGAGTTTTACCCCTTTTCTGCCAAAGGTGTAAGTCCACCTTCACCAGCGTCATTGAGACAAAATTAATTAGCCTGGTTCAATAGTCAATTCTGAGCATAATTATATGCACATTTGTTATTTGTTGGCCGAGAGTAGTCAGCTGATGCTCTCAGCTAATGAATGGCCGGCAGATCAGCATGTTGTAAGCCAGAAGGAGGGAAGACCTGGCAACGAATGGGACCTAGGTAAGAGGGCAAACCATTGTAAAATGGTTTTCCTGATTAACAGGGAACAGTGCCAGGATATTCCCACCATCAGCTAGCTGTGATAGTTATAATCATTTGAGTAACCCTTTAAGTAGTGCTTCAGCAATTGTATCAAATGATATGCTTACAAAAAACACTACTAGGTGAAATGTATTCTAGGTCATCATAGTTCCTGTAGAAAGTTAGTAGGGGGCATGCTGACCTAAGTTTTCTGCAAAGTAGTGAAGAGAATATTCCCTTATCTCTACAGCTGACGTTTGAACAGAATCTAGTTAAATACCTAAAAATAACGGGAAGCGGACAATAACAAATAGAGGGACTAGGGAAGGGGACACAGAGACACACAGAGGGATTGGGGAAGGGGACACAAAAACACTCTGAGGAGCTGGGGAAGGGAACAATGACACACAGAAGGGCTAGGGAAGGTGCACAGAGACACACTATTGGGGACACAGAAACACACATTGGGACTGTCAGAGGGGACAATGACACATACATAGGGGCTGGGGAGGGGACGCACAGACACAGACACAGACCAGGACTTGGGAAAGGAATAAGTAGACCCTCAGATGGGAAGAAGAAAAATGGTCTGGCTAGGAGAAAGAGACAGACAGAGGGGCTGAGGAAGGGGAGAAAGAGACATGCAAAGGGGCTGGATGGAGAGAGAGACACACAAAGGTGCTGGGGTAAGAGACACACAATGGAGCTGGGGGAAGAGACACAGAAAGGTACTTGGAGGGGAGAAACAGCCACACAAAGGCACTGGAGAAAGGGAAAAAGGGAAACACAAAGGCTTTGGCACACACAGAAATACCGAGGAGTAAAAGACACACAGTGTGGCAGGAGGGAAAGTAAGAGACACACAAAGTGACTGGAGAGAAAATAAGAGAAACATGAAGGGAGGAGATAAGAGATATATAAAAGGAGAGAGTAA